>CM029014.1:194219227-194431527 GCA_016801055.1 Panax notoginseng
CTCTCATGTGCTTCATTGCTTATCTCAGCATTTTCAGATGTCATTATCAAACACTAACACAAAACAAGGGTTAATTAACATATCACATTTTATCCCTATACTCTGACCGACCAATTAAATACCAAATAAACTTAGGTAGGTCATACTAGCGAAGGAATTCCCCGTCTCTCCCCTCCTAGTTCTTATCTCACATCTCAGCCAGGGATCATATCCCTAAGTTCTGATACCAACTGTGACGCCCCCAAAATTAGGTATTCATCACCCATCTTGAGTCGCCAAATACATGGTACAAAATACAAATACAAACTTAATTATACAAATATCGTGTAACATACGACAATACATAAACTGAGAGTTCTAATAGGAATATTGTCATCTAGACAATATCCATACTCAAGAAGTCCTCATTACATTTATTATCGCACTCTTTATCAGAATAGTGAGGACTACTAATGCTATCTTCTGGACCATCACTCCTTTCATTGATTTGTCCCAGCTATATTCTCATTTTCTGAAGAGAACATTGAAAGAAAGGGTGAGCTCAACTAGCCCAGTAAGAAATATTATGACTAAGATAATGAAGAATAAATTATCAATAGTCTTCAACAATGCTAAACTGATAGAATACAATATATATCAAGTTTAACTGCAACGGAATAAGCAATCCATTAGAAGAGTCAAGTAGAGAATAAAACCTACTATCTTCTATGATTTAAAAATGTTTTCACCAACTTTTGTCACTGAGATTCAGCTTAATAAATAAACCACATCTTCTAATCGTCCCTGTATTACGGGCCAAGGATATTCATTAAATCATCAATGGTCATGACTATACCGAAAAATCCCTAGTCATAATCATACCAAAAACTAGCTATCAATGCATTACAGGCCACTAAGGACTTTTACCCCACCACTTATAACATCACAGTTCATGATTATACCGAATGATCCCTGATCATAATCATACTAAGTCCATCTATACACGTAAGCCAAAGATGACTTTCAACATAAAATAAACATGAGGATGATGACAAAGTTATAGGAATTCAATTAAACAAGTTCAAGAATTAGTTTATCCAGAAACTAATAATATCCAAATTGTCAACATGATACGTCTTTGTAAAGTAACAGTCAAGAATGCTCAGAAGAATATTTTCATGAAAAGATATTGAATGAAGCGCAAATATCAAGGATATTCCACTAATTTCATGGAGTATAGAAATCAAAACTTTAACCAAATGAGTATAATAAAGAATATATCAAACTGCAAATAGATTCTCACCAGCCATGCGGTAATCCACGTATACATATCATTTTCACAATTTAATAAGGAATGAATATAAAGGATCATTCACCATGCATGTGGCAATCCACATAGACAGGTTATTCCAACAGAATAATAAAAAATGGAATAACAGAAGGATTCACCATGCATGCGATAGAGACCGCACAGACAGGTTATTCCCAACAGAATAATAAATGCGAAATAATAAATATGGAACCAGGTCAGGTGAAATTCACACCGACAGGATATTCCGATAGAATAATAAATGCGGAATAATAAATGATGGAACCAGGTCAGGTGAAATTCACACCGACAGGATATTCCGACAGAATCGTAAAGAATGGAATAATGAAAGAGTTTCACCAAGTATGTTATACTTCGCATAAACAGGTTATTCCGACATAATAATAAAGAATGGAATAACATAAGAAGATCACCGAGTATTGGGTAAACTGCATATACAAGTCATTCCACCAAATATAGGGTAAACCACGCATATAGGTTATTCCAACAGAATAATAAAGATTGGAATAACATAAGGATTTCACCAAGTATAGGGTATGCTGCGTATACAGGTCATGTATAGGGTATGCCACTTTTACAGGTTATTCCAACATAATAATAAAGAATAGAATAACAGAAGTTCTCTTCATGAATAAGAAAGAATAACACCCTTACCGTTTTAAAGAAGAACTGAAATAAAGAAGTAGTTAAGTGGCAGAATACTCTTCTTCTTTCTCTCTATAGTTTCTCTCTCTAGAGTTCAGTGAATTCGTAAGAAAATAATGAAGGAATGAACTTCTATTTATAGAAAAATAGAATGCATAGTAACTAATCCATGAACGGTCCAGATTGATTTACTTTAATCTGACGGTCCATATTTAAAGCAAAATCTTTTAAATAAAATATAATATATTCTAATTATTGTCTAATAAAACAAACAACTTTAATAAAGTATTCTGTTTTATATAAAAAGATGTTTCTATTTTATTACGTTAATAATACGAATAAAACAAAACTTCATTATCGTTAAATAATTCATATTATTAATTGACAGTAATTGAATCAAACTGAGTGACTTCTCATATAAGCATTAATAATCAATACCGTATGCTACTATGCAACCACACGTATTGCTGTACTTTTACTACCGAGTAGTTCAACAGTATCAACGGTAAAACTTCTGCTGTTATTTTTAATAAAATATTTTTGTCGTTTTCTCAATCCGACAATAATTCTGTTGTGGGGTCCACCAATGATTGTACCGTCGTACAAATATTCCCCGACTAATCGAATATTCCCCGTGAATAGTAACTCATGAATAGTAACTCGTGAATAGTAACTCGTGAATAGTAACTCATGAATAATAACTAGTGAACAGTAACTCGTGAATAGTAACTCGTGAATATTAACTCATGAATAGTAACTCGTGAATAGTAACTTGTGAATAGTAACTCATGAATAGTACTCCGACACAAAAAGTATCCCAAAAACTCGAGTGAACAATACTAGAGTTAATAGTAACCGGGTATTTTATGACAACTTGTCTACTTTGAAAAATTTTTACATATCACCTTTAACTTTAACCTTTTATCAATTTAACCATTTACCAAAATAGAAAAATTGAATATTTTTATTTCATAAAATTCGAGGTCTCACAATCTCCCCTCCTTATGAAATTTCGCCCTCGAAATTTACGTACGTACCTGATATGATAAAGAAGTGAGGATACCTTGAATACCTTTATCGTTGAAAACATTAAATTCATCTTTGCAATTCGGTCAAAGATATTCATTAACAATTCCTCTTTGCACTACAGGCCAAAGATATACAACTGTAAAACCAATAATGTTGAGACTCAGCTTAATAGTATCACGACCACGAATTATCCATGCACTACGGGCCAAAGATATTCGTGTTTTCAATTACGGTCATGATTATACTGAATAATCCCTGGTCATAATCATACCAAGTCCATCTATGCACTACGGCCAAAGATGACTTTTACCACATCCATGAATTAATATTTCATTGCTGAGACTCAGCTCAATAATTAATCCACATCGTCGAATCATCCCTGCACTACAGGCCAAGGATATTCTTTAGTATCACGACCACAAATTATCTATGCACTACGTGCCAAAGATTATCGTGTTTTCAATTACGGTCATGATTATACCGAACAATCTCTGGTCATAATCATACCAAGTCCATCTATGCACGTAAGCCACAAATGACTTTCAACACAATATAAGCATGAGGATAATGATATAAAGAATTAATCAAATGAGATAAAGGATAAATATTAAACATTTATAATATAATTTATCCAGGGTTCAAGAATATCCTAATGCTATCAATCACTTAATAATCTCATAATCTAATATCATTAATATTATAACAATATTTTAATCACTTCTTAAACTTATAAACAATATTTTTTTCAATTGTTTACGCTTTACCATATAATGCATTTAATCATTTAAAAATGTCATACTCATAAGATATCATCACCAATGATCAAATCCCTCATCAAAAAAATATGCATATACTCTATATAGGATTTCCAAGCCATAAAATCCTATTTTCTAACTTTGTTACTTCACATAACATATTTAACTCATATATTTGTAACTAAACTATTTTTATGGAAAATATCAAATCAGTCCCAAAAATATTTCTTTTCTGGGATTTAGCATAATATAGTCTCATAATGAACATATATTTTTCTCGGAAGTTTTAAAATTCATTTACTATTTTTTTTAAAAATAATTTCTAATTAATTCCTTAAGAAATTAGTTACCTTAAGTTTAACTCCAAAAACTCCCAAATCTTGGCAGGACCTTACACATGTTAATGTGAGCCTCCAGTTTAAATTTTATGGTCATTGGAGTTGTAGAACTCCGGTTATAGCGTTTTTCGTCAAAAAAACCTAAATATTAAAATGGTCATAACATGCTCATTTTAAGTCGGAATGAGCTCATTTTTGGACACGATGTTCTTTATACCATATACTTTTATGTCGCAAAAGACCTGAATTTTTCTCACTAATTAAGTGGCCGAAACAGCCCTTACCAAAACGTGACAGCAGCTTTTTGGACATTTTAAAGTTTTGACTCCTTTTGCTAAAATCCGTCCGCACAAAAATCTACAACACCTTTTTCAGTGATTCCACTTGGATTAGTTAGGTAACTCATAGATCTAACTCTAGGACTTGACCACACTTAAAAATTCAAAATATAATAGGAGATATGGTCAATTGAATTTCATGTTACGTTTTTACCAAAATCTGATTTTTTAACCCTTTGTGATTTCTAAGAAACTTTCATGTTTTCACATAATAACCAACATAACTCATCATAACACATACTAATACCACATATACCCATAATTTTCATTAGTCCAATGCTTTTATTATGACTCTCATTATAATCAACGTAACCAGATCCTTTTAGTTGATGAAATATTTGAGGGTTTTAGAAATGAGTTTTGTACTGAGGTCAATACAAAATTCGATTTCATGCTCTAGGGGTAGTTTAAGAAGTCTTCAAGAATACATCAGGAAATTTATTAACAATAAAACTATCATTCAAAACTGTGACTCTCATCCAAGACTTGGATAGCACATGAAATGAAGGTTTCTCCTAACGGAGTTTCAACCGATAGGTCATAGTCTAACTTCTCTAGAGTCAAATTTAAACGTTGAACATAAGTAAGAGAGATAAAAGAATGGGTAGAACCGATATCTAATAAGGTATAGACTTTGCAAGAATTTATAATTAACTAACCCGTGCTAACTTCGTTCGGTTTACTTGCATTTTGAGAAGTCATGAAAAACTCTCTTCCTAAAACCAACGACTTTGTTTTGTCCATATTCGCCTTTGGTGCCACCATCTCCGCTGGACTTGACTTTGGCGCACGACAAAATTGGGCTAAATGACCTTCTCTTCTTGCAATTTCCACTTCTATTGTCTTCGCTATGATTACCACCGAAGTGGTTACCATTCTTGGCATGATCATTTCCCCCGCGATGGTTATCATTGTTCCGATAACCGTTGCCACCAGTATGATTATTATCGTGTTGTTGGTCGTTACCTTTTGCTTGAGCTGAATCAACACTCTCATGTGCTTCATTGCTTATCTCAGCATTTTCAGATGTCATTACCAAACACTAACACAAAACAAGGGTTAATTAACATATCACTTTTTATCCCTATACTCTGACCGACCAATTAAATAGCAAATAAACTTAGGTAGGTCATACTAGCGAAGGAATTCCCCGTCTCTCCCCTCCTAGTTCTTATCTCACATCTCAGCCAGGGATCATATCCCTAAGTTCTGATACCAACTATGACGCCCCCAAAATTAGGTATTCATCACCCATCTTGAGTCGCCAAATACATGGTTCAAAATACAAATACAAACTTAATTATACAAATATCGTGTAACATACGACAATACATAAACTGAGAGTTCTAATAGGAATATTGTCATCTAGACAATATCCATACTCAAGGAGTCCTCATTACATTTATTATCGCACTCTTTATCAGAATAGTGAGGACTACTAATGCTATCTTCTGGACCATCACTCCTTTCCCTGACTCGTCCCAGCTATATTCTCATTTCCTGAAGAGAACATTGAAAGAAAGGGTGAGCTCAACTAGCCCAGTAAGAAATATTATGACTAAGATAATGAAGAATAAATTATCAATAGTCTTCAACAATGCTAAACTGATAGAATACAATATATATCAAGTTTAACTGCAATGGAATAAGCAATCCATTAGAAAAGTCAAGTAGAGAATAAAACATACTATCTTCTATGATTTAAAAATGTTTTCATCAACTTTTATCACTGAGATTCAACTTAATAAATAAACCACATCTTCTAATCATCCATGTATTACGGGCCAAGGATATTCATTAAATCATCAATGGTCATGACTATACCGAAAAATCCCTGGTCATAATCATACCAAAAACTAGCTATCAATGCATTACAGGCCACTGAGGACTTTTACCACACCACTTATAACATCACAGTTCATGATTATACCGAATGATCCCTGGTCATAATCATACTAAGTCCATCTATGCACGTAAGCCAAAGATAACTTTCAACATAAAATAAACATGAGGATGATGACAATGTTATAGGAATTCAATTAAACAAGTTCAAGAATTAGTTTATCCAGAAACTAATAATATCCAAATTGTCAACATGATACTTCTTTGTAAAGTAACAGTCAAGAATGCTCAGAAGAATATTTCCATGAAAAGATATTGGATGAAGCGCAAATATCAAGGATATTCCACTAATTTCATGGAGTATAGAAATCAAAACTTTAACCAAATGAGTATAATAAAGAATATATCAAACTGCAAATGAATTTTCACCAGCCATGCGGTAATCCATGTATACATATCATTTCCATAATTTAGTAAGGAATGAATATAAAGGATCATTCACCATGCATGTGGCAATCCACATAGACAGGTTATTCCAACAGAATAATAAAGAATGGAATAACAGAAGGATTCACCATGCATGCGATAGAGACCGCACAGACAGGTTATTCCCAACAGAATAATAAATGCAAAATAATAAATATGGAACCAGGTCAGGTGAAATTCACACCGACAGGATATTCCGACAGAATAATAAATGCGGAATAATAAATGATGGAACCAGGTCAGGTGAAATTCACACCGACAGGATATTCCGACAGAATCGTAAAGAACGGAATAATGAAAGAGTTTCACCAAGTATGCTATACTTCGCATAAACAGGTTATTCCGACATAATAATAAAGAATGGAATAACATAAGAAGATCACCAAGTATTGGGTAAACCGCATATACAGGTCATTCCACCAAATATAGGGTAAACCACGCATATAGGTTATTCCAACAGAATAATAAAGAATGGAATAACATAAGGATTTCACCAAGTATAGGGTATGCCGCGTATACAGGTCATGTGTAGGGTATGCCACTTTTACAGGTTATTCCAAAAGAATAATAAAGAATGGAATAACAGAAGTTCTCTTCATGAATAAGAAAGAATAACACCCCTTACCGTTTTAAAGAAGAACTGAAATAAAGAAGTAGTTAAGTGGCAGAATACTCTTCTTCTTTCTCTCTATAGTTTCTCTCTCTAGAGTTCAGTGAATTCGTAAGAAAATAATGAAGGAATGAACTTCTATTTATAGAAAAATAGAATGCATAGTAGCTAATCCATGAACGGTCCAGATTGATTTACTTTAATCTGACGGTCCATATTTAAAGCAAAATCTTTTAAATAAAATATAATATATTCTAATTATTGCCTAATAAAACAAACAACTTTAATAAAGTATTCTGTTTTATATAAAAAGATGTTTCTGTTTTATTACGTTAATAATACGAATAAAACAAAACTTCATTATCGCTAAATAATTCATATTATTAATTGACAGTAATTGAATCAAATTGAGTGACTTCTCACATAAGCATTAATAATCAATACCGTGTGCTACTATGCAACCACACGTATTACTGTACTTTTACTACCGAGTAGTTCAACAGTATCAACGGTAAAACTTCCGCTGTTATTTTTAATAAAATATTTTTATCATTTTCTCAATCCGACAATAATTCTGTTGTGGGGTCCACCAATTATTGTACCGTCGTACAAATATTCCCCGACTAATCGAATATTCCCCGTGAATAGTAACTCGTGAATAGTAACTCATGAATAATAACTCGTGAACAGTAACTCGTGAATAGTAACTCGTGAATATTAACTCGTGAATATTAACTCATGAATAGTAATTCGTGAATAGTAACTCGTGAATAGTAACTCGTGAATAGTAACTCATGAATAGTAACTCGTGAATAGTAACTCATGAATAGTACTCCGACACAAAAAGTATCCCAAAAACTCGAGTGAACAATACTAGAGTTAATAGTAACCGGGTATTTTATGACAACTTGTCTACTTTGAAAATTTTTTACATATCACCTTTAACTTTAACCTTTTATCAATTTAACCATTTGCCAAAATAGAAAAATTAAATATTTTTATTTCATAAAATTCGGGGTCTCATAGTATTTGAAAATAATATCTAAGAATGTTGAGAATAGCAATGGAGCACAGGAGACCGTTGAGTCTCCACAGATCAACAATCAGGATAATGTGCATCAGGAAGGCAACAATCCTCATGCAAATAACAACACTAACCAAATGATAAACGATGGAATGTTCAGAGGCTTTCTGCAATTCATGCAACATCAGGCAAGAGAGACTCATGTCTGAAATGCAGGTGGAAACACTGACAACTCTCGGACGGTCACTGCTAAACAGTTCAAGGAGCTGAGACCACCAGAGTTTTTTGGATAGCCAAAACCACTTAAGGCGGAGACGTGGATAAAGCAAATCAACAAGATATTTGATGTCTTGGGATGCTCCGTGGAGCAAAAGGTTCCCTTTGCCACCTTCATGTTGCAGGCAAAAGCAAATTACTGGTGGGAATCTGTAAAGCGTACTCAACCTGCCGCACTAAAGATGTCTTGGGAGAAGTTCCAAGAACTGTTCAATGACAAGTACTTTCCCAAAAGTATTCGTCATATGAAAGAGGTAGAGTTCATTAAATTGGAGCAAAAAAACATGACCGTGTCACAGTACGAAGCCAAGTTTGCTGAGTTGTCCTGGTTTGCGTCCCACTTAGTTGATAATGAAGAGAGAATGACGCAGATATTTCTAAGAGGTTTTAAACTCAAGATACGTCAATACCTTATCTCTCACAAACTTTGCTTGTATTCAGATGTTGTGAATAGGGCTCAATTATTAGAACGTGATAATGAGTCAACCCAACCAAGAGAAAGCAGCCGACAAAATGATAATACAAGTGGTATCAGTCATCGAAGCGGTGACAACAAATGTGGAAGGAATTAACATGCTAGAAATGGTAATCATTTCGGTGGTAATCATGGCCAAGACAATAAGAGTGGACATTTTAAGAAGAGGAGATTCAACAATGATGGAAAGACGTCAGCACCAGCACCCGTTGTTAACGAAGGAGAACGACCACCTATCATATGCTTCAAATACGGAGGGGAGGGACACATCAATCCAAACTGCACGATGCAGTCCAAAGCGTGTTATAATCGTGGAAGAAAAGGTCACCTAACCCTATTTTATCGTGCACCGAAGACAAGTCCAGCTGGGATGGAGGCACCAAAGGCCGTCCCAGAAAAGTCAAAGTCGATAGTTCAAGGGAGAGCGTTTACCGTGACCTCCCAGAAAGCAAGGAACCCAAACGAGGTCATCACGGGTAAGCTTATCATAAACTCTAGTGAAGTCTATACCTTATTTGATACCGGTTCTACCCATTCTTTTATTTCTCCTACTTGCGGTCAACGTTTAAATTTGACTCTGGAGAAATTAGACATTGACTTATCTGTTAAAACTCCATTGGGAGAAACCTTTATTACATCCACTATTTATAAGTCTTGTTTGGTTCAAATCGGTACCCTCACATTACCTGTCGATCTTATTTTATTGAAAATACTTGCATTTGACGTAATTCTAGGGATTGATTGGTTAACTACTCATCATGCAAAAGTTGATTATTTTCGTAAGGTTGTTAGTTTTCATATTTCTAACCAACCTATTATGCGAATTCAAGCAACCAAACCATTAAAATCAATCACTGTCATCTCAAGCCATAAAGTTATTCGTTTATTGAAAAATGAATGACAAGCTTTCTTAGCTCATGTCACGGATTTAAACAAAAATACGTCAGTTTTGAATGATATTTCTATTGTTAATAAATTTCCTGACGTATTTCCTGAAGAACTTCCTGGCCTACCCCCAGAGTGAGAAATTAAATTTTGTATTGACCTTGAACTTGGTACAAAACCCATTTCCAAAGTCCCATATCGAATTGCTCCTATTAAACTTCAGGAGTTAAAGAACCAATTACAGGAATTGTTAGACATTGGTTTCATTCGTCCTAGTACGTCTCCTTGGGGTACTCCTGTTCTATTCGTGAAGAAGAAAGATGGGAGTATGTGACTTTGTATTGCTTTTTGGGAGTTGAATCATGTCACCATCAAGAATAGGTACCCATTGCCACGTATTGATGACCTGTTTGACCAGTTGTAAGGCGCCAAATTATTTTCAAAGATCAATCTTCGTTCCGAATATCATCAGTTAAAAATTAGAACCGATGACATTCTAAAGATGGCTTTCAGAACTCGGTATGGGCATTATGAATTCCTAGTCATGTCTTTTGGATTGACTAATGCTCATGCTGCCTTCATGGATATGATGAACCGAGTATTCAAGGAATATTTAGATCACTTTGTGGTTGTCTTTATTGATGACATCCTCATATATTCCAAAAGTCGTGAAGATCATGAGCAACACTTGCGGCTGATACTCCAAAAGCTTTGTGAAAACAAGCTTTATGCCAAGTTGAAGAAATACGAGTTCTGACTGGAGGAAGTAGCATTCCTTGGGCACGTAGTATCAAGTCATGGAATATCTGTTAAAAGCTGGGAGCAACCTAAATCAGTGACTGAAGTACATAGCTTTCTCGGCTTAGCTGGTTATTATCGGAGATTCGTAGAAGGGTTTTCTCGAATCGATACTCCATTAACTCAGCTGACTCGGAAAGATACAAAATTCGGTTGGAGCGTAGAATGTGAGAAGAGTTTTCAAGAACTCAAGAGGAGACTCATTTCAGCACCTGTTCTGACAATACCATCTGGCTCGGAGGGATTTGTCATCTACAGTGATGCTTCGGGAAAAGGGTTAGGTTGTGTTCTCATACAACATGGGAAAGTTATAGCCTATGCCTCTCGGCAACTCAAAGAATATGAGAGGAATTATCCTATTCATAATCTAGAGTTGGCAGTTGTTGTCTTCGCACTTAAAATTTAGAGGCATTACTTGTATGGGGGAGAAAGTGGAGATCTTTACGAATCATAAAGGCCTCAAATATTTCTTCACCCAAAAGGAACTCAACATGCGGCAACGACCTTGGCCTGAACTGTTGAAAGATTATGATCATACCATTTAATATCATCCTTGTAAAGCGAACGTAGTAGCTGACGCATTGAGTAGAAGATCATATGTGGGTACGAGTGCGATATTGTCAACGCAAAGGCCCATTTTATATGACTTACAAAGGATAGAGATAGAGTTAAAGACTCTGGGGACCCATGTGATGATAGTGAATATACGAGTAGAACCGACTTTAATCGATAAAGTTAAAACTGCTCAAGCTACAGACCTGAAGCTGATGCGTATGAGGAAGAAAGTCCAAGAAGGTGTTATGCCGGAAGCAAGAATCGATGAAGAAAGAATACTTCGAGTTAACTCCAGACTTTGTGTTCCTAACGACCCTAATTTAAAGTATAAAATCATGATGGAGGCGCACAATACACCGTTTACAATCCATCATGGGAGTACCAAAATGTATCATGATCTCCGACATACATTTTGGTAGAGCAATATGAAGAGAGAGATTGTAGAGTTTATCTCAAGGTGTCTAACTTGTCAACAAGTCAAGGCGGAGCATCAAGTACCAAAAGGTCCATTGCAATCACTTGAAATTCCAGAATAGAAGTGGGAGCATATTACCATGGATTTTGTTACCGGTCTTCCCAAGGTTTCTTAAGGCATAGATGCGATTTGGGTCATTGTTGATAGATTGACCAAGTTGGCTCATTTCTTACCTAAACGAGAAATTTATACACTTGAACGTCTTGCTCGTATGTACATAAATGAGATTGTAAGACTGTATGGTATGCCAGTATCCATAGTTTTTGATTGAGACCCAAGATTCACTTCACAATTTTGGGTTAGTTTGCAGAAAGCTATGGGCACGGATTTACGATTTAGCTCGGCATATCATCCTCAGACGGACGGACAGTCAGAGAGGACTATTCAAACTCTTGAAGATCTATTAAGACTCTGTGTCCTTGACTTCAAGGGAAGTTGGGACAAGTTCTTACCATTGGTGGAGTTTTCCTACAACAACAGTTATCAAGCAAGTATTGACATGGCTCCATTTGAGGCGTTGTATGGAAGAAAGTGTTGTTCTCCAGTATGTTCGGATGAGGTGGGTGAAGCAACGTTGTTGGGACCAGAGTTGGTACGTATAACTACGGAAAAGATTCAAACGATCCGACAATGTATAAAAACCTCACAAAATCGACAAAAGAGTTATGCTGATCTTCATTGAAAGGACGTGGAATTAGATATTTGAGATCATGTGTTGCTACATGTTGCTCCATAGAAAGAAGTTACGAGATTTGGAAAGAGAGTAAAGCTCAATCCTTGATTCATTGGCCCATTTTTAATCCTTGATCGAGTAGGAACTGTGACCTATAGACTCGCCTTACCGCCAAGTATGTCTTATGTTCATAACGTTTTTCACATATATATGTTACGTAAATATGTGAAAGACCCGACCCACATTATTGAGTTAGAACCTGACGAAATAGCAGAAGATTTAACGTATGAAGAGGTTCCTGTTAAAATCTTAGATAAGAAGGAGGATATTTGACGCTCCAAGGTTATACCTCAAGTCAAAGTTTTGTGGAGAAACCACGATGTTGATGAAATGACCTGGGAGTTAGAATCTGAAATGAAATCAAGGTATCCTTACCTCTTCGACATACCAGGTACGTACCCGAATTTCGAGGGCGAAATTTCATAAGAAGGGGAGGTTGTAAGACCGCAACTGTTATGAATAAAGATGAATTTTCTATAAATATCATTTTTGAATATTATGGAGTGAATTTGATATAATGTTATAGTTGTGGGTAATATTTATAAATTTTACAAAGTACGCAAGTTGTTATATAATATTCGATTGGTCGGGGAATATTCATTTTAACAGAAAATATTCATACGACGGCACAATCATTGGTGGACCCCACAACAGAATTATTGTCGGATTGAGAAAACGCCAAAAATATCTTTTTATAAAATAGCGGCAAAAGTTTTACCGTTAACTGTTAGAATACCCGGTGGTTAAAATACAGTAATATACGTTGTTACACAGTAGCACACGGTATTGCACAGCATTTTTGAATTATTGATTCTTACGTAAGAAGGCATTACCCAATAATTGTTACAGTAATTACTGTTCAATATTTTATTTTATTGATTCAATAATTGCTACGTTGACGTTTTATATTATTGTTGTTTCAATAATTGTCAC
This sequence comes from Panax notoginseng, assembly GCA_016801055.1. NCBI lineage: Eukaryota > Viridiplantae > Streptophyta > Magnoliopsida > Apiales > Araliaceae > Panax > Panax notoginseng. Next base: position 194,232,734 of record CM029014.1, read on the forward strand.
TGCACAGTATTTTCCATTATCAGATCAATAATTCATATTATTTAAATAATATTATTAGATAACATTATTGGCAATGTCTAGAAATTCTGTCAAGGAGAGGTTTGGTCACCTAATTGAGCGCCAGTAAGGAGAAATTCTTATTGGAAAGCCCTCTCTTTCCTGGGAACGGCCTGGTTGTCAATTATGATTCTGTAATATTATTTGTGAATAATTAATTAATGATTTATATGATAAAGAAATATAAATTTTTATGTGGATATAAATGAAGGAATTAATGTTGAGGTGTTTTGTCGGAATGTAGGTAATAAAAATCAAATCAGTGTTCTTAAAGCTCTATTACGTGAGTTATAATATTGATCCGACTGTTGGATTGTTGTAATTTTTGTATATGTTATACATATATAAGTTAGTATATGTCCACAAATTTTGAACCGTTAAAAATTAGCATATGATTTATTATGAATTTTAAGATGTGTTGAAAATCATCCGTTTGTAGAATTCAGATATTTTCTGTTTGGAATTTGGAAAAACTTTTTCTGCAAAGTTGTAGAGAATTCGATTTCATGTGCAATGGACATAAAATTCGTATTTTTCTGATAAAAGTACTATTTTATATGAATTACTGAAGTTTCATAAAATAAAATAATTTTTATTAAAACTAGGTGGGATCCACTTTTGTTTTTAACATGTGGGCTGCCAAAAAATTTCAGAAATGGCTGCCCAACAATTCAACAAAGCATGCGTAGAAATTTTGTATAAATAATAATATTATTTTATTATTTAGTCTCCCTTGGCGTTCTAGCATTTTCCTATAAATAGGCGCTTAAGTTAGAATTGAAAATCACACCAGAAACAAGTTTTCTTTCTCTCTATATTATCTAGCGTATTTTTGTTAATATTTAGATACTTTGAGAGTTGTTATTCAGTGTAAATTTTCTTCAGCTTTACATCCGATATTCCGATCAGAACTATTATTATTTTGAGGTAAGGAATGTTATTTTTGTTCAATATTCGTTTGAAATAATATTTTCTTCCATACTCTGTAGTATGTAAATAATATTATTTCGTTTCAGATTTTGAATTCTATACTCGTTTGTTAAAATTTTGGCTTCTATACTCCATGAAATTACTAGAATATCTTTGATATTTGCGCTTCATCCAGTATCTTTTTATGGAAATATTATTCTGAGCATTCTTGATAAGTTTTAACTTTTTTATGCCGGAGTACTATTCACGGGGTTACTATTTCCAAAGTACTATTCACGGGATACTATTCACTCGAGTACTATTCACCCGAGGTACTATTCATGATAAAAATTGATTTGTTTTCGGTCCAAATTATTTTTGGTACAATATTATTCTTGAATTTTACTCCACAAAACATTATCATGTTGACAATTTAAACGTTATTGATTTCTGAATAAATTAAAATATAAATCTTTAAAAATTTATCCTTGAACTTATTTTGTTGAATTCTTATATCATTGTCATCATCCTCATGTTTATATTATGTTGAAAGTCATCTGTGGCCTGTAGTGCATTGATGGACTTGGTATGATTATAACCAGGGATTATTCGGTATAATCATGACCGTAATGTTACAAATGATGTGGTAAAAGTTCTCATTGGCCTGTAGTGCATTGATGGATAGTTGTTGGCATGATCATGACCATTGATGAATACACGAATATCTTTGGCCCATAGTGCATGGATAATTTGTGGTCATGATACTAATGAATATCATTGGCCGTAGTGCAGGGATGATGTGGATTATTTATTAAGCTGAGTCTCAGCGATAAAAGTGATGAAAAACCTTTTAAATCATAAAAGATAGTAGATTTTATTCTCTGCTTGACTCTTCTAATGGATTGCTTATTCTGCTGCAGTTAAACTTGATGTTTATTATATTTTATCAGTTTAACACTGTTAAAGGCTAACGATAAATTATTCTGCATTATCTTAGTCATAATATTTCTTACTGGGCTAGTTGAGCTCACCCTTTTGCTTTCATTGTTCTCTTCAGGAAATGAGAACATAGCCGGGACTAGTCAGGGAATGGAGTGACGGTCCAGATGATAGCATTAGTAGTCCTCACTATTCTATGAAATAGTGTGATAATAATTATATTGAGGACACCATTTGAGTTGAATACTGTCTAGAAGATAATATTCATTTTAAAACTTTCAGTTTATGTTCTGTCGTATTTTACACGATAGTTGTATTATTAAGTTGTATTTGAATTTTGTACCATGTATTTGGCGACTCAAGATGGGTCATGTATACCTATTTTGGGGGTATCACAATACCCTTTGATATACCCTAAGAGTCTTAAGAAATAAGTCAAAGTATAAATCATTATATACAAGATACTATGATGATCTCAAGTCTAAGGATCACTTATACTACAATCACTTCAGGAATTCCTATTGACAGGCAAGTAAATTTCCATTAGGTATTCCTTAGCGAGTCTCGTTCAGTGAACTTATTCTCGAATAAGCACCTACATACTTGCTTTAGTGTCTCCACACAAATGATCATGAGATCAATCATCCTCATCCAATGAGCAAGCAACGTATGTACCAATCTATCCGAATTCACTAATCCCCTTTTTAGTAATCCATTAATTGGGAACATTTTAGTTTTTAAGCTATCTAAGAATTTAGATCTCATTAGCATGATCTCATCATGATTCTAAAAGCATTGCTTAAGACTATGGGTTTATCACATATTATTCAAACAGCACCATGTAGATAATTAAAAGCCTTTAGTAAATAAATAATTTTATTAATAAATGAATAAGATTATTTACAAAGTATATGCTTTATCATCATACATGATTGGCTTGTATGCGTACAACTTTCAATCTCCCACTTGCACAAAAGTCAATCGCCATGGTATCTCATACCCAACTTCTCAAAGTGACGATCAAACTACTTTTGTGTTAACGCTTTAGTAAATGGATCTGCAATATTGTCTTGAGAGTCCACACGCTCCAGGGTGACATCTCCTCTTTCAATGATCTCTCTGATCAAATGAAACGTCCGTAACATGTGTTTGAATTTCTAATGAGACCTAGGTTTCTTAGCCTACGCAACAGCTCCGATGTTGTCACAGAATAAAGGTACTGGTCCTCTAATGCTAGGATCCACACCAAGTTCAGTTATAAACTTCTTCATCCAAATAGTCTCCTTTGCATCTTCACTTGTAGCTATGTACTCTACGTCTGTCACTGAATCAACGACTGTTTGCTGTTTGGAACTCTTCCAACTCACTACGCCACCATTTAAGGTAAACACATACCCTGAGATGGATTTACTATCATCTTGGTCAATTTAAAAACTTGAGACTGTGAAGCCATCTAGTTTCAATTCAGACCCACCGTAGATAAGAAATACATCCTTAGTTCTTCTTAAGTACTTTAGGATATTTTTCACTGCCTTCCAGTGCTCTTCTCCTAGATTCGACTGATATCTGTTTGTTACACTAAGTGCATGAGTAACATCCGGTCTAGTACATATCATCTCATACATGATAGGACCTATTGCTGAAGCATAAGTAATCTTATTCATACGGTCGCTCTCCTCGGGTGTCTTTGGGGCCTGTTTCTTGGAGAGGTGTATTCCATGGCTCATCGGCATGAGACCTCTCTTGGAATCTACCACGCTAAACCTCTTTAACATCGAGTCAATGTACGTATCTTGGGACAAGCCAAGCATCCTTTTAGATATATCTCTATAGATCTTTATCCCTAAAATATAGGATGCTTCTCCCAAGTCCTTCATGGAGAAGTGTTTAGATAACCAGATTTTAGTTGATTATAGCATAGGAATATCATTCCCTATCAGTAATATATCATCAACATATAATACAAGGAATGAAACAGTGCTCCCACTAACCTTCTTGTACACACATGGTTTATCCTCATTTTTAATAAATTCAAACTATTTGATGGTCTCATCAAAACTGATGTTCCACCTACGAGAAGCTTGCTTCAATCCATAAATGGATCGTTGTAGCTTACAGACTTGATTTGTTCCAATTGTTGAAATAAATCCCTCTGGTTGTGTCATATACACATCTTACTCAAGTTTCCCATTGAGGAAGGTCATTTTCACGTCCATCTACCAGATTTCATAGTCGTGGTAAGCTGGAATCGCAAGCAAAATCTGAATAGACTTGAGCATAACTACTGGTGAGAAGGTTTCGTCATAGTCAACTCCTTGTCTTTGTTTGAAACCTTTTGTGACCAGTCGGGGCTTATAGTTCTCTACCTTCTCATCTGCTCTAGTCTTTCTTTTAAAGACCCATTTACACCTAATAAGCTTAATGCCTTCAGGTGGCGAAACCAAAGTCCATACTTAGTTTTCATACATGGAGTCCATCTCGGATTTCATGGCTTCTTGCCACTTCTCTGAGTCTTTGCTACTCATAGCCTGTTCGTAATTCAATGGATCATCATCATCTATAATGCATACCTTATCGTCATCCTCTATGACAAATCCATACCTATCAGGTATCTTCGGTACTCTTCCAGATTTACGAATAGGGTGTTGTACAGAAGATGTCTCTACTTGGATAGGTTCATCAAATTGATCTATAGTGATTTGAGGTTCTCGAATTTTTTCAAGATCTATTTTCCTCCCACTAGCTCCTTCAAGGATAAACTCTCTTTCCAAGAAGGCAGCATGTTTGGAAACAAACACCTTTTGCTCAGTGGGATTGTAGAAATAGTATCCTAAACTTTCTTTAGGATATCCCACAAATGTACACTTATCAAATCTCGTCCCAAACTTATCATTTTGAAACCTTTTCACATAAGTTGAACATCCCCAAATCTTAACATGCTTAAGACTAGGTTTTCTCCCTGTTCATATCTCATATGGAGTCTTAAGGATGGATTTCAAGGGAACCTTATTTAGTAGATATGTAGCCGCTTCTAGGACATATCCCCAGAATGACACCGGCAGATCGATAAAACTTATCATGGAACGAACCATATCCAACAGTGTTTGATTTCTCCTTTCAGATACACCATTCAACTGTGGTGTTCCTGGTGGAGTCCATTGTGAGATTATTCCACAACTGAAAAAGAACTCTTATATGTTGTTTTTGCTTTAGATAAGTTTAGATCATATTTGTTGGGTACTAAAGTGATAGTTTATTCTAACCATGCTGCTCTCAGGTATTTGCTTACTAAGAAGGAGTCCAGACCTAGAATCATATGGTAGATCTTGCTGCTGCAAGAATTCGACTTGGAAAGTAAAGATAAAAAGGGAGCAGATAACTTGGCAGTAGATCACTTGATCAGAATTCTTAAGGAAGAAGAAGCACTACCATTATAGGATATGTTTCCCGATTAATATGTATTGTCCATTGGCAATATAACCCCCTGGTATGAAGACATTGTGAATTATTTGGTAATTGCGTATTTAATTTACTAGGTGAGTTTTCCAAATCTCAAAAATGAAAAGCTTAGGAGTGATGCAGAACATTATGTAAGGAATGACCCATATTTGTGGAAATTTTTCGCTGATTAGATAGTTAGACGTTATGTACCTGATAATGAGTTCCAATCTATTCTAGCTTTTTATCATTCTTATGCTTGTGGAGGTCATTTTGGATCGAAAAGAATAGCACATAAAGTTTTAGAAAGTGGTTTCTTTTGGCCTTCAATTTTTAAAGATTCATATCTCTTCTATAAATCATGTGAAATTTGTCAAAGAACAGGAAATATATCACATAAACATCAAATGCCACAAAACCCTATTTTAATTGTTGAAATCTTTGATGTTTGGGGTATTGATTTTATGGGACATTTTCCTACTTCCTTTGGTAATATTTACATTCTATTAGTTGTTGATTATGTTTCCAAATGGATGGAAGTTAAAGCCACCAGGACTGACAATTCTAAAGTTATTGTAAATTTTATCATGACTAACATATTTTTCAGGTTTGGAGCATCATGGGCCATGATTAGTGATCGCGAAACTCACTTCTGCAATAGGGTGTTAGCAACTTTGTTTAGAAAATACAATATGTTACACAAGGTTTCTACATCCTACCATTCACAAAGTAATGTCCAAGCTGAGGTATCCAACCGGAAGATCAAATCCATCTTGGAGAAAGTAGTCAACCCAAGCAGAAAGGATTGGAGTCTTAGACTTGATGATGCCCTATGGGCATATATGACGACATATAAAACTCCTATCAGTATGTCACCTTATAGGCTAGTGTTCGGGAAACCATGCCATCTACCTGTGGAGTTGAAACATAAAGCTTTTTAAGCAATCCAATAGTGCAACATGAACGTGGATCAAGCTGGAGTCCATAGGAAGTTGCAGTTACAAGAACTCGAGGAGTTGCGTAATGAATCATATAAGAGTTTTAAACTGTACAAGGCTAAGACAAAAGCTTTACATGATAAGCAGATTTTAAGGAAACATTTCATTGTTGGGCAAAAAGTTCTTTATAATTCACGAATGAAATTGTTCCCAAGTAAGTTATGTTCTCGTTGGGAGGGTCCATTTGTTATTACTAATGTGTTTCCTCATGGTGCTATAGATATATAAAATCCAAAGACAGCGAATGTGTTCAAGGTGAACGGACATAGGTTGAAGCCAATCTTGGACAACAGTCAGGTTGAGGAGGTTGAGATGGTTACGTTGGTGGATCCGACCGAAGGTTATTTGAGAGGAGTGCAATTGAGCTAACGACGTTAAACAAGGGCAGTTGCTTGGGAGACAACCCAAGAAGTCAGATTTGATCTTTCTATCCTTTTTCTTTTTAATTTGTTAGTTATAGTCATTTTCTGCTTACATGATTTTCTTACATTGGGGACAATGTATGGTTTGAGTGTGGGGGAGGAGATTTAGGTTTTAGTTTTTGTTTTTTTAGGTATAGTATTTAAATATGCTAAACTTTGAAAATTTACTAAAATTTTTGCTTGGTTCCATAATTTTATTCGCTTAAGTGTTGGGAAGGTTAAATTCAAGGATTAAAAAATGATGCTTAATTTCAAAATCTGTTGGTATTTAATTGATCAATGAATGATGAAAACTAAGTCGTTAACCATTATACTTGATTCGAATTGGATTTATCGATACATGAGTACTTGAATATGAGAAACATGCTTAGTTGGCTAAGTTGTATGTTGAGTTGTCTATGTGCACTGATTTCATGCTTTAGAACTATTTTCACTGCTTATGTCAATGAGAGAACCTTTTGAAAAGAAAAAGTAAATGAAAAGTGAAAAAAAATGATGATGAAATTGATGTGAAAGGAAAAAATAGTGAAAATCTACTTCATTAACCATTGTACTTGATTCGAATTGGATTTGTCAATACATGACCCACAAGTCCGCAAGTAGTTAGTCCAAGAGTTGAATAAATAGATCCTCTTGTAACCAGTAGAGGCAAGCTTGGTTTTGGAAGCTTGATTTTGCTAACTTCCAACTTATGCCATCTCTCCCTCCTTTGTAAATTTCTCTCTATCAATAAAATAAATAATATTTCTATTATATCTTTGATTTCCATTCTCCGTCCTTGCTCCATCTAGGGATTCCCGAAAGAGAAAACCATTCCAGTAGCTAGAGGTATGACTTATTCCCCACAAAACAGTTATATATACATGTACATAGTTTTAATTTTGATTTTGATTTTATACATATGTCTGCATATTCATATGTTTGCATATGTATTTATGTTTATATTTATCTTTAATTTATGTCTAAATATGGCTTAAATAACTAGTTATGTCTAATAGTCGGTCTTGCTCTATCTTTGAGTCGGTCTTGCTCTATCTTTGGTATCACAGCCATGGACTAGTTTTTTAAGTAAAAGGATCATAAGATCTATTCCAAGAATATGGAAGTTTAAACCAATAATACAGAAGGTTGTTAATAAAAAATTTGATCTATTTCAGTCACTTTATCTGAGGGTTGTTGATCAAAAATTTGATATATTAGATTAATTTTAGTCATATTAATTTCTATCTAGTGGGACGTCACCTAAGTCGCGTGTTCTAGTGGAACGTTATTGTTGTCGTGTGTTGGCGTTGAAAAGTTCCTTATTTCGGTTGTAAAGCGTTGACAGACGTGCTAAAGAAAGATTAATTTGGAAGAGATTAATTTGGTAGATCATCCGAATGTCCGATCGAAAGGTATCGATTTGATCTGGTAGATCATCCGACTGTCTGACCTATAGAAGGTATCGATTTGATCTAGTAGCTCATCCGAATGTCCGATCTTATATGTTATCGATTGATCTGGTAGTTCATCCGAATGTCAGATCTTATTAGCTCTAAAGAAATCGTAGGTATCATCCGAATGTCCGATCTTATCAGTCTTAGAGATCTTATGCAATTCTAAAATTGTTAATTAAAAAAAAGAGTAAAAACTTTAAAATTGGGAAAAAATTAAGTCATAGCTTTTCTACACATTGGTTTGGTTAGTGCCGAGTAAGGATTAGAAAACTTGGATTAACAGTTTTTCAGATTTCGGATATATGTTTCCAGTCTATATAGAAATTAAGAATCAAATAGCTTATTACCAGTATAGAATCTTAGGACTTAGACAGCTTAAAACAAATAGATTAGCATATATGTGTTAGGTTTGTAATATTCATGAACGCAATCAAATTGCACAAAATAAGCGAAAATGTGATAAAATAGAGTTTTAAAATTTTACAAACCATATACCCAGATCATCATTTATGCACAATTATTAATTAAACGAAAAGATAAAGAACAAGAATCATAACCTTGAATATTTGAGCTTCCTTAGGTACAAGTTCACCTCCAAATCCTTTTCGCCTTCAACTTGAATCCACCGGGTTTAGTTCCTTCTTTTGATCAACGTTAGCCACCCAAGTGTTTAGCCTCTAGAGGTGATCCACCAAGGAAAAAGAAAGATTCAAGAAGATGGGTATTTGGTAAAACCCTAGTTTTTCTATCTCTCATAGAAAGGGTGTTGTGACGCCCCCAAAATAGATATACATCACCCATTCTGAGTCGCCAAATACATGGTACAGAAACAAATACAACTTCATTACTACAATTATCGTGCAAAATACGACAACACATAAACTGTGAGTTTAAATACAAATATTGTCTAATAGACAGTATTAAAACTCAAAAGGAGTCCTCATTACAATTATTGATACGCTATTTTACAAAAATTGTGAGGACTGCAAAAATAACTTTCTATAACCATCACTCCATACCCCGGCTAGTTCCTGCTATATTCTCACCTCCTGAGAAGAAAAATAGAACAAAAAGGAAAAGGGTGAGCTCAACTAGCCCAGTAAAGAATATTATGACTAAGATAATATACAACAAATTATCATTAGTCTTCAACAGGAAAAAATCTGATAGAACATAATAGACAACAAGTTTTAGATCAACAACTACAGCGGAAACAATAATTCATTAAAAGAGTTAAGTAGAGAATGAAATCTACTATCATCTGTGAATTTAAAAGTCCATCATCAATATTTTATCCCTGTAACATCAATCAATATACTTCTCGAATCAAATATTCATCTTTGCACTACGGGCCAAAGATATTCATTTGTACCACCAGTTGGTCATGTTCATCTCAACACCTGTTCATCTTTGCACTACGGGCCAAAGATATTCATCAGGTAATCATTAATCTTTGAACTACAGGCCAAAGATATTCATCAAGTATCACCATTAAGGACTGAGGATGATGGAAAACATTTTAGAGAACGAATCATGTACGTTAAAAGGACAAAATTTAGAGATTCGTACTTTAGATAATTCAAGTTTAAAAATACTCCATAATAAAACATAATGGAGAAAAATTCTAGAATGACGATCAAAACATGGATACAATCAAAGATAGTAACAATAATAGACATATGAGACAAAGAAGAGAAAATTTCATTTTTCAGTGAATAGTGTCGTATTCGTTAATAGTGCCGTATACGTGAATAGTAACCCCGACACAAAAAGTTTCAAATTTGATAAAAAGTTCAGACCAATATTTCGGCATAATGATATTGAAAGAAATAATATCATTTATAAAAAAATAACATCCCTTACCTCAAAATATAGTATTTCTGACCGGAATCTCGGATATGACGCTGAAGAAAACTTGCACTGAATAGTAACTCTCAAATTATCTAAATACTCACAAAATATGCTCGATAATATATATAGAGAGAGCAAAAAAACTTGTTTCTGGTGTGATTTTCAATTCTAACTCATCACCCTATTTATAGGAAAATATTAGAACGCCGAAGCAGACTTAACCTGCTACCTGATGGCTTTACCTGCTATAATTCCTGCCCACCACTTTTGAAATAAAATTTCAGCATATTTCTTACCAACCAAAAGTGGGGCCCACAAATTCTAGAAATTGCCAAAATATTTTAAATAATCAGTAACTTTAATAATTCATATAAAATAGCCCTTTTATCAGAAAAATTCAAATCTCATGTTCATTCCACACGAAATTGAATTCTCTACAACTTTGTAGCTTTAAGTTTTTTCAAATTCTAAACATAAAATATTCGAAATTCACAAACGGATGATTTTCAATACCTCATAAAATTCATAACAAATCATACGTTAATTTTTAACAGTTCAAAATTTGTGGATATATACTCAACTTATATATGTACAACATATCCAAAAATCACAACGATCCAACGGTCGAATTAAAATTATAACTCACGCAATAGAGCTTTAAGAACACTGTTTTGATTTTTAAAACCTCCATTCCGACAAAATACTGATAAAGCACCTCAAAATTAAATCCTTCATTTATATCCACACAAAAACAAATATTTTCTTATCATATAAATTAATAATTAATTATTCACAAATAATATTACAGAATCATAATTATGACAACCAGGTCGTTCCCAGGAAAGAGGGGGCTTTCCGATAAGGATTTCTCCTTACTGGCGCGTAATTAGGTGACCAAACCTCTCCTCAGACAGAACTTCCTTAGACATTGTTAATAATGCTATCTAATAATATTATTCAAATAATATGAATTATTGATCTGGTAATGGAGATATTATGCAGTGACAATTATTGAAACAACAATAATATAAAATATCAACACAGCAATTATTGAACTAATAAAATAAAATATTGAACAGTAATTACTATAATAATTATTGAGCTTCTTACGCAAGGATCAATAATTCAACAATACTATGCAATACCGTGTGCTACTGTGCACCCACGCGTATTACTGTATTTTAACCACCGGGTATTCTAACAATGTTAACGATAACTACTGCGCCGTTATTTATAAAAACTCAAACTTGTCATTTTTTCATCCGACCGTTTTTCGTTATGGGGCCCACAAATGACTACGTCATCGTACGAATATTCTCCGACAGCAAAAATATTCCACGACCAAACGAATATTTCCCGACAAAATGAATATTTTATAACCACTTGCTTATTTTGTAAAATTTACACATTTCACCCATAACCAAATCATTATATCAAATTAACACCCTATTATTCAAAATAATAATTAGATGAAATTTGATTTTATTTATAATAAGTTGGGGTCTTACAACCTCCCCTTCTTATAAAATTTCGTCCTCGAAATTGACGTACGTACCTGGTGTTTCGAAAAGGTGAGGATACCTCGCTTTCATTTTCGATTCCAACTCCCAGGTCATTTCCTCAATAGCATGGTTCCTCCACAAAATCTTAACTTGTGGTATAACCTTAGTGCATTGGACATGCTCTTTTCTATCCAAGATCTTAACAGGTACCTCCTCATACGTTAAATCTTCAGCTATCTCGTCTGGTTCTAACTCAATTATGTGGTTCGGGTCTTTCACATATTTACGAAGCATAGATATGTGAAAAATATTATGAACACGAGACATGATTGGAGGTAATGCGAGTCTATAGGCCACATTTCCTATTCGGTAAGAATCTCAAATGGACCAACAAATCTTGGATTGAGCTTTCCTCTTTTCCCAAATCTTGTAACTCCCTTCCATGGAGCAATACGTAACAATACATGATCCCCAATATTAAATTCCACGTCCTTTCAATGAAGATCCACATAACTCTTTTGTCGATCCTGTGTCGTTTGTATACATTGTCGGATCATTTGGATTTTCTCTGTAGTCATACGTACCAATTCTGATCCCAACAATGTTGTTTCACCCACCTCGTTCCAGCATACTAGAGAATGACATTTTCTTCCATACAACACCTCAAATGGAGTCATGCCTATACTTACTTGATAACTGTTGTTGTAGGAGAATTCCACCAATGGTAGGTACTTATCCCAACTCCCTTTGAAATCTAGGACACAGAGTCTTAATAGATCTTCAAGAGTTTGAATAGTTCTTTCTGATTGCCCGTCCGTTTGAGGATAGTATGCTGACCTGAATTATAAATCTGTGCCCATAGCTTTCTGCAAGCTAACCCAAAATCATGAAGTGAATCTTGTGTCACGATCCGAAACTATGGATACTGGCATGCCATGCAATCTCACAATCTCACAATCTCATTCACGTACATACGAGCAAGACGTTCAAGGGAATAAGTCTCCCGTATAGGCAAGAAATGAGCAGACTTGGTTAATCTATTAACAGTAACCCAAATCGCATCAATGCCTTGAGAAACTTTGGAAAGACCCGTAACGAAATCCATGGTAATGTGTTCCCACTTTCATTTCAAAATCTCAAGTGGTTGCAATGGATCCTTTGGTACTTGATGCTCTGCCTTTACTCGTTGACAAGTTAAACACCTAGAGATAAACTCTGCGATCTCTCTCTTTATATTGCTCCACCAAAATGTATGTCAAAGATCATGGTACATTTTGGTACTCCCAGGATGGATTGCAAACGGTGTGTTGTGTGTCTCCATCATGATTCTATACTTCAAATCAGAATCGTTAGGAACACAAAGTCTGGAGTGGACTCAAAGTATTCCTTCTTCATCGATTCTTGCTTCTGGAATAGCACCTTCTTGCACTTTCTTCTTCATACGCATCAGCTCCAGGTCCGTAGCTTGAGCAGCTTTAACTTTATCGATTAAAGTCGGTTCTACTCGTATATTTGATATCATCACGTGGGTACTTGGAGCCTTTACCTCTATTTCCATCCTTTGCAAGTCATACAAAATGGGCCTTTGTATTGACAATATCGCACTTGTACCCGCATATAATCTTCTACTCAATGCGTCAGCTACTACGTTTGCTTTTTTAGGATGGTATTGGATGGTATGATCGTAATCTTTCAACAGCTCGAGCCAACATCGTTGTCGCATGATGAGTTCCTTTTGGGTGAAGAAATATTTGAGGCTTTTATGATCCGTATAAATCTCCACTTTCTCCCCATACAGGTAGTGCCTCCGGATTTTCAACGCGAAAACGACTGCTGCCAACTCTAGATCATAAGTAAGATAATTCCTCTCATATTCTTTGAGTTTTCGTGAGACATAGGCTATGACTTTCTCATGTTGCATGAGAACACATCCTAACCCTTTGCCTGAAGCATCGCTGTAGATAACAAATCCATCCGAACCAGATGGTATTGTCAAAATAGGTGCCGAAATGAGTCTCCTCTTAAGATCTTGGAAACTCTTCTTGCATTCTTCGCTCTATACGAATTTTATATCTTTCCGAGTCAGCTGAGTTAATGGAGTAGAGATTCGAGAAAATCCTTCCACAAATCTCCGATAATAACCAGCTAAGCCCAGAAAACTACGTACTTCGATCACCGACTTCGGTTGCTCCCAACTTTGTTTGGCTTCAATCTTTGCCGGGTCAACAGATACTCCATATTTTGACACCACGTGCCCAAGGAATGCTACTTCCTCAAGCCAGAACTTGCATTTCTTCAGCTTGGCATATAGCTTGTTATCGCAAAGCCTTTGGAGTACCAGCTTCAAATGGTGCTCATGATCTTCACAACTTTTCGAATAGATTAGGATGTCATCAATAAAGACAACAACGAACTGGTCCAAATATTCTTTGAATATACGGTTCATCATATCATGAAAGCAGCAGGAGCATTAGTTAATCCAAAAGACATGACTAAGAATTCATAATGTCCGTACCGAGTTCTGAAGGCAGTCTTCAAAATATCCTCAGTTTTAATCTTTAGCTGATAATATCCAGAACGAAGATCGATCTTTGAAAAGAATTGTGCTCCTTGCAACTGGTCGAACAAGTCATCAATGCGAGGTAGAGGATACCTATTTTTGATGGTGACATGGTTCAATTCCCTATAGTCGATACAAAGTCGCATACTCCTGTCTTTCTTCTTTACGAATAAAACAGGAGTACCCCAAGGAGATGTACTAGGATGAATGAAACTGGTATCTAACAATTTCTGTAGTTGGACTTTTAACTCCTGAAGTTCAATAGGAGCCATTCGATATAGGGTTTTAGAAATGGGCTTTGTACCAAGAAATACGTCAAGGTCAATAAAGAATTCAACTTCACGTTCTGGGGGTAGACCGGGAAGTTCTTCAAGAAATACGTCAAGAAATTCACTAACAATAGAAATATTATTCAAATCTGATGTGTTTTTGTTCAAGTCCGTGACATGGACTAAGAAAGCTTGACATCCATTTTTCAATAAACGAATAGCTTTATGGCTTGATATGACAGTGATTGATTTTAGTGGTATGGTAGCTTGAATTCGCATAACAGGTTGGTTAGGAATATGAAAACTAGCAACCTTACGAAAATAATCAATTTTGGCATGATGAATAGTTAACCAATCAATCCCTAAAATCACATCAAATGCAAGTATTTTCAAAGAAATAAGATCGACAGGTCATGTGATTGTGGCCACTTGGATCATGCAAGATTTATAAACAGTGGATGTAATAAAAGTTTCTCCTAACGGAATCTCCACAGATAAGTCAAAGTCTAATTTCTCCGGAGTCAAGTTTAAACGTTGAGCACAAGAAGGAGAGATAAAAAAATGGGTAGAACCGGTATCTAGTAAGGTATAAACTTCGCAAGAGTTCAAGATTAGCTTACCTGTGATCACCTCGTTCGGGTTTCTCGCGTTTTGGCCAGTCACGACAAACGCCCTCCCTTGAACCACCGACTTTGTTTTGTCCGTAATCGCCTTTGGTGTCGCCGTCCCAATTGGACTTAACTTTGCTACCAGACAAAATCGGGCTATATGACCGTCCTTTTCACAATTGAAACACACCTTGGAAGGCTGTGAACAGTTTGAACATATGTGTCCCTCCTCTCCGCATATGTAGCATCTAACTGGCGTTCGTTCTCCTCCCCTAAAATTTATTGTTGGTGCTGGTGCTGCTGCTGATGTCTTCCCATCATTGTTGAATCTCCTCTTTTTGAAATTTCCACTTGACCCACCTCTCCTGTTATCACGGCAACGATTACCACCCGAGTGGTTACCGCTTTTGTCTGTATTTTTTCCTTCGTGCTGTTTCTCATCGCTCCGATGACTGGTTGTGGTCCCTCGGTTGAACATACTCATCTGTTTTAGACCTGAATATAAAGAAAAATTATGAGAGATAAGATATTGCCGAATCTCAAGTTTTAGACCTCTCAAAAACATCTGTTTCATTCGTTCCTCATTCTCTACCAAATGAGGTGCAAACCTGGATAACTCTGCGAACTTTGCCTCGTACTGAGACACAGTCATGTTGTTTTGTTCTAGTCCGATAAACTCTACCTCCTTCATATGACGAATACTTTCAGGAAAGTACATATCATTGAACAGCTTCTAAAATGTTTCCCAAGACATGCTGAGTGCGGCAGGCTGGGTACGCTTCACAGATTCCCACCAGTAATCTGCCTCACCACGGAACATAAAGGTGGCGAATGGAACCTTCTGTTCTTCCGTGCATCCCAAGACATCGAATATCTTGGTAATTTGCTTCACCCACATTTTCGCCTTAATCGGATCCGGCTTTCCCCAGAATTCTGGTGGTCCCAACTCTTTAAACTGTTTGACTGTGACAAACAGCGTGTTGCTATCATTTCCACCCGTATTTTGTACACGAGTCTCCCTCGTCTGATTTTGCACGAACTGCAAAAAGCTCCTAAACATTCCATAATTCATCATTTGTTCAGTAGTGTTATTTACAGGAGGAATATTGCCTTTCTGTTGCACGTTCCCCTGCGTGGTGATCAAATGTGTCTCCACGGTCTCATTTACTCCATTGTTAACGTTCTCAGCTACCATTCTTAAATACTGCCATAAAACAAGGGTTATTTAAACAAATTAACATATCACATAATATCCCTTTATTATGACCGACCAACAAATAAGCTTAGGTAGGACACACTAGCGAAGGATTTACTCGTCATTCCCCTCCTAGTTCTATTTCCCGATCTCCGCCAGTGACCATATCCCTAAGCTCTGATACCAACTGTGACGCCCCCAAAATAGGTATACATCACCCATTATGAGTCGCCAAATACATGGTACAGAAATAAATACAACTTCATTACTACAATTGTTGTGCAAAATACGACAACACATAAACTGTGAGTTTAAATATAAATATTGTCTAATAGAAAGTATTAAAACTCAAAAGGAGTCTTCATTACAATTATTGATACACTATTTTACAAAAATAGTGAGGACTGCTAAAATAATTTTCTAGAACCATCACTCCATACCCCGGCTAGTTCCTACTATATTCTCACCTCCTGAGAAGAAAAATGAAACAAAAAGGAAAAGGGTGAGCTCAAGTAGCCCAGTAAAAGAATATTATGACTAAGATAATATACAACAAATTATCATTAGTCTTCAACAGGAAAAAATCTGATAGAACATAATAGACAACAAGTTTTAGATCAACAACTACAGCGGAAACAATAATTCATTAAAAGAGTTAAGTAGAGAATGAAATCTACTAAAATCTATGAATTTAAAAGTCCATCATCAATATTTTATCCTTGTAACATCAATCAATATACATCTTGAATCAAATATTCATCTTTGCACTACGGGCCAAAGATATTCATTTGTATCACCAGTTGGTCATGTTCATCTCAACACCTGTTCATCTTTGCACTACGGGCCAAAGATATTCATCAGGTAATCATTCATCATTGCACTACAGGCCAAAGATATTCATCAAGTATCACCATTAAGGACTGAGGATGATGGAAAACATTTTAGAGAACGAATCCAGTACGATAAAAGGACAAAGTTTAGAGATTCGAACTTTAGATAATTCAAGTTTAAAAATACTCCATAATAAAATATAATGGAGAAAAATTCAAGAATGACGATCAAAACATTGATACAATCAAAGATAGTAACCATAATAGACATCTGGGACAAAGAAGAGAAAATTTTATTTTTCAGAGAATAGTACCGTATTCGTGAATAGTGTCGTATACGTGAATAGTGCCGTATACGTGAATAGTAACCCCAACATAAAAAGTTCCAAATTTAATAAAAAGTTTAGACCAATATTTTAGCATAATGATATTAAAAGAAATAATACTATTTATAAAAAAATAGCATCCCTTACCTCAAAATACAGTATTTCTGACCGGAATATCGAATATGACGCTGAAGAAAACTTGCACTGAATAGCAACTCTCAAATTATCTAAATACTCATAAAATACGCTCGATAATATATATAGAGAGAAAAAAAACTTGTTTCTGGTGTGATTTTTAATTATAACTCAGCACCCTATTTATAGGAAAATGTTAGAACGCCGAAGCAGACTTAACCTGCTACCTAATGGCTTTACCTGCTACTATTCCCACCCACCACTTTTGAAATAAAATTTTAACACATTTCTCACCAACCAAAAGTGGAGCCCACCAATTCTAGAAATTTTCAAAATATTTTAAATAATCAGTAACTTCAATAACTCATATAAAATTGCCCTTTTATCAGAAAAATTCGAATCTCATGTCCATTCCACACGAAATTGAATTCTCTACAACTTTTTAGCTTTAAGTTTTTTCAAATTCCAAACCAAAAATATCCAAAATTCACAAACGGATGATTTTCAATACCTCATAAAATTTATAACAAATCATACATTAATTTTTAACGGTTTAAAATTTGTGGACATATACTCAACTTATATATGTATAACATATCCAAAAATTACAACAATCTAACGGTCGGATTAAAATTATAACTCACGCAATAGAACTTTAAGAACACTGTTTTGATTTTTAAAACCTCCATTCCGACAAAATATTGATAAAACACCTCAAAATTAAATCTTTCATTTATATCCACATAAAAACAAATATTTTCTTATCATATAAATTAATAATTAATTATTCACAAATAATATTACAGAATCACAATTATGACAACCAGGTCGTTCTTAGGAAAAAGGAGGCTTTCCGATAAAGATTTCTCCTTACTAGCGCGCAATTAGGTGACCAAACCTCTCTTTAGACAGAACTTTCTTAGACATTATCAATAATACTATCTAATAATATTATTCAAATAATATGAATTATTGATCTGATAATGGAGATATTGTGCAGTGACAATTATTGAAACAACAATAATATAAAATATCAACACAGCAATTATTGAACTAATAAAATAAAATATTGAACAGTAATTACTATAACAATTATTGAGTTTCTTACGTAAGGATCAATAATTCAACAATACTATGCAATACCGTGTGTTACTGTGCACCCACGCGTATTACTGTATTTTAACCACCAGGTATTCCAACAGTGTTAACGGTAACTACTACGCCGTTATTTATAAAAACTCAAACTTGTCGTTTTTTTCATCCGACCGTTTTCTGTTACGGGGCCTACAAATGATTGCGCCGTCGTACGAATATTTTCCGACAGCAAGAATATTCCACGACCAAACGAATATTCCGCGACAAAATGAATATTTTATAACCACTTGCTTATTTTGTAAAATGTGCACATTTCACCCATAACTAAAGTATTATATCAAATTAACACCCTATTATTCAAAATAATAATTAGAGGAAATTTGATTTTATTTATAATAAGTTGGGGTCTTATATGTGTACTCTTCTAATTATTGGAATTATATATTCATGTGTGTTGTGAAAGTGTCAACCACCTCACCCATAATAAGACTCCTCTTATTTATAGATGTAGGCAATCTTCCTTAACAATTAAGGAATATGGTTTTATTTTAATTAAATAAATTTTTTTAATTAATTTAACATCTTAATCTTATTAGGAATATATGAGAGTACTTTTATTAATTAATTCTTAAACTCCTTTAGGAATTAAATAATAACAATAATAGTAATAATAATAATAAGACTCATCTTATTAATTTATATTTAATATTTTTAAAATATAAAATAATAAATATTAAGCTATTTAATTTATTCTATCATCATAGATTAAATTAAATATACTTAACTTACTATTACGATTATGTCATTAACTTCTTAAATAATTATTCTTCCTTTTATGGTGTGATCCTTTAGGTTCTCCATATTAAACCGATTGTGAATAAATTAATTAGAATAATTCTAATCTTATTTAAATAAATAAATTAAATAATTAATTTATTTAAATAAATAATATTTATTCTACAATAGGGATAAGCCTCCCTAGCGATTAATGACTTTTCAGATAATATAGATTTCAACATTAATCATAAAAGAACCTTTGAGTAAATAGTTACCGTACAATTCAATCCTTCCACCATACAATGTCCCAATTAAATATAAGACGTAGAATTACTGTCAAGTCTTATTTTATTTAATTATATGTATTTCGACTCTTAAATGCACAACATCAAATAATACAAATTAGAAACTCCTTTCTAATTTCATTCTGCATTGGCCAAGGACTACTGGATTGTCATTTATCGAATCACATAGGACATTTCTCTTCTTTTACTAGAAGCAGTAGATTCTTTATTGATCATACATTATCTCTATATACAACTTATTATAACCAAGCACACCCTTTGATATACCCTAAGGGTCTTAAGGAATAAGTCAAAGTATAACTCATCATACACAAGATACTATAATGATCACAAGTCCAAGGATCACTTGTATTACTATCACTACAGGAATTCCTATTAACAGGCAAGTAAAACTCCATTAGGTATTTCTTAGCGAGTCACGTTCAGTGAACTTATTCTCTAATAAGCACCTACATACTTGCTTTAGTGTCTCCACACAAATGATCATGAGATCAATCATCCTCATCCAATGAGCAAGCAACGTATGTACCAATCTATCCAGATTCACTAATCTCCAATTTAGTAATCCAACGATTGGAAACTATTTTAGTTTTAAGCTTTCTAAGAATTTAAATCTCATTAGAATAATTATCATCATTATTCTAAAAGCATTGCTTAAAAATATGGGTTTATCACATATTATAAAATAACATCATGTAGATAATTAAAAGTCTTTAATAAATTAATACTTTTTATTAATAAATGAATAAGAATATTACAAAGTATATGATTTATCATCAAACATAATTGGCTTGTGTGCATACTACTTTCAATCTCCCACTTCCACTAAAGCCAATCGCCATGGTATCTCATACATTTCTTCTCAAAGTGACAATTATCCTACTGTTGGATAAGCTTTAGTTAATGGATATGTAATGTTGTTCTTGAGAGTCCACTATCTCTATAGTGATTTCCCATCCACTATCTCTATAGTGATTTTCCATATTTCAATGATTCCTATAATCAAATGAAAGTACCACAACACATGTTTAGATCCAAGATGAGACTTAGGAACTATTCCTAGTTCTGCAATAAACTTTTTATCCAAACAATCAACTTGTAGCTTCATTTATAGTTATATACTTTCTCTTTATCACTAAACTAGCAACTCTTTGCTTTTTGGAACCTTTCCAATTCACTGCACCACTGTTCAAGAAACTCTTTACCTTAAAGTGAATTTTCTGTCGTCTTGGTCTGTCTAAAAAACTTGAGTCTGTTAAACCACCTAGTTTTAATTTAGACTCACCATAAATTTTAATCACATCCTTAGTGTCGGTTAAGTACTTTAAGATGTTTTTTACTGTCTTATAGTGATCTTCTCCAGAATATGACCGATCAACATCAGGTCTCATATATTTCATTGTATACATGATTGTCACTCATGCGATCTCTCTTTTCAGGAGTCTATGAGGACTATTAAGAGATATACACTCCATGGATCATCAACATGAGACATTTTTTAAATTTTGTCATGCTAAACGACTTTAGCATCATATGAATATACGTTCCTTGAGTTAAGTCTAGCATCCTCTTAAATCTATCTATATAGATTTATATCCCCAATTAAGATACTCTTCCCAAATCATTCATGGAAGAATGTTTAGACAACTTTATCTTTATTGATTGTAGCATTAGTATGTCATTCTTTATCCGTAGTATATCAACATATAATACCATGAATGTCACGATGCTCCCGCTGACCCTTTTGTACACACTAGGTTCATTTTTGTTTTTGATAAAATCAAACCTTTTTGATTGTCTAATCAAAACGAATGTTCCAATTTTGAGAAGCTTGCTTCAATCTATTTCTCTGAGTGTCTACAACTCTTACCACATCGTATTTAATTGGATCATCATCTTCTATGATGTGTACCTCATCATCATCATTTATGATGAATCCATACCTCCTAGGTATCTTAGGTACTATTCCAGATTTACGATTCGGTTATGGTACAATAGGTCTATCTACAGGTTCTTCTTATTTAACTTATAGTGTTTTGTGGTTCTTGAACTCTTTTAGATTTATTATCCTTCCACTAGTCCCTTTAATGATAAACACCTTTATTTTAGAAGGTAGTGTGTTTCGCAATAAACACCTTTTGCTAAGTAGGAGTATAGAACATATACCCTAAACTTACTTTAGGATGTCTCACAAATCTGTACTTGTCAAATTTTATCCCAAGATTATCCTTTGAAACCTTTTCACATAAGTTGGACAACCTTTTATCTTAACATACTTAATATTAAGAATCCTCCATGTCCATAACTTTTATGGAGTCTTGGGGCTGGATTTTGAGGTTACCTTTTCGTAGATATGCAGTCATTTCTAGGGCATGACCCTAGAGAGATACTGGAATGTCGGTAAAATCATTATGGACCGCACCATGTCCAACAAGGTACGATTTTTTCTTTCAAATACATCAATTAATTATTACATATCAGGAGGCGTCCATTATGAGAAAACCATTTGAGATGATTTAGAAAGTTATTGCACAAGTATTTATTCCTTGATCTAATCAAAGAATCTTAATACTTTGTCAATTTGTTTCACTTCTGAATTCTTTAAACCTTTCAAATAATTCACACTTGTATTTCAGCAAATACACACATTCAACTTTTTGAATGATCATCTCCTTTTTCTTATACTAGTTTGTTCATTTTGCAAAATAATTTTTACGCAAGTCAAGTATTCAAAATCCATTAAGTAATATTTCAGTTCTATACAAAATATTATTATTATAAATAGAACAATTGTTCTTAAATATAATACCAAAGATTTTATTGTCCAACAACAAAATAGAAATAATGTTTCCAACGAGAACTTGAATACAATCACAACCTATTAACTTAATAGATTTGTCAGTAGGCAGTGCTAAACTATAAGTTCATATGGCTAATGCAGCAACCTTTGCTTCATTTACCAGACATAGGATTACTTATCATTTGTTTGGCTTTCTACTTCTGCTTGGTTCCTTCATAAATCTATATTTATGATAACCAAAGCCGGTATCCAATACCCAAGTAGAATCTTGACTTAAAAAAAAATTTATTTTAAATTATAAACAAAATTGTATTTGTAACTGAAACTTCACTAAGCTTCTTCTGGTTAGCCTCTGCAAGATGCTTCTTGCAGTTTCTTTCCAGTGTCCATGCTTATTGTAGTGGAAGCAAACTCCTTTGCTATCCATATCAGTTTTGTTCTTATTATCCTTTGTTTTTTCCTTTCTATTTACCTTCTTAGAGTCTTTCTTCCTTTTAGAAGATCCTTTGCCCCCGACCAGTAAGACTTGGTCTTTCATGGTTGGCAAGTGACTCTTAACATTTTTCAACATGTTAAGCAAATCAGCGAGGCTGATCTTTAACTTGTTCATATGAAAAATTCACAATAATTATGAGAAGGAGTCGAGAGTGACTACAAGATCAAATCTTGGCTCAACTCTTCATGCATGATAAAACCTATTATCCTAATTGTTCAATCAAATTGATCATGTTTAGGACATGTGTATGTACTGTAGTGTCGTTGGGCATTCTAGATCGGAAGAGCTCCTTAGATATCTGATATCTATCAGTCCTAATTTCCTTACCATCAACTACTTGATATGAAGGAATATAGTATAAGCATCCATAGTTAATGCTGACGTTGAAGCTCGTTACTCATGGATGCTAGAATGATGCATTGAGCCAACTGTGCATCATCTTGCCACTTTCTAAAAGTAGCAATCTCTTCCTCGGAGGCATTGTCTGCAACCATTGTAGTGATAGGCGTATTAAGGACATAAGATAGCTTTTCAGCCGTGAGAACTATTCTCAATTTCCTTAACCAATTCGTTTAATTCGGTCCGGTTAAATAGCATTTAATATGCTTCGTAGTGATAGTAAGTTAGACATTGTAAAATTCTGTAAATGAATTTGTAATTAACAACTTTTTAGCATACATTCTTTTATTAATTACCAAAATAAATTAGGTCTTGTTTTAAATTGGTATCTCTCACTATTTTCTTCAAACTATATTACCCTCAATATATATAGTTCAGCAATATCTAATTAAAGATATACTAGTGAGAATAAGGATCTCATTTCAAATGTATATAGCCTTGTGTGTGCACAACAAACTATATATAAATAAATAGATAGACAACTCTTGTCAATTATATCAATTATGCAATTCCTTATATTTTGCCTCTTAGATCATAATGGTCAAGTATGTGCACATCCGAACTAAAATGACCTAAGTTAAGTCATACCTAGCACTCTTTATATTCAAAAGAAAAACATTATCCTTGTGTGTGTACAATAAAACAACATTGTTCAGTCTATTTATAAGCATTAAATGTGATAAAATAACATCTTAAATATTTAATACTTGCCTTGTTTGTGCACAATAAACTCATATTAAATATTTAATACTCTATTATTTTACCATGCTAGAAGGCGACGTTCGATATTCCAAATATCTTTGAACGTTACAACTTAATATATTTTATTTGAGGGTTTTGTTATTAATTTGTCTCATCTTGTTTAGCGCGCATACACGTATATATATAAAATACGCGTCATATTAATTAACATGCGAAGCATATTTGCATAATATAATATATATATATATATATATATATATATATATATATATATATATATATATATATATATATATATATATAGTATAAGCATGCACATATAGAATACTATATTCTACCCGGATTGATTATGGACTTTTATTCTAGTTTGGTTCACTAAAGCCACCAAGTGAACCAAAAGGTCAAACCCTAGGTATGCAAGAATTAATATTTAAATATAACTATAACATTTAAACACAGGCTCTATTACAAACGGGTCTTCAAGTGCTCCTTGCTCTTTGATCTCCAATTCTTTGAAATTAATTCTAACTATTCCTATTACAAAACTATTTAAAATAAATAGAAACTTTGATCAGCAGTCAAGGGGAAGTACATAGGAGGGAGTTAGAATTTATATTAAGAAAAATTTAAAGAAGACGAGGTACGCATACCCCATTTAATAAAACTCATTCATTCATGCATTCAACTAAAATAAAATTCAATCACATTGGTCAATAGTCTATAATCAATCCCATTCATTATCATACACATCTATATATGCATCAATAAATAAATTCATCTCATGAATAATAAACATTCAATATATATATTGATATCATTTAATAGGCAAATTTAGTTAGTATAAAATCTAATTTTGAATCAAAATAAACTCCTTTATTTTAATCCAAATTTAAATCAAAATAAATCTCTTTTATTTTAACTTATCAAATTTTGAATAAAATAAACTATTTTATTTTAATCAAAATCTTTAATTAAAATAAACTCATTTATTTTAATTAATTATGGAATCCAATTCCAAGTAAAAAAAATTCTTTATTAAAGGAAACACAGATTCTCTTTCATATTCACAAATAAACTCCTTTATTTTAAATAATATGAAATCTTATTTCATATCTAAATAGACTCCTTTATTTAAAAAAATATGGATTCTCTTTCCTATTCACAAATAAACTCATTTATTTTGAATAATATGAAATCTTATTTCATATCTAAATAAACTCCTTTATTTAAGGAAACATGAAATTCAATTTCAACTCCAATTAGTTATCATGTAATCCAATTTCAACTCTAATTAGTTAACATGAAATTCAATTTTAAAATTAAAAAAAAAAACCTTTTATTTTAATTAAAAAATTATTAAATTATTATTAATTATATATATATATATATATATATATATATATATATATATATATATATATATATTAAAGTAACGTGTGAGTTAACAATCATCATTCACGCGGAAAAGGACAGCGAAAAATCGTTCGTGTATAACAATTTTTCGAAAATAGATTTTTTTGTTTTTAAATAATATTTTTATACAATAAATTATGTCCAATTAAATTGTTCTAAACACATATCAATATACATATCAAATTAAAATAATTAATAATTCGCATAAAGGTTTGGCTTTGATACCACTGTTAGGTTTGTAATATTCATGAACGTTATCAAATTGCACAAAATAAGCGGAAACGTGATAAAATAGAGTTTTAAATTTTACAAACCATATACCCGGATCATCCTTAATGCACAATTATTTATTAAACGAAAAGATAAAGAACAAGAATCATACCCTTGAAGATTCGAGATTTCTCGGGTACAAATATTTTATTACTACTTATACTAGACTCCTTAACCAGTTAGCAGTTTAAAATGAGTTGTCCAGAATTTAAAAGACTTAGAGATTTACTACAGGAAAGAAGACTTGTACTACAGAAATTAGTAAAATATAAGTTTGATTATATAACATATACCAGATTACCAGGAAAAACCAGTATATTCAAATAGAAAAATATTATAATCATTAAATAGAAAATTATATTAATAACAGAATAGATGAAGAAAATGAGAATATTAAACAGATAGAAAGAATATTAAGTTTTTATCACTTATGTCTTTGTTTATGTCTATTAGTGATCTAAAAGAAATAACAGTATTAAGAATTAGACATAATAAAAATAGAAGGTAGCTATACTCCAGTAAAAGACATATTTCCTAAATCAAATACAATGACTAAAATATGCCAGATATATTATGAGAATACCATTATAGAATATAGAAAGATTAAGGAAACTATTAGCATATTAGAATCCAGGGAAAAATACATTTTCAACAATTTAGAAAAAATAGAAAATACTAATATGAATGCTTATATACAGATCTTAGACAGAATAAGAGATCTAAAAGAAACTTTAGCAGAGTTAAAGTTAGAAGCTGAAGAAGACAGAGAAAAGTTAGAAACACACATTTCCTAGAAATGGATCTTACAGAAGCTAAAAAAAGATATACAGAGTATATGAACCAGAATAGAATACAGATTCAATAATTCGAAAGAACATTTACAAATACCAGAACTATTACCAAGAGGTATCAAGTAGAATATACCAGAATTAGGAAAGAATATGTAGAAACATTAACAAAATTAGATAACTTAAAGAAAGAACTAAAACAGATGAGAGATTATATGAGTACAGGAAAATTGGTTTCTTATATCCAGTACAAACATACAGTTGAAGCCATTGAATCATTAGAAGAGTATCTAACAGATTACATAATACCAGTACTTAATTCAGATTTAAGACATCTTAACATATCCATATGTTAGAAGATATTCTTGAATTAAGATTACTCCAGATTCTTTATCAGCTCCCAGAAGCTCCAACAGATAGTTTTCCTACAGAAAAAGAATTAACAGCAGTAGAATATAAGATTATCAGATATGGTAGATATAAATTAGGAGATCCAGAAGAAATAAAAATAGAAAGATATAATATACTTAAGAGATATATTAAAAATAGTAAACAGAAGACTCAAGAAGCCATCATTGTTAACAAATCTTTATTTTATCACCTACGTACTTTAAACACGTGTTATTTAAAGTTAATACAGGAAAACTTACTAGAATCTTACCAGTATATAGAAGTAGAAAATAATAATTTAGTTTTAAAAATAAATAAAGAAGTACTACATAAAATATTCCAAAATGAAGAACCAGAAGACTTAAAAGAAGTCTTAAATCAAAGTATAACTATTCAAGAACCAGAACACATAGAAATTCTTACTCAACGGATAACAACAGAAACATCTTCATCATTAGTTGATAAACCAAAAAATTTATCAATAGATCCAGCATATGAAAAAGAACTATTAGAAATAGTTGGTAGATATATTCTTGGAGTACCATCAGAATTAGATGAACATATTACTCCAAAATTAGCTGATACACCAGACATACCATTACTAGATGATGATTTAGAAGAAAAGAGTATTTTAGATGAAACAGAAAACTCATCATCAACAGATCCAGAAATAGAAATAGAAACCATAGATAAGAATATTCTGAATAAACAAGAAAAACAATTAGAAAAAAGTATTTCAGATAAACCAGAAACTTTGGAGATTGAAATATCCAAAAGTATAAAATTAGACAGAGAATTACAATCATCTCAGTCTCTAGCAAAAATAGAATTAAATGATCTTGAGATTACTCTTCCTAGGATTGATCTCAATATAGATAAAATAAAAGTATTTCCAAAAATTAGGAATTATCAAATATATTTTGATAATAAAACTATAACCAAGTTTTTAGAATATTATTCTAACTATATCGCCCGATCATTAAAACCAGTATCTTTACATCAGGAATTAATCTAGAAGACACAAATTACATATCATAATATTATTTCATGGTCAATTCAATTGCCAGTTTTCTTTCTAAAATAGTTATTAATAGCAATCTATTTTTCGGTTATTTTATTCTTATCAGAAATAAACAGTAAGATAGAAGACTGCTTAAATAATATATGATTAAACCAGTCATCATCAGAATACCCTAGCATTCTTCCTCTTTATAAGCCTGTAACCCACTTTAATTATCACATTATATTTAATACAAGTAAACATATTACTTATAAACAGGTTACACAGGTTAAATCATTCTATCCAGAGATAAATAGTAAAGTCTATAATATTAACTTATGTTTAGATAATATTGTTATAATACTAAAATACTTTAGTATTATTACTTCTCTATTTTCAGGTTATAAGTTTGATAACCTTGTCAAAGCCAATAAATATAATATTTACCAACAGATTATTTTCTTACCAGAAGTGGAAAATAACTTAGACTTTCACAGTAATACCGTTAGAACTCTAAACCAGTCATTACTAAATTACTTTAGTAAAATTTTCCCTCTAAACTTATTTAATAAGTTAGATGATAATTTACTCCAGACTAGTAAAAATTATCCACAGTTTAATAAAACAGACTATTTTACTCTAGTACATATCTTTAATAAAGATATTATTAGTAATCTTCATAGAAAATTACTACGGACTTTCAGAAAACAGTCTTTAAGTAAGAAAAATATTTATTTAAACAACAAATCCAGAACAGATAGTAAGTTAAGTAATAAACAGAAAAATCTTTATACTAAGCCAGATAGAAAGATTTTTTATAAATACACAAAAAAGAAGTATCAGGATCGAAAATTAGAAATATTTCCAATCTAGAATACCAGAAATTTATTATAAGATTCTATAAAAGAAAGAAGTTGTAGCTTCTATCCAGCCTATAAATACACAGCTTTTCGATCCAGTAACACAGATCTTACCAGCCTTAGAAAACACTACGACAGAAAAAACCCCTCCGAAACCTAATATAACAGGTTTTGTAGCAGAGTCTTTACAAGAAGTTATAACAGCAAATTTATTTTCAAATTATTATTAACTTCATTGCATCACAGATGACAGATCCTCCAAGGCAATCTTCGCCAAGGAAAAATAGTATGCATCAGAGTTTGCCTCCTAAAGGCTCAACACCAATGCCAGTTTATGCCAGTTCACACAACACATATCATTCATTTAATGCATCTAAGAAAATGCATACTGCACAGTCATCACAGCATAGCATGCATTCCATTCCCCAAAAGAATTATGAAATTCTTTCCATAGGGAACCAACAGCTTTATTCCTATCCAGCAACAGAAAAATTTATTTTTAAGCCTTTGCTAGGAATAGAACTTTCAAAAGAACAGAAATGTGTTATTGATAATCTTTGGATGTCACATGGTAAAAACCAGAAATAATTTATAGCATCTCTTAATGCTTGTACCAGTTTTTTCCAGTCAAAAAGATTTAAGTTCTATGTTGTCGTAGCAGGACATGTTCAGGGTATCTTTCACTCTTGGACAGATGTTTGCTCATAGATACAGAATTACCCAAAACCTATCTTTAAAGGTTTTGAGTCCTTAGAATCAGCACATCAGTTTTCCAAAAACATAATAGGTCTAACCTATTTTGTTACTCGAACTCTCCAGAACTACAAAGATCCAGTGG
Source organism: Panax notoginseng (assembly GCA_016801055.1). NCBI lineage: Eukaryota > Viridiplantae > Streptophyta > Magnoliopsida > Apiales > Araliaceae > Panax > Panax notoginseng. Next base: position 194,262,342 of record CM029014.1, read on the forward strand.
ATTATTCAGTCCTAAAGGACCCTAATCCAACTCAACCAATGTTTTGCACACACTGTGAAACCATGGTATCCAGTTTCTCTAGACTTAACAAACAGAAAGAAGAACTCTTGACTGAGAATTCTAAGTTTTGCTAGAAAAATAATGATTTACAGCAACAGGTTTATTACCTAACCTCACAGTTAGCTACCCAAAATATGGGATAGAAGAGTTCAGCATCTTCCTCTCTGAAGAGCACAGGGGATATCATAAGATCCCAAATACTTGTGATGGATAGTGAGTCATCCGTAAAGAACTTACCTACTTCACTATAAACGATAAGTGGTAAAGAGATATCAAGTCCGTTGATGGGTGTGGCTTTCCCCAAAAGCCAATCAGAATTAAGTCAGATTAATTTTAGTCCTCCAAAGACTTTAATTAGTCAGATTAATTCTTTAAAAATACCAGAATCCAATAATCAGATTAAGTCTGATACAATTCTCAGTTCTATAACGCCATGCAAAGCTAAGAAAATCATTCAGCTCCAGAAACCAGCACCACAGCTGAAAGATAGCTTTGTTAATGTTACCAGAAAAAGAAATGCCAGCACCAAGAAGAAATTCCTCCTTGGAAGTTCCAGAGGTAATAACAGTTTTAAGGACACTCAAGCAGCTTTGAACAGCTTCCTCAACCAGCTTGAATGTCTCCAAGCCAGAACAAATCCAACTCCACCACCTTTATCTCCACAAAATAAAGATAGCACTGAAGAGATAATGGAAGACAATGTGGAAGACTCGCCAGTCCACTCTCCATCCTTATCTGACTTAGGGTCACCAGGAAGTGATAGTGGGATCAGCCTTGACAGCATTGCCAGACACAATTTGGACATATAAAGACTTATCCAGAAGTGCGCCAAATAAAGATTATGCTGACCAGCTTAATAATGGATGCACTTGCTCCATTATTGGTACTTTTAATTATATATTTCCTTTTGTCCTGTAAAGGAGTATCTTTACTTTATTAAAGTTATTAGGTACGCGTCATTTTCAAAGTGTCTTTACTTTATTAAAGTTATTAGATATGTGTCGTTTTTGGAATAACTTTAGATAAAGCAAAATGATTAAAGTTAACTATGGGGACCAAAGTGTACCTAGACTTTATCTTTTACTCTATTCTAATTTGATTCCTTTTTCAGGTCCGCAAGTAGTTAGGCCAAGAGTTGTCTCTTGTAACCAGTAGCGGCAGGCTTGGTTTTGGAAGCTTGATTCAGGCTAACTTCCAACTTATGCCATCTCTCCCTCCTTTGTAAATTTCTCTCTATCAATAAAATAAATACTATTTCCAGTATATCTTTGATTTCCATTCTCCATCCTTGCTCCATCTAGGGATTTCCCGAAAGGGAAAACCATTCCAGTAGCCAGAGGTATGACTTAATCCCCACAAAAACAATTATGCATGTACATAGTTTTGATTTTGATTTTATACATATGTCTGCATATTCATATGTTTGCATATGTCTTTATGTTTATATTTATCTTTAATTTATGTCTAAATAAGGCTTAAATAACTAGTTATTTAAGCCTTATTTAGACTAGTGTGTTGATTCTTTTATGTGTAGTTCATTACATGTTTTGTTATTAACATGGGCTTAATATGGTTGTTTATAGATTTCTGGACAAAATGGAGCTTAGGTACTAAATCGGGACGTATTGGAGCTGATTGCATGAAAAAGGAAGAAGAATCAAGAAACCTCAAAGACCGCCCCGGCGGGCTTTGTTAGGCCAAAATACCCGCCCTGGCGGTAATCTCACTGCCAAAAGGTGCCCCAACACATATTAAAGCCACCCTAGCAAGTTCTTCTCTGTCCAATGCCACCCCGACGGGCATTGCCGTCCAGGCGAGGGTATTGGGCAGATTCAGCTGTCTTTTTTTTACAGTTACTTTGCAGACTTCTATTTTGATTAGGATTACGATTTCTTAGGAACGTGGGATCATGTTTAGGGAATATATATATATATATATATATATATATATATATATATATATATATATATATATATATATATATATATATATATATATATATATACATGTAAAACTCAGTATTAGGGGGAATCTGATCATTTATCTTCTACATTCATCTAAACCCTAGTTTTGGAAAATTAAGGCATGTCAAACTAAACTTCTCAATTCAATTCTGAAGGGATGTTGAACCTTATTAATAATTAACGGTTTGATCAAGTCTACTTTATTTATTCCTTCCTATGTGAGATTTATTCTGACTATCTACATAAACTTCTTGTATGTTATTCAATCTACTAATTTAGTTTCTACATGATTAAATTAAGGAATTGATATCATCAGCTAGATTAAGATATATATTAAGCAAACGATGTGTGTCAGATCATAAGTAGAAATTAATGATATTTGATTGTGGTCAAGCTTTTGGATATTATTAAGATTTTTAGAAAACAAGTTAAATAATTCCTGATTGCGTAATTGTTGCTTGGAACAATCTAATTCTCATTCTTCATGCTTCTATCGTATTAAATCTAGACTGATAGTTCTAGGTTGTATGATAGTTAGGATCTCTTGTTGGCAATCGTCGCATTAGATTTACACATCAGGAGGATTTCAGATAATTAGCGATCGCGATTATGTAGGGTTGTTAATCTCATTGAAAGATAAATACTGTAAAAACTTGGTTATTCCATAATTGTGAAAAGGTGATACTGAACTGAAGAATTGAAGCTTTTTACTCATTGATACTTCTTTTAAATTCACTTTTGATAATTTAGCTTTTCAAACCCCCAATTCATTGGAAAATACTTGGATAAATATAAAACAGTATGTTCTCTGTGGGATCGATCCTTGCTTGTTACTACAGTAATTCTTGAGTTAGTAGAATAGAAGTAAGGTTTAATTTTGGAGTGTTAAACGAGTTACCATGCGAGGGCCCCACCAGGCAGAGAAGTCAGCCGAAGTGATGGGGCCATCTGATAGGTAAAATATCTCATACCCCGCTATAGGAATCCCTGAAACAGGCAGAGCCAAAGACCAAAACTGCTTGGGCAAAGGAATGAAAGGTAGGCGGATCTCCCCGGTAATACATCTAAAAGAGCTCTCTCCAAGGTAGACTCCCAGCCTCCATCAAACAGGAAGGGAATTCGGCGAGTAGATAGATAATACTCTGGCCCTATCGGGAGATGTTGGGTAAAATTTAGTTACGCATAGCACGCAAGTATATATGGTCAACAAGTAATAAAGTAAAATTAGAGTATCATTCCCACGAGGAATTATTAATACAAATTACCAAATACTAACTCTTAACCAAAATAATTTTATTTAAGCAATCAAGTTAAGGTTATGAATTAAACTATTTAATTAAACTAATTCTAATTACCACTAGTTAAAAATTAGATTATGGAGATTTAAGATCATAATTTCACTTATTGCCTCACTTAAATTAATACATTTCTTATCAATTATGCTCACTATTCTGAATTATTAATCAAGAACACATAAATAAATATGACCATCTCTCAATGCATCATACTCAAATCAACTTAAATTCACAAATGATAGATTTAAGAAGAACACCCTAATTAACTAATTCACTATAACTCTACGTGAATTAAAATTAAAGAGAATTTTAAGAACAAGTTCTCTATCAGATTACATGCAATGTATAGGTATATCTCTATCCTAGACATAAATTATGAATTCTAACGTCATGCAGAAAACACAATCACATGCTACTATGATCATATCTAAATCTATAATTCATCTCTCGAGTTCATATAGATTATCACAATAATTGTTAGCTAGGCAATTTAAGCAATAAGCACAAACCATAATAGAAAATCCAAGAATAATCACAATAATTAATAGAGAAGCATATTAAAATAAACTACGCAACAAGCTCCATTGTAATCTTAAACAAGAATTTAGTTCATGATTATTGAATTAAAACCAAGAATCCACAATTGAATAAATATTAAAAGACAAAAATAAGAGTGGAGAAGAGAATAAAATTTGTTGTCAGCAAATCTCATGCTCCCTCTTGCTCCTACGTTTGATCTTCAATGGTCTTTAAGTTGCTTTAATCTCCACATCTAATAAAAACTAGGGTTTTGTCCTAATCTAATGAAAATCTAATCTAATGGAGTCATCCCCCTTAATCATTGTCATTCGCCTCCTTTTATACATCTCTTCATATGTCTTGTAGAGTCTTTAAAGTCTTTGAAACAAATAGCTCAAACTAATCCTCCATAAACTTAACTTCTGAAAACTCTTTTTTTTCACGACAAGCTCGCCCCAGCAGGCTTTTTGTACTAAGGATTGCCCACCCCGGCGGGGGTCACTCTTGAATGTCGTCCCGGCGGGCTTTTTACACTAAGGATGCTCTCCCTGGTGGGCTTTCTACTCCCGAAATTATAGAAATGTCACTAAGCTCTATTTTTCATGTTTTGACCTTCTGAAGCCGTTTCCTACAACATAAACACAAACACAAAAATAAGTAAAATGACACTAAAAATACTTTAAGTTAACAAAGAATTAAGCCTTAATGGTGTCCAATTCGTAGGTATAAAACTCACTCATCAAATACCCCCAAACTAAAGACTTTTCTTATCCCCAAGCAAAAATACAAAAGAACTAAAAATAAACAAACTAACTCAACTACATGAATGCATATGCATGATCTACTTCCTAATATGCCTACGAACCCAGTAATAAATCAGTATGATATCTAGCAGAAGGCCTCAAAGATACCAATAATACTCAAACAATATATCCAATCAAGTCAATGTCCATAACTCTAACCAATTAGTCAATCTAAACATGTCATCACCCATGTTATGCGTGTATGCTCGTTAACCATTCTAACCAACCAAAGTTCAAAATAATCACATAACAAACTTTTTAGAAGGAAAATTTCAGTTCCAATTCAATTACTTCTGTGAACATGACAACTTCAGTTAAAACTAAGCAATTACCAAGTTTAAGGGTAAATACAAGATTTATTTCTACCTTTATTCAACCACGAGGGCATTTTTGCTCTTTCTCATGTTTACAATTGTCTGTGCAATGTCTAGTTCTTTTTAGGCTTTTTAAGGTTACCCATGTAGTGAACTTTCGACCAACGACTCCCAAACCAGATGATCTTAGGGCGCTGGGTGTAAAGACATACTCTAGGGCTTACTTGTTCAAGTAACAAAGGCCACAGAACCAAACTAGTCAATGTATTTATTTATATTTTTTTCTTTTTCTTGATTTTCTATTTTTTTCATCATTTCTATTTGTTTTCAATTTGTTTTTTATATTTTTTTCATATATATATCCCATATATTCTCCCAAACTCAAGCTTTTACGTCATTCCAACCTTTACTACCAGTTCACTAATTTTCTTAAATTTTAACCAAGATTTTCCCCCAAAAACAAATTATGAAACCCTTGAACCAAGTGGATTAAAACAGTTAAACTTTAAGTGTTAACCGGTTACATAAGTTTCAGACAGGCTCAGATTTTTTTCATATTTAAAATTAGACTCATCATCAATTATCAACACTGTTCAAGTTAACATGCAAAACCAATCTTATCATAGGTCGAGCTAAATTCAAACCAATCCATTGCCTAGATTCATGCAAACATTCTATATGCAAAAGAAAATATTTTTGTGATTTTTTAAATTTTTACCTTCTTTTTTTTTTTAATAAAACATTCCTACAATATGCAAAAATAAAAATAACTAACCAATACAATGTATGCGAACTAAACAATTATGTAATGCAATATGATCCACCCCCAAACTCAAAGTGAACAATGTCTTCATTGTTTAAATAGAAAAAATTTAAGACTTAAGGACTTCCCTGAATGGTTAAGTGTCGCGCTCGACCTTCGCATCATCGATGTTAGGTGGTGGAAAAATCGGCTACGGCTAAGGCTCGGGGAACTGATTCAAGTCAATGACAAATTCGTGCAATTCGTGAATTTGATGGAAAAATTCTTGCCCAATATACCCAATTTAATGAATCTGTTCAATTACTTGGACAACCACTTCTTGAATGTGAGCATGTTTTATGTATGCGGTTTTGTCCGATAAAAGAATAGGAGTGCGTGCTTGTAGAGAACAAGGTAATTTGGGTGTACTGAGTTCAGCCGAGAAAAGATATGTGAAGGTGTGGATGCATGTGGGGTGTAGAACTTAATGAATTAGGTTGAAAGAAATGACAAACAAGAGAATGGATGAGAGTGGGTGGAGCTAAGCTTAAAGGGTTTCTGGGACTGAATTCGGTGGTAGGGCTTTGGTAATCGAAGTTGGGATGGAGAGGGAATGACATTATTCTACTGAGATTGGGATTATTCTTTTTTGTTAAAAATTGATTTCCAATATGACCCGCCGGGGCGGGTGTTTTTTGAACTAGGAATGCCGTCGGGGCAACATTCGACAGAGAAGATGCCTGCCGGGGTGGGTGTTTTTTGACTTAGGAACCCCGCCGGGGCGGGCTTTGACAGAGAGCACCCCCCGCCGGGGTGGGTGTTTGTAACTTATTGGGTAAAATCTAGTTACGCACAGCATGCAAGTATACGTGGTCAACAAGTAATAAAGTGAAAGTAGAGTATCGTTCTCACGAGGAATTATTAATACAAATTACTAAATACTAACTCTTAACCAAACTAATTTTATTTAAACAATCAAGTTAAGGTTATGAATTAAATTATTTAATTAAACTAATTCTAAATACCACTAGTTAAAAATCAGATTATGGAGATGTAAGTGTTAGGTTTGTAATATTCATGAACGCAATCAAATTGCACAAAATAAGCAGAAACGTATAAAAATCAGAGTTTTAAAATTTTACGAACCATATACCTGGATCATCCTTTATGCACAATTATTAATTAAACGAAAAGAAGAAGAACAAGAATCATACCCTTGAAGATTCAAGCTTCTTCAGGTACAAGTTCACCTCCAACTCCTTTCGCGTTCAACTTGCATGAATCCACCAGGTTTGGTTCCTTCCTTTGATCAACGTTAGTCACCCAAGTGTTTGGCCTCTAAAGGTGATCCACCAAGAAAGCACAAAAATTCAAGAAGATGGGTGTTTGGCAAAACCCTAGTTTTTCTATCTCTCATAGAAAAGGAGCGTACTCTCCAACTATTAAAATTACGTATGTTGAGAAAAAGTCAACAACAACTCTACACCAATAATAAGACTCCTCTTATTTATAGATGTGGGCAACCCTCCTTAACAATTAAGGAATTGGGTTTTATTTTAATTAATTAAAATCCTTTAATTAATTAGCCTCCTAATCTTATTAGGAATAAATGAGAGTGCTAATATTAAATTAATTTCCAACTCTTTAGAAATTAAAATAATAATAATTGTAATAATATTAATAAGACTCATCTTATTAATTTATATATTTAATATTATTCAAACTATTAAATAATAAATATTAAGCTATTTAATTATTTATATCACCATAGATTAAATTAAATACACTTAACATATTATTACGATTATGCCATTAACTTCTTAAATAATTATTCTTCCTTTTATGGTGTGACCCTTTAGGTTCTCCATATTAAACCGGTTGTGAATAAATCAATTAGAACAATTCTAATCTTATTTAAATAAATAAATTAAACTATTAATTTATTTAAATAAATAATATTTATTCTACAATAAGGATAAGCCTCCCTAGCGATTAACGACTTTCCAGATAATATAGATTTTAACATTAATCATAAAAGAACCTTTGAGTAAATAGTTACCGTACAATTCAATCCTTCCACCATACAATGTCCCAATTAAATATAAAACATGGAATTACTGTCAAGTCTTATTTTATTTAATTATATGTATTTCGACTTTTAAATGCACAACACCAAATAATACAAATTAGAAACTCCTTTCTAATTTTATTCTGCCTTGGCCAAGGACTACTGGGTTGTCATTTATCGAATCACATAGGACATTTCTCTTCTTTTACTAGAAGTGGTAGATTCTTTATTGATCATACATTATCTCCATGTACAACTTATTATACCCAAGCATACCCTTTGATATACCCTAAGGGTCTTAAGGAATAAGTCAAAGTATAACTCATCATACACAAGATACAATGATGATCTCAAGTCCAAGGATCACTTGTACTACTATCACTACAGGAATTCCTATTGACAGGCAAGTAAAACTCTATTAGGTATTCCTGAGCGAGCCACGTTTAGTGAACTTATTCTCTAATAAGCATCTACATACTTGCTTTAGTGTCTCCACACAAATGATTATGAGATCAATCATCCTCATCCAATGAGCAAGCAACGTATGTACCAATCTATCCGGATTCACTAATCCCAATTTAGTAATCCAACGATTGGAAACTATTTTAGTTTTAAGCTTTCTAAGAATTTAGATCTCATTAGAATAATCATCATCATTATTCTAAAAGCATTGCTTAAAACTATGGGTTTATCACATATTATAAAACAGCATCATGTAGATAATTAAAAGTCTTTAATTAATTAATACTTTTTATTAATAAATGAATAAGATTGTTACAAAGTATATGTTTTATCATCAAACATGATTGGCTTGTGTGCATACTATTTTCAATCTCCCACTTGCACTAAAGCCAATCGTCATGGTATCTCATACCCTTCTTCTCTAAGTGATGATTATCCTGCTGTTGGATAAGCTTTAGTTAATGGATATGTAATGTTGTTCTTGAGAGTTCACTATCTCTATAGTGATTTTCCATCTTTCAATAATTCCTGTAACCTAGTGAAAGTGCCACAACATATGTTTAGATTCAAGATGAGACTTAGAAATTATTCCTAATTCTGTAATAAACTTTTCATCCAAACACTCAACTTGCAGCTTCCTTTATAGCTATATACTTTATTTTTATCACAAAACCAGTAACTCTTTGCTGTTTGGAACCTTTCCAATTCATTGCACCACCGTTCAAGGTAATACTTTACCTTAAAGTGGATTTTCTGTCGTTTTAGTCTGTTTGAAAAAACTTGAGTCTGTTAAGCCCTCTAGTTTTAATTCCGACCCACCATGAATATGATCACATCCTTAGTGCCTGTTAAGTATTTTAAGATGTTTTTCACTGACTCATAGTGAACTTCTCCATAATATGACTGATCATCATCAGGTCTCGTACATTTCATTGCATACATGATAGTTACTCATGTGATCTCTCTTTTATGAGTCTATGGGGACTATTAAGAGAGATACACTCCATGTCTCATCAACATGAGACAATTCTTGGAGTTTGTTATGCTAAACGACTTTAGCATCAAATGATTATACGTTCCTTGGGTTAAGCTGAGCATCCTTTTAAATCTATCTATATAGATTTTTTATCCCCAATTACGATACTCTTCCCAAATCATTCATGGAGGAATGGTTAGACAACTTTATCTTTATTGATTATAGCATTGGCATGTCATTCCTTATCCGTAGTATATCAATATATAATACTAGGAATGTCACGACGCTCCCACTGACCCTTTTGTACACACTAGGTTCATTCTTATTTTTGATGAAATCAAACTCTTTTGATTGTCTCATCAAAACGAATGTTCCATATTTGAGAAGCTTGCTTCAATCCATTTCTCTGAGTATCTATAACTCTTACCCAATCGTATATAACTGAATCATCATCTTCTATAATGTGTACCTCATCATCATCATCTATGATGAATCCATACCTCCCAGGTGTCTTCGGTATTATTTCAGATTTACAATTCGGTTGTGGTACAATAGGTCTATCTATAAGTTCCTCTTATTTGACTTATAGTATTTTGTGGTTCTTGAACTCTTCAAGATTCTATTATCCTCCCACTAGCCCCTTCAATGATAAACATCTTTATCTTAGAAGGCAGCGTGTTTCGCAACAAACACCTTTTGCTAAGTAGGATTATAGAATATATATCATAAACTTACTTTAGGATGTCCCATAAATCTGTTCTTGTCAAATTTTGTCTCAAGCTTATCCTTTGAAACCTTTTCACATAAGTTGGACAACCCCTTATCTTAACATACTTAAGATTAGGAATCCTCCATGTCTATAACTTTTATAGAGTCTGGGGGTTGGATTTTGAGATTACCTTTTCGTAGATATGCAATCATTTCTAGGGCATTATCCCAAAAGGATACTGAAATATCGGTAAAATCATTATGGACCGCACCATGTCCAACAAGGTACGATTTTTCCTTTCAGATACATCAATCAATTATTGCGTATTGGGAGGCGTCTATTATGAGAAAACCATTTGAGATGATCTAGAAACTTATTGCACAAGTATTTATTCCTTGATCTAATCAAAGAATCTTAATACTTTGTCAATTTGTTTCACTTCTGAATTCCTTGAACCTTTCAAATAATTCACACTTGTATTTTAGCAGATACACACATTCAACTCTTTGAATGATCATCTCCTTTTTCTTATACTAGTTTGTTCAATTTGCAAAATTATTTTCACGCAAGTCAAGTATACAAAATCTATTAAGTAATATTTCAGTTCTATACAAAATATTATTATTGTAAATAGAACAATAATTGTTCTTAATTATAATACCAAAGATTTTATTGTCCAACAATAAAATAGAAATAATGTTTATAACGAGAACTGGAATACAATAACAACTTATTGACTTAATAGACTTGCCATTAGGCAATGCTAAACAATAAGTTCACATGGCTAATGTAACAACCTTTGCTTCATTTCCCACACATAAGATTACTTATCTTTGTTTAACTATCTACTACTGTTTGGTCCCTTCATAAATCTATATTTATGATAACCAAAGCCGATATCCAATACCCAAGTAAAACCTTGACTTAAAGAAAAATTTATTTTAAATCATGAACACAATTGTATTTGTAACTGAAACTTTGCTAAGCTTCTTCTGGTTAGCCTCTGCAAGATGCTTCTTGTAGTTTCTTTCCAGTGTCCAGGCTTATTGCAGTGGAAGCAAACTCCTTTGCTATCCGTATCAGTTATGTTCTTATTATCCTTTGTTTTTGCCTTTCTTTATTTACCTTCTTAGAATTGTTCTTCTTTTTAGAAAATCCTTTGGCCCCTACCAGTAAGACTGGGTCTTTCTTGGTTAGAAAGTGACTCTCAACATTTTTTAACATGTTAAGCAAATCAGCGAGGCTGATTTCTAGCTTGTTCATATGAAAAATTCACAACAATTGTGAGAAGGAGTCCGGGAGTAACTGCAAGATCAAATCTTGGCACAACTCTCCATCCATAACAAAACCTGTTGTCCTAATTGTTCAATCAAATTGATCATGTTTAGGACATGTGTCTGTACTGTAATGTCGTTGGTCATTCTAGATCGGAAGAGTTCCTTAGATATTTGATATCTATTAGTCCTAGTTTTCTCACCATCAACTAGATGACATGCAGGAGTATAGTAGGAGCATCCATAGTTTCATGCTGACGCTGAAGCTCGTTACTCATGGATGCGAGTATGATGCATTGAGCCAACTGTGCATCATCTTTTCACTTTCTAAAAGTAGTAATCTCTTCCTCAGAGGTATTGTCTACAACCATTGCAGGGATAGGCGTATTAAGGACATAAGATAGCTTTTAAGCTGTGAGAACTATTCTCAAATTTTTTAACCAATTCGTTTAATTCGGTCCGGTTAAATAGCATCTAATATGCTTCGCAGTGATAGTAATTTAGACATTATAAAATTCTGTAAATGAATTTATAATAAACAACATTTTAGCATATATTTTTTTATTAATTACCAAAATAAATTAGGTCTTGTTTTAAATTGGTATCTCCCACTATTTTCTTCAAACTATTTTACCCTCACTTATATAGTTCGGCAATATCTAATTAAAGATATACTAGTGAGAATAAGGATCCTATTTCAAATGTATATAGCCTTGTGTGTGCACAACAAACTATATATAAATAAATAGATAGACAACTCTTGTCAATTTATGTAACTCCTTGTATTTTGCCTTTTAAATCATAATGGTCAAGTGTGTGCACATCCGAACTAAAATGATTTAAGTTAAGTCAGACCCAGCATTTCCATATAAGTGAAGAGAAAACTACAGCCCTTGTGTGTGCACAACAAAGCAGTAATGTTCAATTCCTTATAAACATCATATGTAAGAAAAATAACATCTTAAATATTTAATACTTGCCTTGTGTTTGCACAACAAACTCATATTAAATATTCAATACTCTATTGTTTCTATCATGCTAGAAGGCGACGTTCGATATTACAAATATCTTTGAACGTTACAACTTAATATAAAATATTTGAGGAGTTTGTTATTAATTTGTCTCATCTTGTTTAGCGCGCATGCACATATATATATATATATATATATATATATATATATATATATATATATAAAATACGTTTCATATTAATTAACATGCGAAGCATGTTTGCATAATATATAATATATAATATAAGCATGCACATATAGAATACTATATTCTACATGGATTGATTATGGACTTTTATTCTAGTTTGGTACACTAGAGCCACCAAGTGAACCAAAAGGTCAAACTCTAGGGGTGCAAGAATTAATATTTAAATATAACTATTACATTTAAACCCGGGCTCCATTACAAACGGGTCTTCAAGCGCTCCTTGATCCTTGATCTCCAATTCTTCAAAATTAATTCTAACTATTCCTATTACAAAACTATTTAAAATAAATAGAAACCTAGATCAACAGTCAAGAGAAGTACATAGGAGGAAGATAGAATTTACATTAAAAAAATTAGAAAAGACGAGGTACGCAGACCCCATTTAATAAAACTCATACATTCATGCATCCAACTAAAATAAAATCCAATCACATTAGTCAATAGTCCATAATCAATCTCATTTATTATCATACACATCACCATATGCATCAATAAATAACATTCATCTCATGAATAATAAACATTTAATATATATATTGATATCATTTAATGGGCAAATTTAGTTAGTATAAAATCTAATTTTGAATCAAAACAAACTCCTTTATTTTAATCCAAATTTAAATCAAAATAAACCTCTTTTATTTTAATTTATCTAATTTTGAATAAAATAAACTATTTTATTTTAATCAAAATTTTTAATCAAAATAAACTTATTTATTTCAATTAATTATGGAATCCAATTCCAAGTAAAAAAAACTCCTTTATTAAAGGAAACACGGATTTTCTTTCCTATTCACAAATAAACTCCTTTATTTTGAATAATGTGAAATCTTATTTCATATCTAAATAAACTCCTTTATTTAAGGAAATACGGGTTCTCTTTTCCATTCACAAATAAACTCCTTTATTTTGAATAATATGAAATCTTATTTTATATTTAAATAAACTCTTTTATTTTAAGGAAACATAAAATCCAATTTCAACTCCAATTAGTTACCATGAAATCCAATTTCAATTCTAATTAGTTAGCATGAAATCTAATTTTAAAATTAAAATAAACTCTTTTATTTTAAATTTAAAATAAATTTTTTATTTTGAAATTAAAATAAATATTTTATTTTAATTATAAAATAATTAAGAATATTATATATATATATATATATATATATATATATATATATATATATATATGTATGTATGTACTCAGTATGATTACTTCTGAAAGTGATCCATCCACATGAATTAAGTTATTCAAAAAAAAAAAAAAACGTGCGGTGATCTGATTGATATGCTTCTGTTTCGCAGAATATATCTATATATCTATATATATAAAAACCGTAAAACATAAGCAGGATCAACCTTTTTTCTTTTTTTTTAAATAAATTTTATACAACAAATTATGCCCAATTAAATTGTTCTAAACACATATCAATATACATATCAAATTAATATAATTAATAATTTGCATAAAGGTTTGGCTCTGATACCACTGTTAGGTTTGTAATATTCATGAACGCAATTAAATTGTACAAAATAAGCGAAAACGTGTAAAAATTAGAGTTTTAAAATTTTACAAACCATATACCCGGATTATCCTTTATGCACAATTATTAATTAAACGAAAAGAAGAAGAACAAGAATCATACCCTTGAAGATTCGAGCTTCCTCAGGTGCAAGTTCACCTCCAAATCCTTTCACGTTCAACTTGCATGAATCCACTGGGTTTGATTCCTTCATTTGATCAACGTTAGCCACCCAAGTGTTTGGCCTCTAGAGGTGATCCACCAGGAAAGAACAAAAATTTAAGAAGATGGGTGTTTGGCAAAATTCTAGTTTTTCTATCTTTAATAGAAAAGGAGCGTACTCTCCAACTATTGGAATTACGTATGTTGTGAAAAAATCAACAACAACTCTACACCCATAATAAGACTCCTCTTATTTATAGATATGGACAACCCTCCTTAACAATTAAGGAATTGGATTTTATTTTAATTAATTAGAATTCTTTAAATAATTAGCCTCCTAATCTTATTAGGAATAAATAAGAGTACTAATATTAAATTAATTTCCAACTCTTTAGAAATTAAAATAATAATAATTGTAATAATATTAATAAGACTTCTCTTATTAATTTATATATTTAATATTATTCAAAATATTAAATAATAAATATTAAGCTATTTAATTTATTCTATCACCATAGATTAAATTAAATACACTTAACATATTATTACGATTATGCCATTAACTTCTTAAATAATTATTCTTTCTTTTATGGTGTGACCATTTAGGTTCTTCATAATAAATCGGTTGTGAATAAATCAATTAGAACAATTCTAATCTTATATAAATAAATAAATTAAACTATTAATTTATTTAAATAAATAATATTTATTCTACAATAGGGATAAGCCTCCCTAGCGATTAACGACTTTCTAGATAATATAGATTTTAACATTAATCATAAAAGAACCTTTGAGTAAATAGTTACCGTACAATTCAATCCTTCTACCATACAATGTCCCAATTAAATATAAGACACGGAATTACTGTCAAGTCTTATTTTATTTAATTATATGTATTTCGACTCTTAAATGCACAACTCCAAATAATACAATTTAGAAACTCCTTTCTAATTTCATTCTGCCTTGGCCAAGGACTACTGGGTTGTCATTTATTGAATCACATAGGACATTTCTCTTCTTTTACTAGAAGCGGTAGATTCTTTATTGATCATACATTATCTCCATATACAACTTATTATACCCAAGCATACCCTTTGATATACCCTAAGGGTCTTAAGGAATAAGTCAAAGTATAACTCATCATACACAAGATACAATGATGATCTCAAGTCCAAGGATCACTTTTACTACTATCACTACAGGAATTTCTATTGACAGGCAAGTAAAACTCCATTAGGTATTCCTGAGCGAGCCACGTTCAGTGAACTTATTCTCTAATAAGCACCTACATACTTGCTTTAGTGTCTCCACACAAATGATTATGAGATCAATCATCCTCATCCAATGAGCAAGCAACGTATGTACCAATCTATCCGAATTCATTAATTTCCAATTTAGTAATCCAACGATTGGAAACTATTTTAGTTTTAAGCTTTTTAAGAATTTAGATCTCATTAGAATAATCATCATCATTATTCTAAAAGCATTGCTTAAAACTATGGGTTTATCACATATTATAAAACAGCATCATGTAGATAATTAAAAGCCTTTAATTAATTAATACTTTTTATTAATAAATGAATAAGATTGTTATAAAGTATATACTTTATCATCAAACATGATTGGCTTGTGTGCATACTACTTTCAGTAAGATCGCAACTTCATGTATTGCTTCACTTAAATTAATACACTTCTTATCAATTATGCTCACTATTCTGAATTATTAATCAAGAACACATAAATAAATATGACCATCTCTCAATGCATCATACTCAAATCAACTTAAATCCAAAGATGATAGAATTAAGAAGAACACCCTAATTAACTAATTCACTATAACTCTATGTGAATTACAATTTAAGAAGATTTTAAGTACAAGTTCTCTATCAAATTACATGTGATGTATATGTATATCTCTATCCTAGACATAAATTATGAATTCCAACGTCATGCAAAAAACACAATCACATACTATTATGATCAAATCTAAATCTATAATCCATCTCTCGAGTTCATATAGATTATCACGGTAATTGTTAGCTAGGGAATTTAAGCAATAAGCACAAACCATAATAGACAATCCAAGAATAATCACAATAATTAATAGAGAAGCATATTAAAATAAACTTTAAACAAGAATTTAGTTCATGATTATTGAATTAAAATCAAGAATCCACAATTGAATAAACATTAAAAGTCAAAAATAAGAGTAGAGAAGATAACAAAATCTATTATCAGCAAATCTCATGCTCTCTCTTGCTCCTACTCTTGATTTTCAATGGTCTCCAAGTTACTTTAATCTCCACATCTAATAAAAACTAGGGTTTTTTCCTAATCTAATAAAAATCTAATCTAATGGAATCATCCCCTTTAATCCTTGTGATTCTCCTCCTTTTATATGCCTCTTCATGTGTCTTTTAGAGTCCTTAAAGTCCTTGAAACAAACAGCTCAAACCAATCCTCCTTGAACTCAACTTTTGAAAACTTTTTTTCTTCCCGACAAGCCTACCCCGGCGGGCTTTTTGTACTAAGGATTGCCCGCCCCGACGTGGGTCATTCTTGAATGTCACCCCGACGGGGTTTTTACACTAAGCATATCCGCCCCGACGGGCTTTCTGCTCCCCAAATTACAAAAATGCCACTAAGCTCCATTTTTTATGTTTTGACCTTCTAAAGCCGTTTCCTACAACATAAACACAAAAAAGTAAAATGACACTAAAAATAATTTAAGTTAACAAAGAACTAAGCCTTAACGGTGTCCAATTCGTAGGTATAAAATCTACTCATCAAGAGACCATCCTCAAAACCCTCAGCCAAGTGCTCGGCAGTATAGGGGACCCACACTACATCAGGTACGTCAACAATATCTCCAGTTAAAGGCGGGCATGGGTGAAATCCACTGAAACCGAGACCTTGGACAAAGTGAACTGATGCCATCGATGACCCCGAGGGTAGGTGTCCAAGCTAAAAAGGGAGCCTCTCGTAAGCCCAGAACTGTTAATCCCAAGAACCCGACATTAGACATGAAAAGGCAAATCAATATTTAGAGAATCATAAATCAGTCAAGATGACTCGCTAGAAGAAATGGGTAGAAATTGATCCAAGCATCGGTCACTCTCTTGGAGCGCAGTCTCATCCCATGACGGAAGATCGAGAATGTAAAAGATCCCCAGTCATAGTCTCCAATGCGATCTACGTCCCGAACAATCCCCACCAAGCTAAAAGGGACAGTAGAGGAGTTGTTCGCAATGAAACAACCCCTCATGATGGTCAGGAATAGACGCCGCAAGATGCGATCTCTCTCCACCAAGTCCTCGGGTAAAGGCTCCTGCAAAATGCCTCGAGCCACATCCACACTCAAAGAGCCTGACCGGATACTACGGGTTTTGAAGGCCTGCTCCTAATTAAGGAGAAAAACTGCAAACCAGTTATCTACTCGGTCCCCGACAAACTACAAACCAGTGATATACTGCCAATCCATGGGTGTCATCATAACCTCACAGTCTAAGAGATTAAGGGATTGGCTCTGATGAAACCACCTCTCGGACAAAGCTCAGAGATAGCCCAAGAGCAGCGACAAGGGGTAATGGTGAAGAAGTCCTAAAAACCCCCATGAATCTACTTGTGCTTAATAGTCAGCATAAAGCAACCAGTTCAAGGAGTACACACTAAACCAGTTACCCTTAGGTTGGGTAAACTCCGAAACCTACACGGCAAAAAGGTTAAAAACCAATTGTTGGCAAGAATGGAGGATTAAAGCAAATCAATATGAAAACTCTAGTACCTCGTTTGCATTCAAGTGAACAGATGGATGATGGCTCAAGTCGGTACCCAACAAGTCGAAAATGGATACCTGGAAGGAATCTAGGAACAGCAGTGGACCAAGGTGGAACCTCAGGCTTAGGGATATCACTCTCCTCATCTAAATGAGACTGGTCCTCGTTGAGAGGATGATGCACCGACTCTATCAAGCAATGAATCTTTCGGGTAATCTGCTGAATGGGAGTATCCGAAGCAGGCCTCCGAAGGCAGACCCCGGATGAAGCCCTATGGGAAGAAGAGCTACTAGGTCTGTCCGAGTCCATGTCTAGACAACGAGTCCATAGAATTCAGAATAAGACAAGGTATGACTCTATCATATTTTATTTTAATATGCATTAGCGATAACTTAGAGACAATAGACTCCTAGGAATTTAATTTGGGCTATAGCATCATGCATGTCCTATACGTGTCTTAATAGGTGCGTACATTATTTTGACATAAATGTCCTAGCATAGCTAAGCATGCATATAGGATCCTGTCATTTAACTCATGAAATTTTTTTGCCAAAGTATCCTCTATAAAATGGACTATCCACATGAATGTAGGCATGCATTTAATCACCCTATGAGGGTACAGAATCATAACCCAACAATCAGATAGCAATTTAAATAGGTTTTCTAATGCATTGTCAGAATACATGTCTTGACTAACTATTTAAGTGAAATATACTGCATCCATACGGTCCATATGTTGATACGTAAACATGCATTACATTATAACATGTCTATCAAGCTATCTATGCATACATGTTCAATATATTGCGTTTGATGAAGAAAGTATGGTAAAACACCGGTGAAAACACAAAAAAAATAGATGTATATGTTACATGTAATGCGAAGAACGAACGTACGATGGCGGAATATCCAACATCAAGCCCGATTTGAGTAGATCTGAGAAGAAGGGTCGGATTCTACAAAGAGAATCAAAGAAAAATCGAATCGAATGAATGAAAATGAGCCTACCAGGGAGTATAAGCCCAGCCTTAGACAACCTCAGGCATACCTACTCCATCCGTAGGTATACCTGTGGCTACCTAAGTTGGGCCCCACGGCTCCCCGTTTGGTAAAATGTAGTCCAAGACGCATCCTTTCGTGTTCGAAAAAAGGTGTTCACTTAGAAATTTACCTTTTTGGATCATTTTTAAACCTCAAAAACCCTAAAAAACCTCCAAAAAGGTGCAAAAACTAGGGAAAATAAAAAATCCTATTGTGGAACGGCTGAAGACTAGAAGGTTCGTCCTAAATCACTTTTATCAATAATCAGCTGTACAATCCACTGGCATTGACCTCAGTGAAGGCGTTGGCTTAACCCCAATGATGTAAAGTCCACTGGCATTGACCCCAGTAAAGGCGTCGACTTAATTCTGATGATGCAATCTATTGGCATTGATCCCAGTGAAGGTTTTCGGCTTAACCCCGATGATGTAGAGTCCACTAGCATTGACCCCAGTGCAGGCGTCGACTTAACCCCGATGTTTTAATCCGTTAGCATTGACCCCAATGCATATCGGCTTGACCCCAATGATGTAATCCATTGGCATTGACCAACGCAGATCATCTTGACCCGGATGTTGTAATTCGTTGGCATTGACCTCAACACAGATCGGCTTGACCCCCGATGATGTAATTCGTTGGCAACAACCCAACACAAACACCGGTAATACCCGGTGGTAGCAACATAATTTTTGAAATGTAATTTGAGATAAGACTTGATAAAAATTTAACTTGCGAAGTGCGATATGTGAAGTGCGACATGCGATGTGCAAGTTGCAATGTTAAATATGCGATTTGCGATGCGATTTGATAATAATTCAATATGCGATTTGCAAAGTGAGATATATTATGATGTAATCTGTTGGCATTGACCCCAACGTAGATCGGCTTGACCCCGATGATGTAATCCATTGGTGACAACCCAATGAAGGATCGGCTTGACCCCGATGATGTAATTAGTTGGCAATAATCCAACGCAGATCGACTTGACCCCAATGATGTAATCCATTGGCAATAACCCAATGAAGGATCGACTTGACCCCATTGATGTAATCCGTTGGTGACAACCCAATGAAGGATCGACTTGACCATGATAATGTAATCCGTTGGCATTGACCCCAACGCAGATCAGCTTGAACCTAATGATGTAATATGTCGGCGACAACCAAATGAAGGATCAGCTTGTCCCCGAGGATTTAGTTCGTTGGCAACAACCCAATGAAGTATCGACTTGACCCCGATGATGTAATCTGTTAACCCCGATGATATAATCCATTGGCGACAACCCAATGAAGGGTCGACTTAACCCTAATGTTTGTAATCCACTGGCTTCGATCCCTGTTAAGGCTTTGGCACAACCCCAATGATGATTTCGTTGGCAACAACCCAACAAAGGTGTCGGCAGTACCCAACGACGTTCTCACAACACTTATCCTCCCCAGCAGATGAGAGTAACCCTTTTTAAATCTAAATCAAACATTTTATTCCATACTTTACACATGGCATTGCATCATTAGATATACCTTATCATTTATCTTCGTGTCTAGTAATCTTTTTCATGTTCATTCTATTGCATTGCATAAACATGACAAAGAGAGACATCTGTAGACACTCAAAATTTTGCTTTCCTTGAACTAACCTTTCAGGAGGGTAAAAGCATCTTTTCACTTCGAAGACAACCTCGAGGTAGGGCAAAAGCATCATTTCACCCCAGGGATAACCCCGAGGAGAGATCAAGGTGCAATAATGCCCAAACACGATGCGAACCAAACGAGGATTGTAAAGTTAAGGATGTGACCATAAGACGTCACTGCAACAATCAATGAACTGCGAGCCATTAAAGATGAGTCGATTGACGACCCTCAGGAGCCAGAAGATACCTTTTAGCTAATTATAACAGCTTCTCGAACTCTGAGTCAGTCAGACTCGACCTTATTTCAGAGCCTTCTGCAAAGACTTTCTGAGATTTTTGGGTACGGAGCATAACTTTCATCGGAGCAAGATTGAAGGCATGAACTTTGAGATAGTAGGACCCATGGGGCCTAGCCTCAGATGTACCTGCTCCAGCTGCAGGCACACCTGCGACTGGCTTGAATGCCTTAACTCAGCAGTAGCAGTTCATTATTTCAAAAGACGCAAGAAGAAAAAGCTAGAAAGAGAGCTTGGGTCTTGCCCTTTTTCATCATCTTTTCATTGTTTGATCTTACATATCATACATATTAAGAGTGATATAAGTTGATCCCGAGCAAAAAAAAGCTTGTTCAAGCGTCCCCCAAGGAGAAAAACACTCACTTTGACCATTTTTTTGTAAATGTTGTTATAAATACTATGTTTATGTAGATATAGCAATTTCTACAGGTTAAACTTGTTGTTTTACATATATATTGCATAGTAGTTTGTAAATATTGAGGTTCTACCGGTTATTTTGTGCATATCTAGTTGTAAATCTGTTATTTGACTAGATCTAGCACTATGAACGGTTATGAAGCATGATGCTCTAACCTATATGCTAGATTGGCTTAGATCCATGGTAGATCTAGATGTTTTACTACTTTTGGTCAATTCCGGTCACTCCGTAGAGCCCTAGATCTGTATCTATAGGTAAGGAGATCCTAATGGCTCGTAATGGAGATTTCAACCGATGAAATCATCTGTTATTGAGTTTAGGATATGTTGTATATATATTTTAGCATAATAATGTGAGCCTAGGAATCCTGGGGTTGAAATTTACTGAATGGATCTTAACTAGATTCTCATAATGGACTTTTTGTTTAAATGTAATATTTAAATACTGCAAATCATTGTACATGTAATATTGGATCTTAAAATGAGTTCAAGGGGGTTCGTCACGAGAATTCGAATTTAAGATCCCGTGATAGTGAAAATCATGTTTGTGGGAGTTCGGATTCATCAAGATGGCTTTCATGCCCGATTATGATTCGACCTCTTTTTGGTGCTTTATTGCATACATTATCACCCAAAACAATTTTCAGATAATATCACAGAGAGCTTTCATGCATGATAAAGCGAGTTGGGTAGATCGTCTAAGAAACATAAAGATAAAAGGAAGTATCAAAGGGTCTCGATTACTATTCGGGCGAAAGATTTGAAAAGTAAGTTTTTCTAAAATATCATTTGAAATGTATATTTTGTCTAAAATGAACTTTTCGCTAAATCAAATCCTTCGTACATAGGTGTAAAAGAAGAATAAAAATACTTTCAAACAACACAAATAAAGCCTAGAAAAGACTTTAAAATAAAAGCACTAAGCACAATAAAATACACACACACACACACACACTTTATGCATAGAAAATCAATAAGATGTTATAACTGTATTTTCACAAAAGTCGAAGAGTGCCTAACATCTTCTCCTCGCTTAATCCCCGAACTCTATGAATCTCGGGTTTCCAGACCAATCCTACGGAGTCACATATTGGACCATATTACAAAAACCTTCAAAATTCAGATGAGTTGGTTCATCCATTTAAACCATACCAACTGGCGGCTCTGTCTCATTCGGTCCAATCATCAACATCAATAAAATCAAACTTTGGTAAAATAAGTCGACTAAATGTCATTATTTTCCTAAAACCTCACCCTTTAATTAAATCAATCGGCACATCGAAATAAAAGGTAAAAAGGAAAATGAGGAAAAAACAATCAAACACAAAAAGAGAATAGCGAAAAATCTTTTTTTCCAACGTCAACATCAATCTCCACACACATTCAATTGCGGTCAAGACACAAAGGAATTAAATGCTCAAGAACATGCATACATTTAATGCATATATTCAGACAAGTGAGGGGATTTTAGCCTCTTACTTTTTGCAGCTTCCTTTAGTACCAGAATACCGACCTATATCCCTCCACGCATGAAGATGAGGAGATGAATGACTGCAGGTTACAGGAGGTCCAAAGAAGAATAGGAATCTAAGCATGCCCTGGGTCCCAACTTATACTGTAGTGCCTGCTACGAGAGCCGAGCGTCGCCTCCGTACTAGAGTAGATGGTGCGAGTGGATCGTGAGCCAATCCATCAATATTTGACGACTTCTTTCGGAGGATCATAGAGGCATGCATAGAGAGCATTACAATCCAATCAGGTGCACCATCACATCAGTGGATCTACTAGCTAGCTCAAGAGGATGTTCACAGTTCCATAGATCCAAGTTTGTGAGACGAGCTCTTTGGTCTGGTATCGTAGGAGGCCGCTCGAGTATGCGCGGCTGTATTTGCAAACCTCTTTCCCCGCATATTCGATATGTAAATAAAAATATTAATTTCTGTCTTTAATTATATATTTTGTAAGTCCTTATATTGTATTGATAATAAAAACTAGTAAAAAGGTATAAAAAGCATTTGCCTAACTTATATTAAAAAGACTTAAGAAAAAATTTTAGGAAAACTAGATCGAGCCGAGTTAGAAGTTTGTTTGCCTAACTTATATAAAAAAACTTAATTTTTTTTAGGAAAACTAGACCAAAATGGGTCTTCGACCTCGAAACGACACGAAACTGTAGGCAAAAACTTCTTAGATATTTTAAACATGTGACAATTTATGGGACTCGATTCGAAGTTTTGGTGGCCAAGTTAGAAGCTCGTTAGCCTAACTTATATAAAAAAATACTTTAAAAAAATTAGGAAAACTAAACCAAAACGGGCCCCGAGCATCGAAATGATGGGAATCATAGGCGAAACACCTCTTACATATTACAAACATGTGACAACTTACTGAACTCGATTCAAAGTTCCGATTCCTGAGTTAGAAGCTCGTTTGCTTAACTTATATTAAAAAGACAAACAAATTTAGGAAAACTAGACCAAAACGGGTCCCGGCCGGGCGTCAAAATGAAGCGAAAACATAGGCGAAACATCTCTTACATATTTCAAACACGTGACAACTTATGTGACTCAAGTCGGAGTTTCAATGGCTGAGTTAGAAGCTCATTTACCTAATTTATATAAAGAACACTTGGAAAATTATTTAAATATGGGTCTTGTTGATGAGCCTCGTGGTAGGGATGGAGCCAGCGACGATGGCGAGGACAACATAGGAGATGGCGAGGACTCCAAAGGAGATAGTGAGAATCACAGAGCCGATGTTGATGATGGTACGGAGGGTGGGACTAATGATGACAGGGGTAGTGGCACGATGGACGATGTTCGTTTGTCTGCCGATGAAGAAGATGACATGAGGATATAGTTTTTGTTTATATTTTTACTTTAATGTATCAAACTAGCTAGTTTTTAGGTTGTACAACGATTACATTTTGTATCTAGTTACTATTTATGGTTTATGTGATTAAGTTGTGTACATATTTATGGTTATTTACTTTTATATATCTAACTAGTTGTTGGGTTGTACAGAGATTACATTTTGTATTTATTCATATCCTATGGTTTATGTAATTACGTTGTATACATATTGATAGTTGATTATATATATTTGATGGTTATTAGTATGCGTTAATGAAGAATTATTTGTAGCTTTTGGTTAATAACGGGTACAATTATGTATATTTAAAAGAACATGGGGTTTTGCAAATTTTAAAAAAAATATTTTTTAAAAAATGTCATTAGCTACGGACACAGTTATAACCGACAGACAGGCCATCGGTAATGACTATATTAATAAAATAAAATAAAATACTCATAGCCGACAGACAACACTTACTGACAACGGACGTGCCATTGCCTATGACTTTTAAATTTTAGTATTAAACCATACATTAATGACTAATATGTTGTTGCCACTATCATAGCCGATGAGTCGTTAACGACAAAATGTCCGTCACCACTGAGTTCGTCGCCAATAACCTCAATAACGACGACCGGTGACAACACTTGGGGCGACAGTCTGGGTGACAGACAGATCTGTGGAAATGAGGTCATTGGCGATGGAACATGAGTCATTCCCGACTGACCTGTCCGTCGCCAATGACCTATTTTTTTGTAGTGTTAACTTCGAGTATAATAAACTTAAGGATAAAATGGACAACATGGATGTGTCAATTGGTTTCTCATTAGTTAAAGGGTAATATATGTTTTCCTTTCTAAAGATAGAACAAAAATAATTAGAAATTAGATAGAGACATTATATATTTGATTAATTTGGAGTTTGTTTTTGAACAATGAAGATTAGATATGCTAATAATATATATGGGAAAAGGATGGGCTAATTAAGTAAGCAAATTAATACAAGTAGAAGTTCAAACATTTCATACTATATACTGGAAATGCAGTAATTTAAAAAACATATAAAGAACTGGAAGTCCATATCATGGGATTGCAGCTGTGACCAAACTTCTCTCTTTGTTCTAAAGCCTTGAGCTTTGCAACTTTTTCTTCACTTTACTTGCCTTTTTCCTTAAGGTGAAAAGCAATTAGTTTTGAGCTGGGAGTTTCACAACTGGTCCATTATTTGAAGTACCATCAAATGACGCACGATCAAATGATGCGTTTAACGCCTAACGCGGTAATTGGAAAATGCTAGGTTATTAGACAAAATCGGTTTAGTTACCTAGAAAAAGTATTGATATTCGATTATACAATACAATTCATCAATGTTTTGTCTAGATAAATTAGACAGTTTTTGCCTAGTTACTTGGTATTAGTCTTCCGTCCTTATTCCTTTCCACAATGCATATTTCCTTTAATCGAAATAGTTTGTTTTATCATCAATTTTGTAGTAATATTTTCTCCTAAACTGATTACGGATTAAGTATCTATCCTAATTGCTTACAAGTGTACTCAAATATTATTCTTTCCAAAAGCCAGAAGCAACAATCTTTTCTTACTTATAGACTTCTTATAATGTAAAAAATACAAGCGTCTTTGATCAACTTTCAAGTTTCTTCATGGATTCTCTTAGTTACTTCCACCAAATTCGATAGAAATTTTAGAACTTGTGGTACTAACCAACCATCAAGTAGGGATCTCCTTAAAAACTAGATGATTGATCCATATGCTGACCTCGTCTAGGTTGGAGTTTTGAAGTTCCCTTTAAAACTTGATGATTGATCCCTATGTCAAGGTTCGAGTGTTGGATTCTCATTAAATCTTTACGGTTGATTTCTAAGTTGATGTAGTCAGTCTTTGAACGTAGTCAAAGTTCAAGTTTTGGAATTCCCATTAAATCTTGAGTTGATTTTTCGGTTGGCACAACGAACCTGAACGTAGTTGAAAGTCTTATAAATTCAACATCATCTTCATCCCTTGGGCCTACACAAATTTTTATCAGCAAAAATCATTAAAGAGAAAAATAAAGAACTAGTAGCTACTACCTTTACCAACAACATTCACATTGAAAAAGAGAATGGAGCTTCCTCCAAGGTGTGTTTGGCCATTCAAAAAACCTGAAAGTGTCGATAAAACTCAAGAAGCACTTTCAGGACAACTTTTTTTGGGACAGTGGGCCATACCCAGTGACACCAACACTACCAAAAAAAATAAAGGGAAAGTGTTTTGTCTGACTCAATATGATGTGGAAGGATCTCAAGAATTGGAAGGGCTTATGACCAAGAATATAAACTCGTCTAAATTCTCCGAACACTGCCTTCTCTTTAACTGTCACAATTATAAAATATGGCGGGAATTAACTGTTTTATGTGTGAATACGATTTTGAGTTTTTTGTGGGCCATCTCTGTGGAATTTTGTGTTAGCTTCAGACAAGCAACTCAGCCTTTCGGTGTGTGGATTTTTGGACTGTTGGTTCCCTGCAGCCCTATATAAACCAACACTATCTCCTCTGTTCTTACTCTACACAACTTCTCTCGAAATAAACCATTTAATTAAAACTATCTCCCCATATTTTTTGACTTAATTAGTTATATAAATTTTCACTTTTTACCGGCCCTTGACAGATTTAGCTTCTGGGTTTTTAAAAAAGATTATAAATTTGGAAATCCTAACTAGTTTCAACCTTTCCCCCCTGTTTTTACTCTGTTTTGCTCTGTTTTTTTGCACTGTTCTATCTAATAATCGATTAATTTCTTGGATTCAGACAGTTTGGTCTTCTTGTTATTGCTGAGAATTTATTTACTTTCTGTTAAATTATTCCTGGCTTCTAATTATAAAAGGGATTGGTGGGGGATTGTTACACCAAGAAAATCATTGATTTTTTTCAGTAAAATGATTCTGTTGAACAAGGGGTGCAATCTATGGAAGTCTTTTCCAATTCTTGAAAAAAAGTTTTGTGTTGACAAAAGCTTTTACTTTTGGATCTTCCAAATTTTCAATAGGTACAGTCTGGACACTTAGTGAAGAGCTGTTGTTCATTCAAAATTTCTCTAGATATTGCGATATTTTCTCTTTTTCATTATTAGAGTTTGATAGTTTTGGTGACAAGGAAAATGGCAAGGGCATCACTGCCACCGGGATTTCGTTTCCACCCAACTGATGAAGAATTGGTTGGGTATTATCTGAAGAGGAAAGTTGAGGGACTTGAAATTGAACTTGAAGTGATTCCGGTTATCGACTTGTACAAGTTTGATCCATGGGAGTTGCCAGGTAAATCTTTTGAAAATTTGTACATATAGAATATACTTAATTCTTCAATGCTGGTATAAAAATATGTATGCCAGGAGAAAGTAAATGCTAGAAGATACGAGTGTGTGTATGTTTTGTGTGATGAGTTTGGTTCGATGAAATTTTAACATAAAAATAAAAAATGTCTTATTTCAATTTCAAGTCTCATGTTGAAATGTTGTGCAATTAGTTTCACCTTTTTCTGAGGATGTCACTATCCTAGACAAAATGCTGAATCAGTCTTTGACTTTTTCTTTATGTATTTCGTTTAAAGGTGTAAGAAGTTGAGTTCTGGTTCACAAACCGAGTATTTTTTGAAAAGTTTACGAATATTAATTGTTGGGGCCTGATATTTCTTTCATTGGGCCCGACTAATTGGGCCCATCCGTTTAATTAGCCTAGTGGACCTTTATCACTAAGTCTTATAGTCATTGGGCCTAACATTTATATTGCCTTTGTTGTATCCCGTTAATGATGGGCTGGGTCAAGTGGCCGGCCCATAAGATCTTTTAATATCTAAGACTTTGACTGGTAATGATGAGGGGGGTAGGGCAGTTGACCAAGCACCTGCAGATCATTAATGTGGATGGGATCTTATCCGGCCGACGGCAGGAACAGTGGAAAAAAGGTGATAACCTGCATGCAGTCGGCTGGGACAAGGGGTGACTGAGAGGGGGTGTCAGATCATGGTTGGTGGCACACAAAACCGAGCATGAGAGTATAACCTAGCAAGGGGGTCTCCTAACAAAAGGTACGCATACACTTTCTACCTAGCTCAACACACTAGACATTTTTTACACCTTCCATTGTTAAACCTTGAACACCTGTATTGACTCTCACGCCGGAGCTATCCCCCGACGGTCCAGCCGTCAAGCTTTTGGTGTTGATCGTGTTTTCTGTGCAGGATTAGGGCGTCTTACGTGATTGGGACGTCATCAAAGATCTTGGCGTTAACATTGGCGCTAGAAGGAGGGCTGAGTTCTAGTGTTTCAGAGCTTTCAATCACAAAGTTTCATTTGTTCTACGTCGAAAAGAATGGTGAGGAGTAGAACTAGTACACCGGAGGGACAACCGATGGCTGTAAGTTCACCCTTGTCTCGTGTTCCAGTTAAGGATCATTTGGGTCCTTTCAAAAATACTCTTGAGAGTACGGCTTTCAAGCGTGATTCAGGGGGTTCTCGTTCGAGAGCCCGTAGTGAAGCCCGAAGGAGGTTGGTCTTTGCGGCTGACAAGGAACGTGATCATGGCCGGAGGCGAGTAGAAGGCACCCCACCTAGAACTCGGCACCGAAGTGATCAGGACGACAAGGCTGCCAAGCTGGCGAAGATGGCGGACGAAGCAGATCCTTCGGATGGCAGAACTGGAGCAGGTCCTTCGGATGACAAAGTTGATGCAGATGCTTCAGATGACAGAGCCGAAGCAGGTCCTTCGGATGGCAGAGCCGAAGCAGGTCCTTCGGATGACAAAGTTGATGCAGATGCTTCAGATGACAGAGCCGAAGCAGGTCCTTCGGATTGCAGAGCCGAAGCAGGTCCTTCGGATGGCAGAGTTGGTGCAGGTCCTTCGGATGGCAGAGTTGGTGCAGATCCTTCGGATAGCAAAGTTGATGCAGATGCTTCGGATGGCAGAGCCGAAGCAGGTCCTTCGGGTGGCAGAGCCGAAGCAGGTCCTTCGGATGGCAGAGCCGAAGCAGGTCCTTCGGATGGCAGAGTTGGTGCAGATCCTTCGGATAGCAAAGTTGGTGCAGATCCTTCGGTTGGCAGAGCTGGAGCAGGTCCTTCGGATGGAAAACTCGGTGCAGATCCCTCGGATGGCAAAGTTGGTGCAGATCCTTCGGTTGGCAGAGTTGGTGCAGATCCTTTGGATGCCAGAGCTGGAGCAGATGCTTCGGATGGCAGAGCTGAAGGACGAGGCGTCCAATTATGTCCAGTCTGAAAGACGTAGTAAAGCAGTCTATACACTTTGAAGGCATGTCTCAAGATGATCCTCATGATCGAAGAAGACCAAAGAACCATACTCCTGAGCATCCAAAGAGGGTACCTCACTATATCGGTTCTCGGGATTATGGTTGCAGCAGACGAATAAGTTGATCCAGAGAGTACCTTATAATACAAATAAGGCATTCTGTCTCGAGTATTCTCACCACAGTGAAAAAAATCTCCACCGAAATAGATCCAGAAATCACATTCACGGGAATCCACTGAGGGCACACCGCCCTGGGGGTACTTATCTTCGGAGAAATTCATCTAAAGCTGCCAAAGACCGGACCGTTCAGAAGAAGCTTTGAGGAGGTTTATGTCTCAATTAGCAGAAGCAGAGCTCATGGATGTTGGGTGTAGACAAATATTCTACTTCGGACAATCAATGCGGCAGGCTGTCAAGTTCAGATTCAGCACAAAAAATTCACTTTTTCACAACTGGTCCTCTTCGTCTTTGCCCTAAGGTCACAATGAAGTAAGGAGGTATGGTAGGACTCGCTGGCCATTCGATGGTAGCCAATTTATTTGATACCCCGCGTGGTAGTCAAATCCTGGATCCTATATTGTTTTTACCACGGGTGGTAAATCAATGGTCACCGAAGTAAGGAGGTATGGTAGGACTCGCTGGCCATTCGATGGTAGCCAATTTATTTGATACCCCGCGTGGTAGTCAAATCCTGGATCCTATATTGTTTTTACCACGGGTGGTAAATCAATGGTCACCGAAGTAAGGAGGTATGGTAGGACTCGCTGGCCATTCGATGGTAGCCAATTTATTTGATACCCCGCGTGGTAGTCAAATCCTGGATCCTATATTGTATTTACCAAGGGTGGTAAAGCAATGGTCACCGAAATCCTGGATCCTTATATACTTGTTCTACCCCGAGTGGTAAACAAGATCTTAATGGTGCAAGGAGGATCAGCCGAATTCACCTTATTGACTGATCTGTCTCACACTTCGGTAACGATAAGTATGCATTACTTTATTTTGTTCAAGTATTGAGTTCGGATTATATTGTCATTTTTCTTAACTGTTATATAATTTGCTTGATTATTGACTAACGGTTTAAGGTAAGAGGCACTTGAACAGTTTTCAAGTTGATTGATGATCAATTATTAACAAGAAATGTTCACTGAGAAGTAATAAGGCACGAAGTTGATATTTTAATATTAACTGTTCACAACCAGTTAGAATTTTTACAGAAAGTTCTATAGCTAAAGATGAGGAGAGGTCATCTTCAGGCTTCGTCCTTGTCATCGTCACCATCTGAAGAGTCTAGAAGAGATGGATCTACATTGGCCCGAGCTTTTTCTTGCCTTTACTTCGGCAGATTTCATATCATTTGGCATATATATGGACGATCTCATCGTTCAGCTTGGCGGGTTTTCTGTATTCTGTTTGGATCTCCTTACAAATATCTTCGGTCAGTGGCAGATCCAAGTTCCCAAGGGCCCGAAGTTATCGGAGTCCCTCTTCAAAGCTTTTGACGAAGTGCTATATATCCTGCCTCTTTAGCGTGGATATTGTTATTTTGCTTCGCCAGATTGGACTCGGCTAGATCTTCATTCTTCTTCGTCAAAATTTCATTCTTCGGAAACAGGTCGACATTTATATCTGTGATGACCCGATGTGTGGCCTTGATCGTCTCCAACTCTTTTTTGACCTTGTCGAGATCCTTCCGAAGTCCTTCATTGTTGAGAAGAGCAATGTCAAGGTTGCTTCTTTCTTTTGCCAACATAGACTTCGGAATGTCTTTCTCCCTTCGGGCGATATTCTCTTCGGTATCCTCTTCGGCTTCTTTGTATTTGAGATGGAGGTATCCGAAGATAGCGTTTGCTTGCAGATGGTCAATATTAATCAATCAGTTCAAACTGATGGTCAAATACCAACTTCCTTTAGTATGATATTTCACTCCTTCACCCATCAGTTCCATGATGGAATTATTGCCGAACCGATGATCATCGGTGTCGCCACAGCTTCGAGCCTGGATCCAGATTAGGATGGTTTTTGTGGCGAAGGTCTGAATTGTTCGAGAGGCGGTGAAATATTTGTTGTTGTATGTTCGGCTGGAGTAGGCTCTTTAAATGGACTTCCGATCTTAATTTATGTTGTTATTTGATGTTCATCAGATGAGCTTCGGTAAGCTATATTTTGGGCCTTTATTAACTTTATTATAAATCCTTTTGCCTTGGACCGATGCCATTTATACTCTTTCACTAAACATCCTGTTTAATAAAAGACTAGGGGGCAATGTTGGGGCCTGATATTTCTTTCATTGGGCCCGACTAATTGGGCCCATCCGTTTAATTAGCCTAGTGGACCTTTATCACTAAGTCTTATAGTCATTGGGCCTAACATTTATATTGCCTTTGTTGTATCCCGTTAATGATGGGCTGGGTCAAGTGGCCGGCCCATAAGATCTTTTAATATCTAAGACTTTGACTGGTAATGATGAGGGGGGTAGGGCAGTTGACCAAGCACCTGCAGATCATTAATGTGGATGGGATCTTATCCGGCCGACGGCAGGAACAGTGGAAAAAAGGTGATAACCTGCATGCAGTCGGCTGGGACAAGGGGTGACTGAGAGGGGGTGTCAGATCATGGTTGGTGGCACACAAAACCGAGCATGAGAGTATAACCTAGCAAGGGGGTCTCCTAACAAAAGGTACGCATACACTTTCTACCTAGCTCAACACACTAGACATTTTTTACACCTTCCATTGTTAAACCTTGAACACCTGTATTGACTCTCACGCCGGAGCTATCCCCCGACGGTCCAGCCGTCAAGCTTTTGGTGTTGATCGTGTTTTCTGTGCAGGATTAGGGCGTCTTACGTGATTGGGACGTCATCAAAGATCTTGGCGTTAACATTAATGATATATTATTGTTTCATAAATACATCTGAAAATAATAAGTTGTTGGTTTAGTAGTGTGATATGATACTCAAAATAATGATGACAAATTTGAGGACTATTTTTGTGAAACGGAGGAGGGAGTACGAAAACTTGCAAGCAATGTTGCTTCATTGTTTGTTCTTATGTTACTTTTCTGCTTGTGCTTTTTAACTTTTTTTCCCTTCTAGTGATTTTATTAGTTTTGGAATGAGAGAGTTTTTATATATGAGAAATTACATTGTAGAAAAATCCTTCCTTCCAAAACGTGATATGGAGTGGTTTTTCTTCTGCCCTCGCGACCGAAAATACCCAAACGGATCGCGCACGAATCGAGCTACAAGGGTAGGATACTGGAAGGCCACCGGAAAAGACAGGAAAGTAGTATGCCAGGCATCTGTAATTGGATATCGAAAAACGCTAGTATTTTATCGCGGAAGAGCTCCTGCAGGCGATAGAACTGACTGGGTGATGCACGAATATCGCCTCTCTGATGATGTTTCTCAAGGATCTCCAAGTTCTAAGGTAAATTTTATTTTGCTACATTGACACACGCACACACCACACACCACACACCCTCCTTAACCAAGGATCCAATCCTTGACCTTATGAATGCTATGAGACAGTCATACCGATGGACCGAATATCATGTTGTAGTTCTAAGCTCAAGACTGTCTTTCATGTTGTCTTCTTAGTTTAAGTTTTATATTATATTAGTATTTAACCTTATATTAGTTTTGTTTTATTTGTAATATAGAGGGTATAATAGAGATTATCAAACATTGCTTATGTTATTTAGTATTCTATCAAAATCCATCCATTTTTTTTTCAGTTTTTCCTCTGTTTATTTTCTTTTTTAGTTAAAAACTCGGTAACAAAAATATTAGACAGAAGTTTTTCGTAAGTTTTTTTTTTCTTTTTCGTCCATTTTAAAACTCGATTGATAATTTTGAGTTCTTAAAATTTTTATAGGGACCTTTTGCCTTGTGCCGCATCATTAAAAAGAATGAGCAGGCATTGAAGACTAGTGATAATTATGGAGACCCAAAAGCAAAACAAGTTGGAAGCTGTTCAAGCAATGGGGATTTCAGCTCAACCAGAACTTTGAATGAGCCTGTAATCATTGCTGATGACGTACCATTTCAAGAAAGTTACATTGGCAGTGAGAAAAATTATTCAACTACTCTTACTTCTCCTTATCAGACAACAACAATGGTGGAGACTGAACAAGCTCCAATGAGAACTAGCCCTTCAAGGCTTTGGCTCTCACCCGATTTCATTCTCGATTCGTCTAAGGTATGACAATTAGTTCTTGGATAATTCGTCTATGGACACTATTTGCACAAATGCATCTGTGGCCGTCCATAGGAGAAACAGACTTCCTAGAAAGAAGTGTTGTCCGTTATTAATAGTGGCGGAAGGGTTAAAATAATTAAAATCGAACTCATAAATTTCTTTTATGGATGACCTTAGATGAATTTGCCCAAACAGTTTCATAACAAATATTTATGATTTTTTTAAAATGAAATTCTCAATTTAGCTTGTTCTATATGAATTGATACAGGAATATCCACAAGGCCAAGAAGGCGTATCTGGATACTTCCCACAGAATGAATTCCCAAATTCAATGACCCCATGGCAGCCATATGAACATTTTGAAATATCTCCTAGTTCATCACACTCAAATTTTACAGAGAAAGTTGAACTTCATGATGATTTCATTCATTTTAGTAGCATGTCACCTTATTCGGGACAAGGAGACTACACGGGATTCTTTGGAAATGGGAGCATTTCACATGAAGGTTATGGCTGGTCCAATTCACTAAACCCTAGCCCCTTCTAATTGGTTAATAGCAACGCTGATTGATTAGGTACGCAAAACGAAATCAGGTATGAGGAATGCTACCTGCGGCAGAATGTACAAGACATTTGGTTCTCGTCCAACTGTTTAGAATAATAGTACTTGATATAGTAAAACCTCAATAAACGAATATTGGATAAAGTAACCTCGCTTAAAAAATAATTTCTTCCGTTCCCAACTTGGGCATGTGTACTAAAGTAACAATCTCGCTAAATGCATTAAGTAATAAAAAAATTTGAATCTTTAAAGGCCCAACCAAAATATAAATTAATAATTACTAAATTCCATACAAAAATTTATATATATATATATATATATATATATATATATATATATATATATAATCCACATAGTCTTGAACTTTTTGTAATAACATTCACACAATAGACCCAAACTTTTCAGTCAATCAACAATATCCATACAAAAAGTATTTTTTTCTGAAAATATGCATCTAAAGTTACTTGATATGTACATTAACTTAAAACCTTTTGTTTTCCAAGAGATTATAAGTTTTTACCAATTCTTTTTAGCTTTTCTAAACTCAAATTAATACATTAATTGTTCTCTTGATTTTTCCAACCACATACATAAATTGAAAAATTCCTCTAAAATAATAAATATTAATTTATCAAATATATGAATAAAATAAATAATCTCGCTAAAGTAATATTGTTTTTTCGGTCCCAAAGGTATTCATTTATTGAGATTTTAATGTATGCGTAACCTAAGGCAATAAGAGTTCCCTTGTAACCCTCCAAACTTGATAAATCATTTTAGCTAATTTTCTTCAATGCAGGAATGGAAACTTGGAATCAAGCTCCAATTTGTAGACAAACTATCAGTGATGGGAGTTTTTGAGATTTTAGTGGTCTGAGGTTGCAGGAAGATAACTACATTGTTGTGATCTAGTAAGAAATTATTCCAAGAATAAACATTTTGCTTGAAACAATTTGAATTGTTCTCTAAGACTACGCCTTTTAACGTTGTTTTTTGAGTATTCTAGCTTATGTTTTCTGTACGTAGAATGGAAAGACCCCCTGGTGATGATCACTTTTATCTATTATACTGGGAGTTGGCTTAGTTTGTAGCTTGAGCTATCAATGTATTATTGTATGATAAGCTCTTTTGGAAGTCATAGCCATCCACTGTTGAATACATTTATATATTGTTAAGCATTTGAAAGCTTGTTCATTTTTGTTTTAATATACATGGGAGCATTTTTACTTTCAAAGCAACTAAATGCCACTAGTTTACAATGTGTAGAAACAAATTATGGCAAACACAGATCAAAGAAGAGAATTAAAGACAAAAACACAAGACGAGGAAAACCAGAAAAACCACATGAGGCAAAAGATATCACTATATCAAAAAATGAACAATCCGATCTGTGAATCTCATTATGAAGGCGGCTAAAAGTGAAAAAAAAAAAATTAATACTTGAACCCTCGCTGCAATAACCTGTCATGCTTAAAACCTAATGGACTCAAATGACATAACACGTCCATATTTTTGTTCCATTTTTCGTAAGGCACAATATACCAAGTTATTATGCTTGTAGGTCTTGTTTCCAACTTTCTCTTTTCTTTCAATCAACGTCCATATTTTTGTTGCATTTTTCATAGTGCTCTCAAAAGCCTAAAGCCATGGACTCCTTTTTATGCAACACCAACTAATATCTTCTATAATAATGCACGATTCTCTCACCCCTACTAGTTCATGGACAAGGATACTCTCCATTTCAACTAAATGGAGACTTTTCATTTCAGGATTCAAATTTAAAATGTGTTGCAATGCGACATCATGCTGACAGAAGAGAGATGATTTTAAATCTAGACCATGAAATAGAGTCACCATTTGT
This sequence comes from Panax notoginseng, assembly GCA_016801055.1. Lineage (NCBI taxonomy): Eukaryota > Viridiplantae > Streptophyta > Magnoliopsida > Apiales > Araliaceae > Panax > Panax notoginseng. The sequence continues at coordinate 194,298,364 of CM029014.1, forward strand.
TTGAAATGGAGAAAATCCTAGTCCCTAGTGTTATCCCAAAAGTAATTATATTATACTAATTATATAAACAGAAGTAAAAGATAAACAATTTAATAATAATGACTTACTAAATGTAATTGACAAACTTTAAAAACCAAGTCAACTGTTAGACAGTCTCTCCTTAAAGCAGATTTTGTCCACGCTATTGGTGCTTACGGATGGAACACTGGACGTCTACTTCCCAGGATAAAATGGTCTTCAACTCTCACAAGAAGCACTTCAATAGAAGAGTTCCACGAACTAACAAATTTTTGAATACTCTCTATGACTTTTATATGAATTATCTATATGACTTTTATATGAATGAAGAATGAAATTAATTTTTAAGAACTTGAGAAGGATTAGAGTTGAAGATGAAGTGATTGTTTTGGGTAGATTTGGAACCTATTTATAGGTTTCCAAATATCCATTTGAAGATATACATCTTTTTGAAAGGTTACACCCTTTTGAAAGGTTACATCCTTTTAAAAAGATACATCTCTTTGAAAAGGTACATCCCTTTAAAAAGATACATCTCTTTGAAAAGGTATGAACCAAAGGTCACACCTATTGATTTTATTTCATTCATTTATAAATATATATCCAACAATCCCCCACATGAATGAAATTTGGGTAAATTAATGCAAATGAATATGCAAACAGACTTAGAGAGAGTATCAATGAACAAAAAATACTGAATTGGTGAAGGTAGCTTGTGGCTTTGAACCTTTCCTAGTGAAAGACTATCAGATTTACTGACCAATCAGTGAATGTGATGTCTTGAACTGTTCAACCTTTTAGTGTAAACCGAGACAATAGAATTCACACGGTATTTTTTTAATTTATTTTATTGGTTTTCATTATTGTGTCCATTTTGACCTTGGACACCTCCTGGTTTCATGAGTGTGCTAGAGAATTTAGCATTCGTCATTCTCATAGAAGTGACCCCCTTCTCACTCACATAGGTAATTTCTATAAAAAGTGTCCTGCTAATACCCCACTTGACCTTTTCATATTCAAGCAATAGAAATTATTAAAAACAAAGTTTATCCTGTTTCACTCGGCAGTTTGTGCACTGTATCATCATAAGAATGGGAAGAAGTATTTATCTTCTCAGTGCTTACTAGATCACACATAATTAGATTGTTCCTTTGAACATATTTCTTGGGATCTCCAATCATTTAGGTTGGGTTTCCATTATGGCGACTCTTTAGGATTTTATAGGCTTTAAACTCATTCCCCTTGATAAACTTCTCACTTACTCTCAAAGTATACCTTTCGTTAGTGGATCCACATTATTATCCTTTGACTTCACATAGTCAATAGATATTATACCATATGAGAGTAATTCTTTAACAGTTTCATATCGTCGAAGTATATGTCTAGACTTACCGTTATAATTACTATTTTGTGCCCTACCAATCGTTGATTGACTATCACAATGAATAATGATTGGTGGCACTGGTTTAGGCTAAATTAGAATATCCTCCAAAAAATTACGAAGTCATTATGCTTCTTCTCCTGCTTTATCTAAAGCAATAAATTCAGATTCTATAGTGGATCTTATCAAACAAGAGTTGAGTCGGGCTCCAAAAGGTCACGTTAATTAACCAAAGGATGTAGCTTTCTTCCAACAAGCAAAAGTGTCGGTTAGATAAATAACCAATCAAGTACACTTGCCGCATACACCATTTCGCATTGCCCATCTTTGTAGGATTATATACATATATATAATAAATAAATAAATATATATATATATATATATATATATATATATATGATATTACAATAATTCTGTCACAATAAACATAAATATCAACAATATCACAATCATACCAATATTATCATGCTTACAGCGGTGGTCTCAGCTTAAACCAAGTATTCTTATATTAAAATCGGAATTACCACACATTTGACTCTATTTTACATTAAAATGACATATAAAAAAAAATTAATATCACCAAAACGATTGGTCTTTATGTCTCTATTCAGGAAGATAAGTTTCAACATTTAAAAGTTCATGCAAATATCTACCAGAAATTAAGCTGGTGTGTTTTGGTGAACTTTATTATTCATGGTTCCAACCAATTTTCACATAGCATTCCTGTGTAGAAATCGTTGATTTCAAACAAGTCCAATCAAATGTCACAAACAAGCAGCTTAACAATTTTATTGTTAATTCTTCAAAAACTGTTTAGCAATATGAATAATAGTAAAAAAATGGGATTAACAGTTCTTGTGAAAGAATAGGGATTAACACTTGCAGAATGTCCAATACAGAGGATCTAGAGTTCTAGACAATGTCATAGGCAAATTTACATACAGCGAAAACATTATATGATATCAGGACAGAACATATTCTACTTAGCATGAATATTACGTTACTTTTGAATCAATTATAATTTTTAGGTAATTCTGTTTTATAAATTAGTATAAAATGAATACCAAGTAAGAACACATGCGAAATTTGCTTTAAGATTGTTATCCCAAAATTAATTATATTATACTAATTATATAAACAGAAGTAAAAGATAAACAATTTAGTAATAATGACTTACTAAATGTAATTGACAAACTTTTAAAACCAAGTCAACTGTTGGACAGTCTCTCTTTAAAGCAGATTTTGTCCCCACTATTGGTGCTTACGGATGGAACACTGGACGTCTACTTCCCAGGATAAAATGGTCTTCAACTCTCACAAGAAGTACTTTAATGGAAGAGTTCCACGAACCAATAAAATTTTGAATACTCTCTATGACTTTTATATAAATACTCTATATGACTTTTATATGAATGAAGAATGAAATTAATTTTTAAGAACTTGAGAAGGATTAGAGTTGAAGATGAACTGATTGTTTTGAGTAGATTTGGAACTTATTTATAGGTTTCCAAATGCCACTTTGAAGATATACATCCTTTCAAAAGGTTACATCCTTTTGAAAGGTTACACCTTTTGAAAGGTTACATCCTTTTAAAAAGGTACATCCTTTTGAAAAGATACATCTCTTTGAAAAAATATGAACCAAATGTCATATCTATATTATTTTATTTCATTCATTTATAAATATATATCCAACACCTTGTTCAACTGATGACACCTACCACTTGGCCAAGAGGTATCGAATAAGCGTGTGGGCAGTCCCTTTTCTATATTTTAGTGTTAAAAAAATTATAATTAAAATAACTACAGAATTCATGTTCAATTGATAATTAATCTTGGATTAGTAGAATGCTCTAGAGTTCGGACACCAATGATTGCTAAAAAAAGGAAAGTGACTGCATCACTAATTGTTGAAAAACAACACAAGTTTGGTGTGGTGTTCCTATAACTTCACAACTTTTTTTTTAAGGTCATCATTGTTTGTAAAGATTATAATCTTAAGATTATAATTATAAGAATATTAATTTTAGAATTAAATAGTATTAGTAACATGTTTATTTTTTATGCGATTATTCATAAGATAACTTAAAATAATCTCATGTTATATTTATTTTGTCCAAGATTATTTAAAGAATTGAATAAAAACTTACCGTTTGGACTATCATACATTAACTATTAATAATAAATATATCATATTCTCATTAGTTTAAGTATAGATAGATAGGATAAGATACATTGGTATTTTTAAATAAAGTTAAAGGTTAATTTTGTCAATAATTTTTAATCCCAAATGATAAGAATTATAATACCTAGTAGACATGGTATTAAATAGTCCCTTTTTTCGAAATCATTTTATTATTCCGGTACTAATAGTCTCAAGTTTATTTTTAAAAACAAATAAGAAACTTGAGATTAATAGTCAAATCTCAAATATAATCCTAGCAAACAAACATAAGCTAATATTTTATTATTTCCTTCCAAAAATACTGATTACATTCGATTCTTACTAATTTCAACATCGCAGACACAACAGTAAGGTCCACGTTGCAAAATTTCATTCCGACTCAAATGACTAATTTGATGTTTATTCTAGTACAAGCTTGCAATTTGAGGACTACAAAACACTAGCACTTCTTCAAGAGAAACCTTAGACTCATCCCCAAACAATGACTCCTTTCCATCTGGCCTTTTAGCATATGACAATCCCAGTCTGGACTTAGCTTGCCTCAAGTCACCAATGCCTGAATTAGTATCAGGCCCTGCAAAACCACCCATAACTGGTGCCAGTGGCGGCCCGATTAGCAGCCCATCAGCTCCAAACTGGGGCCCGCCTCTAGCATAATCAAAAAGAGCTGCACCACTGCCTCCTACTTTAGGCAATAAGATTGGTTTAGTGTTTTCATTATCTTCCCAATAAAATAGAAATGCATCAAAAGTGTCATAGTAATCATCAGTACTCCGATAGCCTTCTGGATTGAATGCTCCAAACTTTAGTGATTTGTTTGTGTAGCCGATAATGACACAGGGACCCTTGAAATCGCTGCAATCATGAAAAGAAGTTGCACTAAATCCATCAATGGTGGCCTTGTAGCAGCATTTCAGTTCCCTCCCTGATTATGGTCATCCGAAAAACTCAGAATAATGTTGTCATTGTGAATAGTTTTAGTATTTAAAATTGAAATATTTGAGATACTCTGATATGTATATAATGTTTTAATCTACTATTAGCAATAGTAGTCATGACCTTTTGAATTGACATGTGGTAGATTAAGATAATCCAAAAAAATACTATTGAGACTCACATGGATTGGGTCTTGATATGCTAAGATTTGAGTCATTCTCCAAATTTGACTTGGATAGTTACATAATTAATTTCTACTTTTTGCATGTCTTATACAACTAACAAAATGGAGTTCATAAATTCATAAATCAAGATGAAAACACTGGGAATATGTAAAATGAACAACTAGTTGTGCACAATAATTAAGAAAATGATTGTATAGCATTAAATATTGTATTAATTATCTATAATACCCTTTAACATATACTTATATCATTATCTCTCTCATCTGTAACATTTTTCAATGGGAGGTAGTTTTGAAAAAATAGTAGTTAATTCTTCTAAATTATATAAAACGTCAAATAATTTTAAAAAAATAAAATCATCTAAAATGTCATATATTATGGGTAGAGTAATAAACATGCAATAAGTCATGGTAACATCTTTATAAAAGATTGTGATAAAGTAATAGTATCTTTTTAAAAAGTCATGTGTGGACTTTGTTGTTTACATAATACTCTCTTCGTTTATAAAAGATTGTCGTTTTAGGAAGTAATTTTTGTTCCAAAAAGATTGTCGTTTTGAGTTTATCAATACACATTAGCTATTTTTTCCTTACTTTACCCTTATTTAAATCTTTCTCCTAGTTAAAGTTTTTTTCTCTTTCCAATGATTCTTATTCAATTCAATGTTATAATCTAAGTAGTAATTGGTTGAATTGAATAAGAAACATTAGGAAGAGAATAATTGGTTGAGACAATTAATAAGGATAATATAGTATTTTTCGCTAGGTATTAATTATATTCCTTAATGTGTGTGCATTAGCCTTAAACCATAATTTTTTAGGAATAGATGGAGTATTGATTATACTCAACTAATTTAGTTTAAATGGTCTCAATTCTCAAACACCAGCTAAAGTTGGCATATTGCTCATAGTTTGCATTTCCTATACATTTTCCTCTTTATTCCATTTTAGAAAAGGAAAAAAAATTATTTTTATTTTAAAACTATAAACTTGCATTATATTCTTAATTAATCTTTACTTTTAACTATCATTTACAACCATAGTTACTAAATTGTTAAAGATACATTTGAAAACATTAAATTACTTTAAAAGTCGTGATATTATAAATGTATTTCTAATTTTGAAAAGTATTACATCTTCGTAATATTATATATAATTACAACTTTGTGAGAGAGAGAGAGTGTAAAATACCCTTCAAGAAAGTTTTGGAGACCAGAGAAGGTGAAAAGGGAGGATCAATATCATGGTACTTAAGCTGTGGCTTTTCATCAATCTTTTTCTTGCCCCAATCAAACAAGCTATTAATCTTCTTAGTCCGAAGTACAGAGTTCGAGATACAGCATGCCATCTTTAGACAAATGGGAACTTTTTTTTTTCTTCTTCTTTAAATACACTACCTTATCTTAAATTATTTTCTACCACTAAATCATGCACTGATCCAATGTGCATGATAGTTTTATGTAGATCTACAGTTGGGCAACAATCACAAGGGTCCTTAGCTCAGTGGTAGAGCATTTGACTGCAGATCAAGAGGTCACCGGTTCGAACCCGGTAGGGCCCTATCTCTGGTTTATTTTAAAATGTACTTATTTTTAAGACCAACTAGTCTCCTCTTTTTTATCTTAATTTTATTGTGAAGCAATCACATTGATGTATTTCATATTTCGTAATTTAATAACAACTTTAATTTGTCGCCGAATATTAGTAGCAAAATTATTGTCAAGAAATTTAGAAGCATAATCTACCCACACATTATTTGAGACGTTTTTTCGAGACTCTTAGCATTACATTTTTCTCTTTACTTTCATTTTTCCTATGTTTTTCTCTTTCATTTTATTTTTCTACTTTGTTTTTCTTCTTGCTCTTTGCAACTTTGCAAGTCATGTATAATTTAAACAAAAGTGGATGTACAAGCAACACTATTACAGGAGTGACTAAGATTTTATAATATACAACATAGTTGATACTGTTAGAATATTTTATTCCTTATGTGGCCTTTACTATTTATGTAATTATTGGGCTTACATATTGTATTAATTTAATAACTTTATTTATGGGTTTGGTAATTAATTATGTGGCCTATAAATAATATTACTAATAGTATTTGGCATAATGGGCCCTAGGGTTTCATAATCTTGATGGACGATTTTGACCCTTAGTTATTATATAAATAAAACAGTTAGGGTTTGGTCCCAGTTGTCGTCTCAAGAACTTTATACACACCTATATATGTATCCTAAGATTGAGAGAGACAATTGAAGACATTCACCCTTAAACGCAGCGGAAGCGTGATACACATAAGAGGTCTTCTCTCAATTCATGTAAGTACTTATTATTATGATTATTGATTTTTATTTTATTCTATGCAATAACACGCTCTTGTATAATTTATTTAACATCTGGTATCAGAGCTATGGTTGCGTTATTGTATAGAATAAATTATTTATGTTATTATGCTATGAATTTTAATTCCGCATAATCTCGTTAATATATATATATATATATATATATATATATATATATATATATATATATGCAGTACTACTTTAAGAAAAAATCATATTCATCATAATGCAGTGAGTGGCCCTCTAGAAAAAAAAAACAATGTGTGCTAAGGTGTTAGTGGGCTTTCCATTCTATCAAATTCATGTATATGCGGTATTTGTGAAAAGGGTTCATGCATTAATGCTACTGCAATTGAATACTCGTGATCATAATTTATGGATTCTGATTATAAAAATATTATCAATTCATCATGTATTTAGTTTAAATTTACGTGATTATTTTACAATCAATTCATGTTCATAATTATATATATTAATTTTAAATTTAAAATTTTGAACATGATGTGATAAATATTAGGGCTTTAAAGTTGTTACATGTAAATTTTAAATAATGTTAATTTTCAAACTTGATTAATACGTTTAAAGAAAATTGAGTTTGATCATAATAATTTACGTGTATGCGTGACTCTTTTATTGTTAAAATTAATAATCAACCCAACGGAGGGGTTATTAATTGAAACAATTAAAGATTAAGAAAAGTCACATAATGTTACATTTAATAAATGAATATTTTAATTTTACCCAACGAAAAATTAGAATTAGAATTTTTTAAATGGAATTTTATTGCATAAGTAACATGTTTATTTCGTTTTCTGCCCAACGGTGATACATGGATAAATGTGTTGTGCATTATTTTATGGGGATGTTATTAGTATATTATTAATTGGACCAACGAAAAATTAATAATTATGCACCAACATCTCATTAAAATCTATTTTTAGGTGTTGTAAATAGATTTTATATAACTAACTACTTGCCCTACAGTTGATTTTTATTATGATTAATTATTGTTGTACATTGTGGATTTCTTTTAGTTTTTTGTAAACATGCTTATGAGCTTGATTGTATTTCAGCATTGACTCCAACTAGTATTTCTGGGTATCTCTCTGGAATTGAAATCTTTAATGAAACTAATTTTACTGCTTGAAAAGTGTAAGTGAAAATTATTCTCGGCATTATGGTTTTGGACTATGCATTACGAGTGGATCATCCTGCTCCACTTACAACTACTAGCTCAATTGAGCAAAAGGTTATTTATGAAAAGTGGAAGCGATTTAACTGCATGTCCCTTATGATTATGAAAAACTCTATCACGACAGCCATTCGAGGAGTCATTCCTGACTTTGAGAATGTTAAACAGTACTTAACTTCAGTCGAGTAACAATTTAAGGGTTCTTCTAAAACTCATGCAATTACCCTTATTTTGAAAATGCTTACTAATATGTATGATGGGTTTAGTGGGGTGCGCGAGCACATTATGATGATGAACGACATGGCCTTTAAATTAAAGTGTATGGACATGACGATTTTTGAGAGTTTTCTTATTCACTTCATTATGACTTCTCTTTCTACACAGTTTGATTCATTTAAGATCACTTATAACACGCAGAAAGAAAAGTGGAAGATGAGTAAGTTAATCTCTATGTGCGTCAAAGATAAAGAAAGGCTTAAGGTTGAAAAACCTAATATTGCTCATTTGACTACCACTAGGTCTTATAAGAAGAATGCTTATAAAAATGGCAAATGTTTTAAGAACAAGGATAAACCAATTTCTATCAAAATAAATAAGGCAAATTATTCAGGTAGCAACTCTTAGACATGTCCTAAATGTCACTTCTGTAAAAAAAAGTAAGGACATATTCAGAAAGAATGTCCTAAATTAAGAGAATGGCTTGAAAAGAAAGGTATATCGTCCTTCAATTATATAACTTATGAATCCTTTCTAATTGATATTCCTTCTAATACATGGTGGCTTGACACTGGTGCTATGGTTCACATTACTAATTCATTGCAGGGATTCCTTTCAAAGAAGACACTCCAAAAGGGGGAAAGAACCATTAAAGTTGGCAATGGAGAGTCTATACAAGTTGAAGCTGTAGGAACTCTTCCTTTAGTTTTGGAGAGTGGTTTCACCTTGTATTTATATGATACTCTTTATGTTCCCAGTATGACACGAAATTTAATTTCTGTATCTAAACTTGACGTTGATGGATTTTCGTTTAAGTTTGGGAATAATAAAATAATTATTTATCATTACTCTCATGTTATTGGTTCTGGCTCTTTAGAGGGAAACCTCTATAAGATAAATTTGGATAATGTCTTTGCTGAATCCTTATTAACAATGAATGTGACAGAAAATACCTCTAAAAGTGGAACTAAGAGAAAACTAGATAATGAGAATTCTTCAAAATTGTGGCATAAACGCTTAGGCCATATTTCAAAAGACAGAATGCAACGTCTTGTAAAGGATGGAATTCTTCATTCACTAGATTTTTCTGATCTTGACCATTGTATTGAATGTATAAAAGGAAAATTTATGAAAGGTAATAAGAAAGGAGCAACTAGAAGTAGTGCACTTCTTGAGGTGATTCACACTGATATATGTGGATCATTTTCTCCAAGAATTGTTGGACACAAATCTTTCATTACGTTCATTGATGACTATTCTCATTATACTTATGGCTACCTGATTAATGAAAAAAATCTGAATCACTAAATATGTTTAAAGTTTTCAAAGCTGAAGCTGAAGTTTTCAAAGCTGAATCAGATAAAGGCGGAGAGTATTATGGTAAACACTCCGATACAGGTCATAGTCCTGGCCCATTTGCCTTATTTTGTCAAGAAAATAGAATCGTCACTCAGTATACAATACCTGGTACACCGCAGCAGAATGGTGTAGCTGAGAGGCGAAATCGTACCCTTATGGATATGGTATGTAGTATGTTATGCAATTTTAGCTTACCTGTATTTTTGTGGACTGAGGCATTAAAAACAGCTATTCATATTTTAAACCGGGTTCCTAGCAAATCTGTCCCTAACACTCCTTATGAAATTTGGACAGGTAGGAAACCTAGTTTAAAATACTTACGGGTGTGGGGTTGTCCAGCCGAGGCTAAGATTTTTAATCCACAAATAAATAAACTTGACTCTAAAACCATTAGTTGTCATTTCATTGGATATCCTGAGAGATCTAAGGGTTTTTAATTTTACTGTCCCTCGCATACCACTAGAATTGTTGAGACTAGGCATGCAGAGTTTTTAGAGAATGGTGATTTAAGTGGGAGTGGTGAGCCTAAAAAAAATTGATCTTGAAAAAAATAGGTTTTATGTTTCTAATCCTGAGCCATCACCTAATGTTGAACTTCACATTATTGAAATCATATTCCTGAAATTGTGCAACACTTACGTAGGTCCGAAAGACCTAGAAATCCTATTAATTTTTGATGATTTTATAACCTATCTTAATGAGATTGACTATGATTCAAGTAAGATTAATGATCCTATCTCCCATAAAGAGGCCATTACGAGTGCTCAATCAACTCAATGGCTTAAAGCCATGAATGATGAGTTGAAATCAATGGAGCTTAATAACGTTTAAGATCTTGAAGAATTACCAAAAGGTTTTAAAACCTGTTGGTTGCAAGTGGGTCTATAAGACCAAATTAGATCTTATAGGGAACATTGAAAGGAATAAAGCTCGATTGGTTGCTAAGGGTTTTCACTCAAAAGGAATGTGTGGATTATAATGAAACTTTCTCTCCAGTATCTAGGAAAGATTCATTTAGAATAGTCATGACTTTAGTAGCTCATTATGATTTAGAGTTACATCAGATGGATGTTAAAACTGCATTCCTTAATGGTAACTTGCATGAGAATGTCTATATGGCACAACCAGAAGTTTTTTGGTTAAAGGCAAGGAACATATGGTATGTAGACTTAAGAAGTCCATATATGGGTTAAAATAGGCTTCTCGACAATGGTATCTTAAGTTTCATGAGGTGATGAGTAATTTTGATTTTAAGAAAAATATAGTGGATCAATGCATATACTTGAGGTCAGTGGGAGTAAATTTGTTATTCTTGTTTTGTATGTTGATGATATATTACTTGCAATTAATAACTTAGACATGTTGCATGAGACCAAACGTTTCTTTTTTTGGAAATTTTGATGTGAAGGATCTCGGTGAAACCACTTATGTTATAGGTATTGAAATTCATCCAGATAGGTCTTGCGGAATATTAGGATTGTCCCAAAGAGCTTATATTGATAAAGTTCTTAACAAATACAACATGCAAAATTGCTCCGTTACTGTCGCCCCTGTTGTTAAGGGTTACAAAATTGGCTCATATCAATGTCCTAAGAATCACCTTGAACGTGATTAAATGAATCTTATTCCCTATACTTCTGTAGTTGCGAGTCTTATGTACGCTACTTACAGGATACTAAGGATATTATGCTTACATTTAGAAAAAATAGATAACTTTGAAGTTATTGGTTATTCTGATTCTGATTTTGTTAAATGTAAAGCCGAAAAGAAATCTACACCAGGGTACATCTTTATGTTTTCAAGAGGCCCTATTTCGTGGAGAACTCATAAGCAGAAGTTAACTACCACTTTCACGATGATGACAGAATATGTGGCTTATTATCATGCTACTTGCCACGCCATATTATTAAGGAATCTTATTTCATGACTTAAGGTTGAAGATTCCATTTCAAGGCTATTGAAAGTATTTTGTGATAATAATTCTGCTGTTAATTTTTTCAATATCACCATTTTGAGTGGTGCTGGACTATACCTCGACACTAAGTACTTATTTGTCAGGGAAAGAGTTGAAGATCAAAACGTTGTTATTAAGTATATTAATACGCGTGATATGTTAGCGGATCCACTTACGAAAGGCTTACCACCCAAGCTCTTTTTAGAGCATGTTGCCGGCATGGGTTTAACTGGTAGTCTTAATTAGTAAGTTATTTTGATGTAAGACAACAATTTTGAGCTCGTTGTTTTGAACTTCACTTTATGTTTATGGTTTGCTATTCTCTTTATTGTGCACACTTGAGATCTTGTGAGCAAACGGTACGGTTATGTTTTGGACCATATGAATGAGTTTATTCAATTACCACTTATGTAAACTCTATTCATACCTGTTATGCTTAATGTTAATCTTTGTTTTAATAAAAGTACTAATTGTGTAACTAATGGGGATCTTGTGTTAATAGTGACACAAAGATTGTATTAATTCGCATTGGTATTTTTTATTTGAACAGGATGTAGACGTTAAATTAATACTTGGCCAAATTAATGATTGTAAGCGTTATGTTTTGTATATAAATAGTATTTCGGCCAAGTGGGAGAATGTTAGAATATTTTATTCCTTATGTGGCCTTTACTATTTATGTAATTATTGGGCTTACATATTGTATTAATTTAATAACTTTATTTATGGGTTTGGTAATTAATTATGTGGCCTATAAATAATATTACTAATAGTATTTGGCATAATGGGCCCTAGGGTTTCATAATCTTGATGGACGATTTTGACCCTTAGTTATTATATAAATAAAATAGTTAGGGTTTGGTCCCAGTTGTCGTCTCAAGAACTTTATACACACCTATATATCCATCCTAAGATTGAGAGAGACAATTGAAGACATTCACCCTTAAACGCAGCGGAAGCGTGATACACATAAGAGGTCTTCTCTCAATTCATGTAAGTACTTATTATTATGATTATTGATTTTTATTTTATTCTATGCAATAACACGTTCCTGTATAATTTATTTAACAGATACTCCCTCCGTCCCATGATAAAAGTCCTTATTACTATTTTGGGTAGTCCCATGTTAAATGTCTATTTTTCTTTAATAACCAAACTTTTACACATATTTTCCTATTATACCCGTAGCATTAAATATCTCATACTTTTTTTATTCTAATTCTCTCTCCATATTTAATTACATTATTATGGGTAATTTTGTCATTTCATTCATCTTCTTAATATGCGTGAAAAGTCCATCGAGACTTTTATCTTGGGACGGAGGGAGTATTAATTAAGTGATGAAGACCTAGCTCTCGGGGAAGTCTCTAAATGGTGGGCCCTCGTCCAACTTCGACCAGCACAAACATTGACTCCGATAGGTGTCGCCGTAGGACACCTCCGATGTAAAAGGTTAGTGAACAAGGTCAAGAGATAGATCTCAAAATATGTCTTTGAATTATAAGTGTAAATAGTGTCTATCCTTTTTTACCCTCGCAGACCTTGATTTATAGTCTTTGTGTTCCCATCTCCTTATCATGTCATGTCAAGCACATGGGTGAGGGCTTTGGTAGAAGTTGTCCCATCGTTTGGCAATTGTGTTGCTCAAGGAACAGCTATGTGAGCCCCTTGATCAGAGAGTGTCCTAGAGGCTTCCTCAACAAGCTTCGCTTGAGTGGGCTGATGCCCAACAAACAACCTTTGTGCCCTAACTGATTTGGGTCTGGTTTCCTGCATTTGGCCCTATAGCCTAACATTGCCCCCGGTAGCTATCATTTACACTCCAAAAATAAAACCTTACTTTTACTTTACAAACTTAAAACTAAACTATGTATAGCAGTAGCAAGGGTCGATCTCACAGAGAATAATGTTATTCAGATTTATCCTAATGTTTCTAACTAATAAAATTTGGGGGTTTTGAAATCAATTAACTAATTTAACAGAACAAAATTAAAGTAATAATATTAACCAATAAATTAACAACTTCAGTTTTTTCAATTCAGTATCCCCTGTTCACAAAAAATAGATTATTAAGCATAACAATATTTATTCTTCAATGAAACTAATAGTCTTAGAAAACAACAAGTTTTGTTACCCGAAATTCTCCTTAGATTATCACTTAATGAAACAAGCTCTTCACAAGATTCTAACCATATACAACCTGTGACGCCCCCAAATTCGGGTCCCTTCGAACCTCGGATCCAGTCCGCCACGATACTACTATCGTCAAACTATTTATATCCTTTATTCATAACTTAATGAATATAACTTTGCTTATTACAATTTAGAATATAAATTCTTTCTATTTTCAGGATCTGTATAATGACCCCAAACTTTTATAAGTTTCAAATCTTGGTCATTTACCATTCCTGTCTTATATCATATTCGATGTTATATAAATATGCGGAATAATTTAAACTTTTTCAATCTCCTTTAAAAATAAATCTTTTATTGATATCTTAACTTGAATCAATTATATATCCTTGAATCAAATTATGTTATGATTCATTCTATTCGAATTACTGTATAAATCTTTACATCTCGATTCTAATTCCTCTATGTATCACATAGTACAACTTTACAACTCAACATGTATTACACATCGTAAACTACTAACATGTACATCTCCTAGAACCTAAACATGGTTTAAGAGCATATATTTAAATAAAATAAATCAATCTCCTTCGATACTATTAAACTCTATCAATCAAGTAGCACGTAATCTTTACCGTGAGTCCTTAACCTACAAAAGTGGTTATTTGAAAGGGTGAGCTCGACAGTCCAGTAATTCTAATAGTTTTCATACAACACATTACATATAATAACATACTCAGCTCATGCATTCATAATCTATTAATATTTACTACACATGTTATTTCTCATATAATAGGCATATATATTTACTTCACAAGCATATCATCAAAGATCAACTTTCAATTTCATGCATATCTCATATGCATTTCATATACATACATCAACATTCTCATAGTATAATATAGCTCAACTAATAGTTATAGAATTCATATATCAAATAGGAACCGAAAGACTTGTCTGATTCGTAGTTTATCAACTACGACTTAACTGCTTAAAGCTTATCTACACTGCGTGTATTCCTACACAGTTATATAATCATGGATTCATATCCATCAGTCATACATTCATACATTCTTAATGTAATAATAATTTTACATCGTTTCCTAACTAGGTTTGTAAAACCTTCATTTCACTTTCTCATCATACTCTTAGAATAGCTAGGTATGTATAGGTATACCTTAACCATCTGTACTTGACATCAACATTCATATACATTTATCACACACTTGACTCGCTATGTGTTCGACACATATTTAAATTTTATAGATATGTGATCTACGTCGTTCATATTCAAACTACTTAGTTCCATAATGATTTATTTCAATCAATAAAGCTTAACAACTTTCTTTAACAAGATTCGATATTATAAGCTTTTAAACCATATATTGGTACTAATAAGCCTCTAATAGTATGCTTCACGTGTATATATCTTATTTACATAGACATAGCGTAGTTCATTATTTGAAAACGTATTTTAAACCACACTTGAAAGGTCCAATTTATGCTTAGCTAGATGATGAACATATTCGTCATGTCTAGAGGCATAAGGCGTTCAAGTTCACTTTTAAAAGTCATTCTAGGCCAAGTTAAAGCAACTAGGTGCAACTTTCCATAGCTAACTAAGTCATGTATGTATGTTATCACGTTTAGAACTTTAAGTACACAAGTTACTTTAAGTTCGTTCTCAAGGTTTCAAGTTTTCTTGAGAAATCATTTTCAACTAAGCTATTGTAAGTTGATAATAAGTAAATCAACTTTAAATCACTTCTCATGCTTGGGTATACTCATAACTCAACAATATGTATGTGTTAAAATATCATAACTTCAAAGACTCAAGGTTCATCAATATTTGTTTTCAAAGCTCTAAGTTTCTTTTCAAAACACATACTAAAGCATTCCATTATGAGTAAGGTAATCTTATATTTCATGTCTATTATCATTCATATTTATGATTTATCACTTAGGACAACATATTCCATCGTCGGGAGCGCTATACTTGCATATGTGTTCGTCCGACGCCCTCTGATTGCATTCGAATACGTCATAGTCACAAAGATGACTATTTTTCCTATTCTAAAGACCTCAAATTGAAAAACCTAAAGCACAAAAATTGTAGGTCTATTCGTCCTCGTTCCGGATCATCTTTAATCGCCTCAATCGGAGTTCGTATGAAAAAGTTATGCATATTTTAGTAAAATATGTCTGGTCAGATTTTTTCAACATTTGTAAGTCAGACTACACCCCCCCCCCCGCCGGGCGGGGGTTTTACACTATTAATGTCCGCCGAGATGGGCATGGCTACTACAGAACCCCCGCCGGGGCAGGAATGACTACTGCAGTTGCGAAAATGGCACTCCCCTGCTACATGCTATCATGCCAAACTCCCATCCAAACAGCAATGTAATGATACTTAAGTGCTATAAACTTTCTACTAAACATTCCTATTATGTTTCTAACAATCCCAAACATACAAACAATCAAATTCAATAATCAATTCAAGATTTATGCCATTTTTCTAAAGTTTAACACATTTAGCGATTCTCTTCACTATGGATTCGTTACTCGACCAAATTACTTCGTTTAGCTTTCGTTGATTTCATTTTTAAGTATATTAACGATGTCTAGCATTATTTGACAGATTCTATCATGATTCAACCATGAACTTTTCAACTCAAAACAAGTATTTTAGCACTTTTCTAAGAATCTTGCAAAACTTGAATTTAAGAACATAGTTTAAGAATTATACCTCTTGAAGTTAAATTGACAATCCTTGAATCTTAACTTCTGATTTTTCCTAACCTCTCAACCACCCACTCACTAGAATTCTCAAAATTTCAAATGTGAAGAATGAAGAAGGGGGTATCTATTTATAGAAGAACCATAGACCAAGTTTGGGTTTTGCTCCATGAATCAAACCAAAGAAAGAAAGAAGAAGCTATTGGGTATAGAGGAGTTGGTCACCAACTTCCTCTTCCTTCATCATCACCATGATTGCAAACTTTGTAGCCTTTTTCATTTGACTGAGTTTGAGAGTTGAAGAGGTAGGCTAGGCCAATGGCCTATTACGTGAAGATGAAAGAAAAGACACTCATTTTGGGACAACTGTCTAATGCTCAGCATTTAGACAACCACTATTAGCATACATGGGTTTATTTGATATTTGTCCCCAAATAAGCATATACACCCACTCATACATTACACATAGAATTTATATAATCCATGTACATTAGTTTATTTCAAATAATATTTACATTAGACTAGGATATACCTTAGTTGGGTACCAATATTACTTTCCATAAAACTCATTATTCCAATTCTACATAGATATTAAAACAATCATTTAATATTATTTATTTATTTAATCAAAATTATTTTCTCTCATAGGTTTAGAATACCCATTTAATTACTCCCACACACATCATGATGTCACATAAGACTCTTTCATACAACTTAGTAAATTCCTTAAGTCAGGCTAACTTTTACCATATAGTTTTATATCATAATTATTCATATTCCAATGTCACACCTCATTTTATATTAAATGAAAAATCTTATTATATATGACTTCTCTTTACATGCTATTGTTCATGATAATTAATGAATAATAATTAGTCAACCATATTATGACATTATTTATTTATTAATAGTACTAATTAATTTAATCCATATTCTCATTAATTAAATTAGTACTTTCTCATTTCACCACTTTGCCACAATAGGCATATCTCACAAGCTTACATTAAGCTTATTCTCATTTTCATTACTTATTCATTTCGTACCACATTACTATTTATAATATGTTCAATTACATCGAACTATTATAACATAAGGTTCACATATATAAATATATCGTGAATGGAGATATTTAACAGCATCGGCCCTGAGCTAAAGTCCAAGGTGCCTGGGCTTTAGGCCCACTAAAATTTATAAATTTTTAGGGCCCCCAAGAGATATTTGTGTTATGTATATAAATACCCAAAATAAAAGAGCCCAGATCACGCCAGTTTAAATTTAAATGCCCATATAAAATTTACCCAATGAAATAGGCCCAAATCTCAATGGCAGACTTGTATTCTTTCGTATTGATGCTCTTTTGTTTAGGAAAAGTTCTTAGTTTTTTTTATGTCTATCTTAATAGCTATTCGCAAAAGACCCATTTTTTGTTGTCGCTTTAGGCCCTTAAAAACTCAGGGTCGGCCCTGATATTTAAATATTCTTTATAACATTGGCGGTAATATAATAACTCAAGTTATTTAGTAAATTAAAATAACTTAGTTTTCTTTTATAGCTTTAACCCTCTTGGAAATACATTACTATAATCAAAATTATGTATTTCGCCATAACACAACATAATATGTTGTTATCATGTTTTCTCCAAATATAGGAACTAATCATAATAAAACGATTTACTCATTTTCTCAAGATATTACTCTTAATATAATATCTACGTATTATTAAAATATTTACATGCACGACACACGTTGTGACGCCCCCAAAATTAGATATACATCACCCATCTTGGGTTGCCACTTACATGGTACATAAATTCAAATACAACTTACTAATACAACTGTCGTGTACAAAACGACAAAACATAAACTGTGAGTTTGAATACAAATATTGTCTTCTAGAGAGTATTCATACTCAAAAGGAGTCATCATTACAATTATTATCACACTATTACATAGAATAGTGAGGACTACTAATGCTATCATCTGGTTCATCATTCCGTTTCCCGACTCGTCCCAGCTATATTCTCATTTCCTGAAGAGAACCGTGAAAGAAAGGGTGAGCTCAACTAGCCCAGTAAGAAATATTATGACTAAGATAATGCAAAATAAATTATCATTAGTCTTCAACGATGTTAAACTGATAAAATACAATAGACATCAAGTTTAACTGCAGCGGATCAAGCAAACCATTAAAAGAGTCAAGTAGAGAATAAAATCTACTATCTTTTATGATTTAAAAGGTTTTTCATGACTTTTATCACTGGGACTCAGCTTAATAAATAATCCACATCATCGAATCACCCCTGCACTACGGCCAAGGATATTCTTTAGTATCACGACCACGAATTATCCATGCACTACGGGCCAAAGATAATCGTGTTTTCATCAACGGTCCTGATCATGCCATAAAACAATTCATCCCTGCACTACGGCCAAAGAAAATACATAGCCATAATCATACCAAAAACTGTCCATCAATGCACTACGGGCCAATGAGGACTTTTTTCCACATCATTTGTAATATTACGGTCATGATTACACCGATTAATCCCTGGTCATAATCATACCAAGTCCATCTATGCACTACAGGCCATAGATGACTTTCAACAAAATATAAACATGAGGATGATGACAATGATATAAGAATTCAATAAAACAAGTTCAAGAATTAATTTATCTAGGAACTGATAACGTCCAAATTGTCAACATGATACTTCTTTGTAGAGTAAAATTCAAGAATGCTCAAAAGAATATTTCCATGAAAAGATACTGGATGAAGCGCAAATATCAAAGATATTCCACTAATTTCATGGAGTATAGAAGTCAAAATTTTAACCAACTAAGTATAATAAAGAATAGAATAACAAAAGAAATCACCATGCATGCGATACTTCGCATAGATAGGTTATTCCAGCAGAATAATAATAACGGAACCAAGTCAGGCAAAATTTGCACCGACAGGATGTTCCAACAGAATAATAATGACGGAACCAGGTCCGGTGTAAAACATACAGACAGGATGTTCCAACAGAATAATAATAAAGACGGAACCAGGTCCGACGTAAAACGCACAGACAGGATATTCCAACAGAATAATAATAAAGATGGAACCAGGTCCGACGTAAATGCACAGACAGGATATTCCGACAGAATAATAAATAGTGGAACCAGGTCCGGCGTAAACGCACAGACAGGATATTCCGACAGAATAATAAAGAACGGAATATTAGAAGAATTTCACCATGTATAGGGTAGCCCGCGTATACAGGTTATTCCAACAGAATAATAAATAATAAAATAACAGAAGTTCTCTTCATGAGTACAACAAATAACATCCCTTACCGTAAAAGAAACTTGATATAAGAGTAGGAAAGTAGCAGAATACTTTTCTTCTTTCTTTCTATAATTTTCTTTCTCTAGAGTTTCAGTGAATTTGTAAAAAATAATGAAGGAATGAGCTTCTATTTATAGGAGAATGGAAGTGCACTGTTCATGAACGAAATTATTTTGCAGCATTATTTCTTTAATCAACTAACAACTAAGTCAAACAACTAACCAATAAGATTTCAACAAAAATTAAAATATAATACATATATATAAACACATGTTTTCAACTTATATATATCAATATTATATATACACCACTTAATTTTTTTCCCCCATAACCAACATCAATCCCCCACCCACCCAATAATCAAATTCACTACACTCTTACACATTACTATCACACACAAACACATCTTACACCCATCACTTTCATATAATTACTTTTCCATCATTTTCCACTCACACACATCACTTTCACTCTTTCTTTTCTTGCACCACTCTCCACTCACACATATAATATTATATATATACACACACATCACAATCTTATATATATAAACTCCTTCCCCTACGTAACTCTCTCTCACCCCCATTTCCAAAATCAGTTTTTCAACACATATGGGCCCCACATGTGGGCCCCACTTTTAAAAATTTTCTACCAATTATTTTAAAAAATGGGTAAATGGGAGTCTATAAAATAATCAAAACTGAGTAACTTCTCACATAAGCATCAATAATCAATGCCGTGTGGTACTATGCAACCACGCGTATTACTGTACTTTTACTACCGAGTAGTTCAACAGTATTAACGGTAAAACTTCCGCCGTTATTTTCATAAAAATATTTTTGTCGTTTTCTCAATTCGACAATAATTTTGTTGTGGGGTCCACCAATGATTGTGCCATCGTACGAATATTCCCCGACACAAAGAATATTCCCTGACCAATCGAATATAATATGACAACTTGCATACTTTGCAAAATTTATAAATACTACCCACAACTATAACATTATCTCAAATCCACACCATAATATTAAAAAAAATATTTCGAGAAAATTAAATATTTATTCATAAAATCTGGGGTCTCACACACGTGCACACTATATATAGAAAATAAATTTATTTCTTATTATGATAAATTATTTCCATCAACTTATATAGCAAATATGTTTTAATATATTTACCATATTACTTACTGACACACATTACCTCGTATAAAGCTATATAAGGAAATATCAAAAATAATATTCTCCCTTTTATTAAAATAATCAAATGCTAGAATTTATTTTAATATCCTTTAGTAGAAATATACTATAATTATTTCTCTTTCCTTTCTATAGATTGTCTCAACACAATTTCTTTAATCTATACATTTAACCATATCTCAATATTAATCAATAAATCTCTAACCAATATTTATCTATAGACATATCGATTTTCTTCTCTCGTCAACAACGTACATATATACAAGTCTAAACCTAACACATATCGAGTCTTTAATAGTATTCAATATAGTACACAGAGTGGTTTCCCACAAACAACCAACAAATTAGTTTCCGTACTGTTTTCATAGTGAGTTAGATCAGTTACTAATTCGTATATACCTCCGCTCTCTGAAGGGGTTATTTAGCCCAGCTCCTATACATCTACCATTAAAGGGTACGGTTGCACTGCCTTAGACTTGATACTTACTCGTACATACTCAAGAAATTGGTGATTATCGAAGATATTTAATGTCACCAACTTACTATGATAAAATAATTTCACATAAATGATTTAATATCGATAGATATATTTCTATCCATCTTCTTTACTTCAAATAACTCGCCTCTCCAATAAATAACAAATATATAATAATAATATATTTATTAAACATAGAAATCACTTATTGCATAGTTTATATTATCCCATGCAACATAATACCACATACCTCTCAACGCATATATATTCTTATTCGAACCATTCTCATGCCTTAAGAATTTTATTTACTAAATTCTTATTTTAATAATTTCTAAAAATTTGGGTTCTTACACAACCTAGAACAAACTCTCTAGATTTAATATAACAACATCATTAAGAACTAAGGAATTAGACTATTCCAAGAAACAAACACATAAGCTTGGATTTTTTAACATGTCTTCTGATAACCATAGCAATACTCAAAAGCTTGTCCGCAGTTATGTATCACTAACTGCTACGTGTGACTAGGAACAATATCAATGAAGTAATACTCTTAATTCCTTAATCTAGCAGATATTATTAGTTAACCAATTTAATCCTTCAGAAACCAAATTAGTTAAACCAAATAATATTCAATCAATTAAAACAAATTATCAAGAATGAATTTCATATAAGAAGGAATAAATAATGCATACTCAATCAAACCATTAACTGCTAATAAGGTTTAACATCCCCTTAAAATTGAATAAAAGAAACTAGCCTAACATACTGATGTGTGCGAATTATGTGTATGATGTCGAGGATGTAGTGTGTAGTATGGTGTATTGTTGGTGTTTACAAGTGAAGGTATTTACATATATAATCTTGAAACCGTAAAAGAATTCTAATCCTATTCTACTTCAAAAGTCTTCACTATGTAGCTATGGTAACTTTTGTATCCTTGTCAATCTCTGAAATCCTGATCAAAGTAGCTTCCTTATTAGATTCGAATTTATTTTCCAACGCAGAGTCTTCTTTAGTTTTCTTTCCCTATTCGAATTTTAGCTTATACTCAATTTCCTTATCTAACTTTGACTTAGATTCCTTATCAAATTCAGCTTCCCAAAATCAGCTTCAACTTCATTCTTGATGTGTAACTTCATCTTCAAATCATGTTAGGAATTGTATTCTTAGACTCCAACATCTCAGATCCTACTTTGACTTGGAACCCAAAAGTCAACTTTTAAACGTAGAGTATAGCTTCATATCGTAGAGTGAGTTTCTTCTCTCGTAATCATAGAGTGAACCTTACACTGCCGATCGTAGAGTGACTTAGCCATTGAGTTGAAAACATAGAGAAGAATAGCCAGTCGTAGAGTACTGTGTCGTAGAGTAAGGAAATCGTCAAACAGAAGATCAAGTCGTAGAGTGAATCTCAGCCATCATAGAGCACAACTAGAAATCGTCGAGTGGCTCTGCTCAAACCTTCTTGCGATCGTAAAGCACCAGACTGCTAATCGTAAAGCTGCCACACTACAAACGTAGAGTGTTCACCCAAGAATCGTAGAGCACTCCAGCAAAACAAATAAAAACTAACATTAAAACATTAAACTCTATATTTGCATAATTAAGTTAAATTCTTCTTAAAATGAATATTTAAATACATTAAATCAACTTATATAATAGAAAACATGCACTAAAACTAAACATGAAGGAATCAAAATCATCAAACATTTTACACCTATCACATCCACTCCCTTATTCTACTTCAGTAAGATGGGGGAGGAGTAGTAATGTTTCCAATGTACTCGGTTAAGAAATGCACTAAGATTGGACTTGAGGCTGATGACGTCTAAAACATGCCAATTAATAAAGCTACCAACGACTCACAGTAATTGGGCAATAGTGGGGTTGTGTGCCCCATTATTACACCGCGAGTGACGGTCCATTACCCAATGAATTTTCAAAATTCATCCAATCGTCACCATTAAATTTAAATTAGGCTTCTCGATTCACGTTGGTTAGGGGGGCTATAAATACAAAGAAAAGCCCAAAATTGTCACTTTTGGCTCTTCTCTTTCCATTAGTCACCATTGAAGCTCTCGATTCTCCAGTCAAAACCTCCATTTCTTTGTCAATTTTGAGCCTTTTGTCAGCTATTTCTTCCAATTAATTTTGAACAAACTTGTTCTTCTATTTTAATACTCTTCTTTCCTTCAATTTTTTGTAATTTATGCGTTAGTAGATGTTACTTTTCTCCAATTTGTTGTAATTTATGTATTTGGCATATTTAGGTATCTTTTAGATTCCTCTCTGTATTTTCTAAGGATTCGTAGCTAGCCTCTTCTCTGGTATTTTCTGGATAATACCCGTACTATTGCCCCTTGGTTTCATGGATATGACCATAGATATCAAGGGCGTTGTCTTCTTTAGCGGAGGCATCGATGATGTGGCGGTGGATCCCCTAGGAAAAAAAAGGCACAAAGGGTGGGGAAAATGTGAAACCCCCAAATACGGGTTACCTTTACCTTGGGTTTGGTGCTCACTATACTATGATAACATCCATTCATTCATTCATATACTAACTTAAACTTGTCTTAGTTTACATAATTTTAATATGACATTAACTTATAATCTAGGTTTTTAAACCTTTACATCGTTCATACAAATTAATAATAATACTAAATAAAGCATTAAAGTATTAATTACAACACATCTAAACTTAGTTAAGAACAATCGCTTAATAATAATATCATTCCGTGACTTTAACTTTTCTTCTATCTTTTCTGGAAGCATCGACCATCTTAGTTTTAACTGAAAATATTATATTCAATGCAAGGGTGAGCAAAAGCTTGCTCAACAAGTATAAAATAGATGAACATAACATAATTTGAGCACATATAATAGTTGAATTACATTTTATATCATTCTGAACAAAACAGTTCTATGAGTATTTTAAGTTTGAAAATCAGACTTTTGCGTGTTATAGGATCAAATGACCAGTGAACTCTGTACTAGAATTGACAGTACTGAAATTGCAACCCACAGATATAAACAAATATAAAAACTGAATATATCCTAGACTTGTACTTTAGGGGATCAGCCTAAGTTCCCTATATTGTGCACAACATAATAGTCTTCTTGACACTATTCATGTCCATCAGAATCATAACGTCCGATCTTATATTCCCTTATAAAAGAGTTGTTCGTTCACATCATTAACATAGGAATCTGCACCTGTAAAGCCCCCAAATTCGGGTCCCTTGAACCTCAGATTTGGTGCTCACGATACATCATACACATCTCATCTAACTACCCATTCATTATAAATTTCATCATTCAATACATTGCCTTAATAAAAACATATCATTATTCCAAGTTTTACTAACCTTAACATTAAATGACCAATAATAAAAAAGGTTTATATTAATATATAACATAATTAAACAGCACACATATGACACTACTCGGTCGTCTTCTCTTTGCCTTTGTCTTTCTTCGAACATTCAGGCTTGACTGAAATAATATCATGATAACACAAGGGTGAGCAACTAATTTGCTCAACAAATTTAATTACAAGAATGATATATCATGATTAGAAAAGAATTAACTTCTAAATTTTTAATAATATAATGATTGTGAAGAATTAGCAATACTATAACAATATTCAATAAAGTGGGTTTATTCCCATATTTCATGTTAAGTGATCACTATGGATCGTGAACTCCTAGAGGAATCATCAATTAATAAAATTGAATACCTCAAGAGTATAAGTTAACCATAAAGACTAATTATTCTCTTCTGCAAAAACGTGAAGTGATCAGCCTCATTGTACTTGAGATATTGCATAATTTTCAAACATAGCGCGTAGGGTCGGATGTTCGACAATAAAGTTCCCCTTTTTATAAGGGTTGTTCATCTCAGTCTTACATCATGAGCACGTACCAAAACAATATGGTTTGGATTGCTTTCAAAGAAATGTTATGATTTCAATATATTATATCAATATTGATCTAGCCGAAACAAGTTACATATATCTTCAATAACAAATCAGTTCATAACTAATAGAACGCTTCATGCTTTAACAAATTTTAGTATAGCTGAAATAAATGGCATCGACATAGTACTTAAACAATCCAAGCATAGTTGAATTTTAAAGATAACTTGAACACTTGTATAAATATAAAAGATTTGTTTAAGTTTTGGGATTTATTTAACGTAAGATCATTGAACAATTTTAGAATTTCAAACATCGTGAAACAATCCTAAGAATAAAGACATATTAATGTAAAAATTTGCATATCATAAAGTTTATACGAAAATTAGAAACTTGCACGAAGTGCGAATATCAATAATTATCATAGATGTGAAATAATGGTCAATAATTAATCCAATTTAATTTAACTTCTTTTGAAAAGACTTATTGTCTATAACTATCATAGATGTGCGAGTTTGAGTTAGGAAACTTGCGTCGTCTGCAGTTTACTGCTACACAATTTAATTTAACTTCTTTTGAAAAGACTTATTGTCGACACTGGGAAGTTCTTGCTTTTCCTTTTCATATGTTTGTACCCTTATTCTATCATTTTGATTTTACTTATCCTCCCTAAGGGTGAGATTTTGGAAAAGGACTGACATACATGTCGACGATTTGAAAAGATTGATTTTAATGATTGGGCCGAATTAGACAAAGCCATCAGTTGGTATGAGTTTAAATGGTTGTACTAACTCAACCGAAATTTTGAAAGATTTTCACAATATGGCCCAATATATGACTCCATTTAATTGTTCTGGAACTCGATATTCATAGAGTTTAGGGGCTTGATTAAGTGAGGGGAAGGTGTTAGGCACCCCCCGACTTCCGTGAAACACGGTTACCATGTCTTTTCATTCCCTATTTAATATGTATATGTGTGTGTGTTGAAAGTTTTTGTTTTGAAAAGATATTTAGTGCTTTATTTGAAAGTAGTGTTGTGCCTCTTTGAACCTATATACAAAGGGTTTGATTTATATAAAAGTTCATTTTTTCAGATAAAGCATATAAAAGTGATATTTTGGAAATTGGTTTTCAAACCCTTTTGCCAAATAAGAATTGAGACCCTTTGATACTTCCATTTTAACTAGATTCGACTTGATTTGATTTTATTGAGATGCAAAGCATCTTTGATAGTAAATTGAACTATTTACAAGTGTCGGGCTCCTTATGGGCATGGAAGCCATTGAAGTAGCCCGAGCACCACATACATAATTTTCACTATTTCGAGGACTTAAATCTAGATAACAGTTTTAAGGCCCAAGGATTACATATACAATGGGTTGCAAGCTGACTGTACAACTTAAACAAGTTCATCACGGGAACTGAGTTTTAGATTCATTGATTGAATCTTTACCCGGATGGGTCCTAGGCTCACATCACATCATTTAAAAGATTGAATGAAGTGAATATTGCGATAAAACGTAAATAACTTATAAACTTTACTCGAACAAGGGATTTATTGGTTAAATCTTTGTATACGAGTAAATGAGCTCTCCGTTTCCTCTATATACTGATCTAGGGTCACGTGGTTGCTAATATTTACAAAACTAGAAAGAAAACTAGATCTATCTAGATCTTAGTCATTCTAGCTCAACAATTCAGGTTTTACAGCGTTTAAATCGGTTAAAAGCTAGATCTAGTATATATCTAGTCAATACATCTAAAATATTGACTATATACAAGAAGTGAATGGTTAAAAACTAAATCTAACTACAACCAAGCAAGATTTATGTATACCTAGATTTATATACAAATTAAAGTAGTAAATAAGGTCAGATCTGAAGAGATCTTACAATATGGCGCTAGATTCGCAAACGAACGGCTAAAAGCTGCTGAAAACTCAATTTCCACAAGTTAAAACTTAATATATAGAAGTATATATGTATATGAGTGTTTACAACTGAGATTTACTAAGATTAAAGCAAGATTTGAGTTATTTCTCTCTTAAACTCTCGAATTTTCTCTCATGAGCCTTTTCTCTTATGAGCCTTTTCTCTCTTTGAAATCTTGCTGAACAAGAATTGAGGGTTGATATTTAAAGACCCAACCAGCCGTGAGTATACCTGTGGGAGACCTGCGGCTCGGCTAGGTGGGCCATGTTGCCTTGAAGTTCGTTCCCTCGATTGATGTACAGTCTGCTTGAAACCTTCATATCTTGCCATTCCGGAATCCTATCAAGATGTGTCATACCATTCCGGAAAGCTCTTTTCGAGAGTTACGCAATGACATAGAGCTTGACCTTTTCCGAATCTAGGAAGATGGGTCCATGAACAGAATAACATCTTCAAGTTTTCGTAGGTAGTCCGTTGAGATTTCATAATCAAGTACATCATCACTATTACAATATCAAGAATCAATCCAACCTCACTAACGGATGAAGAAATAAACTCACAAATAAGTCTCTCGTAAAGAGGAAACAAACTTGCCATAATAGAATAAATAAACTCATCTAAATGAAAATTGAACCTGAGACCGAAAAGTTGTGAGTATTTGGTCATCCGATACCCACTACTTTTTTGCTTATCTGACACCCACTTCAGGTGGGAATCTTGGCTCTTTATCATGTTCGAGAATACCGGTAATATATGACTACTAATGTATCAAGCACAATTTATTAGGATGACTGACTGACATTACGACTATCTTAGATGACCACTTCAGGTGCTGTATAAACATCACTCAAGTCTCACCACTCAAACCAACATACATTACGTATAATTTTCTACTGAAAGATGGTAATTAGAAAAACCAGATGGAATTTTTAATTTATGTTGTTTCAACTCAAACATAATCTCATTTGAGAGAAAGTATTTATCTAATAATTAATTAGGATAATTATTCCTAATTAACTTCCTAAGTATCTCCACCAACCATGCATACCCCTCTAATCTCTAAATAATTAAAAACCCCTGGTTTTTAATCTGCTGCATGTGTTGGCAAATTATTCTGGAAACTTGAGACAATTTCCACTTTAGGCTTCTCACAAGTCACAATTATCTCATCATCAGGATTGAACTCTTTGAAGATAGCTAATCTCCCCAATTCTTCAACTTCTTCAATAACAATATCAAGCCTTGCCACAGTCTCCACTAGCAAAGAAGCAAAAGCAGCAAATGGAAGTGCTTCCGAGAACTCAAGACTAGTAATCGCGATTTTGCTCAATGTTGGCCTAAGCACTTTTCTCTCAACTTCCTTGGATTTTTCGGATGCCCTTTTGGATTTCCATTCAAATAATGCAGACGAATCAGTTTTTACACTTGACAAGTGCTTATCAGAGTTTTGCCTGGCTGTTGCAGCTGCTAGGGCTAGCATGTTGGTCTTTTGGTTATTCTTTGAACCGATAAAAAGTCTTGGTTGGGATTTTAGGGCAGTATCGAGGTCTTGAAGGGCTTCATGTAGATGATCAGAGAGTAGTTCTGGAGAGCATTGGCGACGGTTCCTTATGCTATCAGCTAGTTCCATTAAAGCTTTTGATAATTCTCCAGCAAGTCGGGTGCATGGATCTTTAAAGAGTGCTCGAACAGATCGGGGAGTCTATAAAAATATCCAGGAAAAAACATGGGGAGTATTAGTTATGACTTATGAGAATTTAAAAACTACAAAAATGCTGGTCACAAACCCAAATGACCAGTTGGAAAAAATATAATACCTCTAAATCTTACAATGAGTAGTACTTTTTAGACAGTTTATGTATCGACTGAAATTAAAGAAATTAATGTTAATTTTGAGATTGAAAATTTCTTAACTTACTTCAAAGATCTTATATTTTAAAATGGATGGGGTATATATT
The DNA here is from genome assembly GCA_016801055.1 of Panax notoginseng. Lineage (NCBI taxonomy): Eukaryota > Viridiplantae > Streptophyta > Magnoliopsida > Apiales > Araliaceae > Panax > Panax notoginseng. The sequence goes on from CM029014.1 coordinate 194,327,812, forward strand.
TACAGTAGAAAATTCTGTCAGTAATTTGTGGATATGTCCCCATATTATTAAACCGATTGGATAAACTAGACGATATATGATAATGAGGGATAGGGATTTGGGACAAAATAGGTGATAATTATGCAGCTAAATTGGGAACCTCCCATATGGTATTGAATGTGCAGTAGTAGAATATAAACAGGAAATAAAGTTGTCTGAAGTGCTTAATTAAGGAATTTTCTTCCACTAATAACTAAGAAATGATCATTTATTAAATTTTTAAAAAGAAAAAGTTGGCCTTCTTGATTTTAGCTTCTTCCTAGAAAGGCATGGCCATATGTATACATAATTAATTAAGAATGGTCGTGACAAGGAGCTATGATTATTGTCCTCTGTACAGAGATAACCAAGACAAGATGTATTAATGCCATTTCTTTCTACCTGGATTTCAGTTTCCAAACATCCGTGTAGAGCCACAACTGTATATCCAAAACGGCGTAGAACGGCTCCCAATTTGACGTATTGCTGCCAAGGATATCTGTAACAGTGTCTCGAGTGCCTTGGCTCCCAACTTGCATGTAATGCCTGCTCGATTCAAGACAAATACATGAAAATGCGCGCGCGCACACACACACAGTAATACATTATTTCATAGATTGGTTTTATAATTGTCTAGTCATGTTTGCATTTTTTTGTAATCATGCTGACAAATACATGAAAATGCGCACACACACAGTAATACATTTTTCATAGACTGGTTTTATAATTGTCTAGTCATGTTTGCAATTTTTTTGTAATCATGCTGGTGTGTGCGTGCATTTACATGCTACTATTATAAATAAAAGAACATACCAAGGTCTCATCATAAGACTTGGAATCCAGAACAGCTTTATACCCTTTGTAAATGGGATCCTCCTCAGATTTGTCTTGGTCTATGTCTAGCTCATTGAAGTACGCGGAGACGCATGCTGAAAAGTTTCACAATTAGTACAACCACATGTTCACCGCAATTACAAGTTGTTTTGCTGGTGAAATTTGCACACACACACACGCACGCGCGCGCGCACACACACACACACACACACACACACATATATATATATATATATATATATATATGTATATGTACACACACCTTCAATTGACTTGGCCAATCCTTCAAGTTTGGATACAGTGGAGTTATGGAGGTCTTCTCCTGACCAGTTTGGAAAGACCAGGAGGCTCATGAGAAGGCATATACCACAACCAATGGCTATAGTGTAGAAGCGGTCATGTGCAATCTTTAATACGTTATCAACACGGTAGCTTGAAACGGTAATCAGATTAAAGGTCAAGAGGAATATCACTACACCATAGTCATAATTCTTCTTTATATACGGAAAAAATCTCATATATGTAGCGGCTGCCCCTGTCAAATTTCATTATCAGGCAGCAAAATCAACATAATTCAATAACAAGTAATGATTTTCATGGTAGGATGTACTATAAAATAAAACCTATGATAAACTATAACAATGGACAATCAGACTATTCTGCAAAGTCATATAGAAATTCAATGGAACCAATATTATACTCAAAATATTTTCTGAAAACGATTTTAGACAAAAGGAAACTTACCAATCACAAAAACTGCAGCACCTATGAAAATAGCACGAAACACCCTCCCATATTCTGTAGCAATAAACTTCATTAAAAATGCCAATGATCCAGCTGCCAGTGTCCCCAATCCTCTATTCAACCCTTTGCACAAAGTAGCCCCTGTCAAATCGAAAAGTAAGTAAAATAAACTAAACAAATAATCAAAACACATTTATACTATACATACAGGAATTCATGCTCAAAATATTTACTTACCAGCAGTGAATTCAAGCACCACCACCACAGTCATGACGGCCCAAATGGCACTCTGTCCAATCCCTTTAAACAAAGGCTCCATTAGATATAACAAGGACACCAATGTCAAGGACAAACCAACCTTGAGTGCGTGGATCGCCCTTCGCGGATCGTCCCGACCCACCTTCCAAATTGAACCCGGAAATCTCTTCACTTTCTCCATGAAAACAGAGAGATATTTCTTTAGACTCTCCATCTTCTTCTTCCCAAAAGCATCATCTCCGGCCAATGCCATCTTCAACCCCAAGGAGAATCCGAAAAACATCAGTATCTTGACTAAAAACAATTATATATGTATATGGATCAATGATTGTGGGGTTTAAATAAAACAGAATTACATATATATAGCAGGTGTAATGATGCTACAGGTCATAATGCTTCTTAGGGTGTTAACAAATGAGATCATGCAAGCATAAGAAGGGTAGTTCTAGAACAATAAACAAAAAAGAAGCAATTATTTTTGGAGGCTGGTGAGGATTTTTTGAATGTCATGTGCAAACCCCTCCTCTCTTTTGGATGCAGGTGTTACTTTATATGTGGAGAAAGAAAGACAGAGAGTTGTGATGCTGCTCTTTTCACATGCTCTCCATTAAAGTAATGAAGATGTGAAAATTGTAGCTTTCTACAAGAACATAAAGTCAACCAAAAGAAGAAAATCAGTTTTATTGGAAAGTATATCTTATAATGAAAGATGATTAGAGGTTTCTAACCATAATTTTAAAAGGTAATCAAGGGTTTCCTTTCTACTCCCTATTTTCAAGATGGAAAACGATATTTCCACGTGTAATTTTAATATTTTTACATGTGATTTTTGTCACGTGAAGGTGAGACTGTACCAGCCTTGAATTTGAAATTTTTTTTATCTCTGGCACATTTTCTCAATTCGATGATATTTTTATTCACGTCAAAATATATAGTAAATTTGTTTTGTTTTGGGTGAGACATGATAGAGACATTAATGTAATTGTTTTAAGAATATTTTTGCCAAACTATTAGATTATATGTGAATGTGATTTTATTCAACTTTTTTATTATTTTTTGTGATATTTGCATTTTTCATTCGAAAAGCATAGTTTATTTTAAAACAAAAAGTATTACAAAGATATATAGTAAGGGGTAGAGTGGTTTTAGAATAAGAAATTATAGCTTAGTTGGTTTGAGCAATTGTTTAAGGGGTTTGGAAGGTTTAGAGTTCAATTTTCAAGGAAAACATCATTTAAATTTGGGCCATTTTCTTCTGGCCCACCAACAGCCCGACCCGTTTACCAGGTCTACTATCCTATGAGAATACCATGTGAAAATATCAAAATTACATATAAAAATAGTGTCCACTTTCAAAATATCTAATCTCATTTGATTATTATTATTATTATTATTATTATTATGATTATTATTATTATTATTATTATTATTATTATTATTATTTATGCATATTAAAGTTTGTCATAGACAAAGTTAACACAATAGAAATATCCACAAAAGTAATGAAGATATAAATTTTAGCCAAAAAAATGAAGATAGAAGCGAATTAATATTCTCTAATAAAATTGTAGCACTAAGAAGAAAAAATAGTCAACCAAAACAACAAAATAATTTTATTCAGAAAGTATATCTTATAATGAAAGGTGAAAATATAGTAATCTCATATATTAAAAATAATATGGATATTAAAGTTTTTCATGACACCCACAATTTTTTGAAATGCCATAAAGTATCAGAAACTCCCTCAAACGTTACCATTTTGCTACATGGGGTACCCAAACTTCCAAATTTGTCAATCACACCCTTGAAATATCGAGACAGATGCACTGTTATACCCTCATTAAAATGGACAATTGAGTTAAAAATTATGCACACACACATATTTATGTTATGCATAAACAAAAGCTAACGAAAATCAGTCATTCTAATCAGTAATAATTACGCAAAAAATCAACTCATTTCCAAAATGAATCCCACAATAATACCTCAAAATCGCGGAAAACAAAAAAAAAATCAAATAGAAAAGGAGGAAACGGTACCCATTTTCCGGTTCGTACGCCACCAAAGGATAGTGATGACAGGTGAGTTCATATTCTTCTTCTTTTTTTTTTTTTGCGATTTTGTTAAATAATTATATTGGAGTCGGGTTATTTCAGAGAATAAAATAAAATAAAATAATTATTAAATTAGGTAGTTATATGAATTGACACAAGGCGTTTTATATATATCGCGTTTTCGTTGCGTTTAAGGGTGTAAGTCTTTAATTATCTTTTTTAATCTTACGATGGATGTATAGGTGTGCATAAAATTCTTGAGACCATAATTAAGATCAAACCCTAACTGTTTTATTTATAAAATCGCTATGAGTTAAAATTGTCCATCAAGATTATGTAGCCCTAGGACCTATTATGCCAAATACTATGAGTAATATTATTTATAGATCACATAATTACCAAACTCATACATAAAGTGATTAAATTAATATAATATGTAAGCATAATAATTCCATAAATAGTAGAGGTCATATAAGGAAATAAAATATTCTAACATTCTCCCACTTTCCCGAAATACTATTTATATATAAAACATAATGGTTACAATCATTAATTTGGTCAAGTATTAATTTAATATCTACATCATGTTCAAAGAAAAGCATCAATACGAATTCATACAATCTTTGTGTCATTATTAACACAAGATCCACATTAGTTACACAATTATTACTTTTATTAGAATAAAGATTAACATGTATGAATATAGTTTACATAAGTGTTAATAGATTAATTAAATTCATTCATATGGTCCAAAATATAATTGTTTGCTCATAAGTTCTCATGTGTGTACAATAAAAGAATAGCAAACCGTAAATGTAATGTGAAGTTCGAAATAACGAGCTTAAAAGTGTTGTCTTACATCAAAATTAACTTAATAATTAAGACTACCAATTAAACCCATGATGACAGTATGCTCTAAAAAGAGCTTGGGTGATAAGCCTTTCGTAAGTAGATCTGTTAAAATATCACACGTACTAATATACTTAATGACAACCCTTTAATCTTCAACTATTTCTCTGAAAAATAAGTACTTAGTGTCGAGGTACAGTCCAGCACCACTCGAACTGGTGATGTTGGAAAAACTAACAGCAGAATCATTATCACAAAATACTTTTAATGGTCTTGAAATGGAATCTACAACCTTAAGTCCTGAAATAAGATTCCTCAATAATACGATGTGATAAATATCATAATAAATAACTACATATTCTGTCATTATCGTGGAAATGATAGTAAACTCTTATTTATGATTTCTCTCCAAGAAATAAAGCCTCTTGAAAGCATAAAGATGTACCCTGATATATATTTCTTTTCGTCTTTATACTTTGCAAAATTTAAATCAAAATAATCAATAACTTCAAAGTTGTATGTTTTCATGAATGTAAGTATAAAATCCTTAATACCTTGTAAGTAGCGCAAAACCTTGTTGGCTACTTTCCAGTGATCCAAACCTGGATTTGACTAGTAACGTTCAAGCATACCAGTTACATATGCTATATCTGGTCGTGTACAAACTTGAGCGTACACAAGACTCCTAACCACAAAATCATAGGGAATAAGATTCATTTGATCACGTTCCAACTAATTCTTAGGGGATTGATATAAACCAAATTTATCACCATTAACAACAGGAGCGATAGTAGATGAGCAATTTCGCATGTTGTATTTTTTAAGAATTTTGTTAATATAAGTTCTTTGGGACAATCCTAATATCCCGCGAGACCTATCTCGATGAATTTCAATACCTATGACATACAAGGCTTCACCGAGATCTTTCATATCAAAATTTTCGAAAAGGAAACTTTTGGTCTCATGCAACATGTCTAAGTTATTACTTGTTGATGAGTGGGTTTTATACCTATAAATTGGACACCATTAAGGCTTAATTCTTTATTAACTTTAAGTATTTTTAGTGTTTTGTTACTTATTTTTGTGTTTGTGTTTGTGTTGTAGAAAACGACTTCGGAAGGTCAAAACATGAAAAATGGAGCTTAGTGACATTTTTGTAATTTCTAAAAAATGACCCCCAACGGGGCGGGGGTTTCCTAGTGTAAAAAGCTTGCTGGGGAGGGCATGTCGGGAAGAAAAAGGATTTTTTAGAAGTTGAGTTCAAGGAGGATTTGTTTGAGCTGTTTGTTTCAAGGACTTAAAGAACTCTAAAAGACACATGAAGATGCATATAAAAGGAGGAGAATCACAAGGATTCAGGAGATGATTCCATTAGATTAGATTAGAGTAGATTATGATAAAATCCTAGTTATTATTAGATTTAGAGATTGAAGCAACTTGGATACAATTGAAGATTCAAAGCAGGAGCAAGAGGGAGCATCAAATCTGTAGACAACAGATTCTATCTTCTCTACTCTTATCTTTGTCTTTTAATGTTTATTCAATTGTGGATCCTTGATTTTAATTCAATAATCATAAACCAAATTCTTGTTTAAGATTACAATGGAGCTTATTGCATAGTTTATTTTTAGAATGCTTCTTTGTTAATTATTGTGATTATTCTTGGATTGTCTATTATGGTTTGTGTTTATTGCTTAATTGCCTAGCTAACAATTACCGTGATTGTAAGACCCCAACTTATTAATGAATAAAATTAAATTTTCTCTAAATATTATTGTGAATAATAAGGGGTTAATTTGATATAATGCTTTGGTTATGGGTGAAATGTGCAAATTTTGCAAAATAAGCAAGTGGTTATAAAATATTTATTTTTGGTCGGTGAATATTCGGTTGGTCGTGGAATATTCTTGCTGTCGGGGAATATTCGTACGACGACGCAGCCTTGTGTGGGCCCCATAACGGAAAGCGATTGGATGAAGAAAACGACAAGTATAAGTTGTTTATAAATAACGGCGTAGTTGTTACCGTTAATACTGTTGGAATACCCGGTGGTTAAAATACAGTAGCACACGGTATTGCACCAATTATTGATTCTTACGTAAGAAGGCACTACTCAATAATTGTTACAGTAGTTATTATTCAATATTTTATTTTATTGATTCAATAATTGCTGCGTTGATATTTTATATTATTGTTGTTTCAATAATTGTTGCTGCACAGTATTTTCATTTATCAGATCAATAATTCATATTATTTGAATAATATTATTAGATAACATTATTGGCAATGTCTAGAAAGTTCTGTCTAAGGAGAGGTTTGGTCATCTAATTGCGCGCCAGTAAGGAGAAATCCTTATTGGAAAGCCCCCTCTTTCCTGGGAACGGCCTGGTTGTCATAAATGTGATTCTGTAATATTATTTGTGAATAATTAATTATTGATTCATATGATAAGGAAATATTTATTTTATGTGGATATAAATGAGGGATATATTTTTGTGGTTAAAAATGAAGGAGTTAATGTTGAGGTGTTTTATCAGTATTTTTATCGGAATGGAGGTATTAAAAAATCAAATCAGGGTTTTTGAGAAATATTGCGGGTGTTATAATTTTTAATCCGACCGTTGGATCGTGGTAATTTTTGGATATGTTATACATATATAAGTTGAGTATATGTCCACAAATTTTGAACCGTTAAAAATGAACGTATGATTTATTATGAATTTTACAAGATGACTGGTTCAGAAATTGTTGAATTTTCGGAGTTTATCATTTTGGTGGAAAATTCTAGAATTGGTGGGCCCCACTTGTGGTTGGTGAAGAAATGTGCTGAATTATATTTCAAATGTGGTAGGTGGGAATAGTAGCAGGTAAAGCCATCAGGTTGCAGGTCAAACCTACCAAAATTTTCCTATAAATAGAGGGCTAAGTTAGAATTGAAAATTACACCAGAAACAAGTTTTCTCTCTTTCTCTCTCTAGATTATTGAGTGTATTTTGTGAGTATTTAGATACTTTGAGAGTTTCTATTCATCAGAGCAAGTTTCTTTCAGCCTTATACCGGTATTCCGACCAGAAGTACTGATATTTTGAGGTAAGGGATATTATTTTCTTCTTAATGATATTATTTTCTTCAATATCATTATGCTGAAATATTGATATGAGTTTTTATCAAATTTGGAACTTTTTGTGTCGGGGTTACTATTCACGTATACGGCACTATTCACGTATACGGCACTATTCACGAATACGGCACTATTCACCGAAAAATAAAATTTTTCCTTTTTGTCCAAGATGTCTATTATGGTTACTATCTTTGATTGTATCCATGTTTTGATCTTTATTTTTGAATTCTGCTTCACAATTGATTATTATGAAGTATTATTGATCTTGGATAAACTGTTATACGAATCCCTACTATTTGTCCTTCTGTCTCATTGGATTCGTTCTCTTTAAGATATTTTTCATCATCCTCAGTCCTAAATGATGATACAAATGAATATCTTTGGCCTGTAGTGCAAAGATGTATAATTACTTGATGAATATCTTTGGCCTGTAGTGCAAAGATGAACAGGTGTTGAGATGAACATGACCGACTGATGATACAAATGAATATCTTTGGCCTGTAGTGCAAAGATGAATATTTGGTTAAAGATGATTATTAATTGATGTTACAGGGATAAAATATTGATGATGGACTTTTAAATCTTAGAAGATAGTAGAATTCTTTCTCTACTTGACTCTTCTAATGGTTTGTTGTTTCCGCTGCAGTTGTTGATCTAAAACTTGTTGTCGATTATATTTTATCAGATTTTTCCCTGTTGAAGACTAACGATAATTTGTTGTATATTATCTTAGTCATAATATTCTTTACTGGGCTAGTTGAGCTCACCCTTTTCCTTTTTGTTCCATTTTTCTTCTCAGGAGGTGAGAACATAGCAGGATCTAGTCGGGGTATGGAGTGATGGTTCTAGAAAGATGTATTAGCAGTCCTCACTATTTCTGTAAAATAGTGTTTGAATAATTGTAATGAGGATTTATTTGAGTGTGGATATTGTCTAGAAGACAATATTTGTATTTAAACTCACAGTATGTGTTGTCGTATTTTGCACGACAATTGTATTATTGAAGTTGTAGTTTGCTTTCTGTACCATGTATTTGGCGACTCAGAATGGGTGTTGTATACCTATTCTGGGGGCGTCACAGTTGGTATCAGAGCTTAGGGATATGATCCCTGGCTGAGATGTGAGACAAGAACTAGGAGGGGAGAGACGGGGAATTCCTTCGCTAGTATGACCTGACTAAGTTTATTTGGTGTTTATTTGGTCGGTCAGAGTATAGGGATAATATATGACATGACTATTAACCCTTGTTTTATGGCAGTATTTAAGAATGGCAGCTGAGAACGTTAATAATGGAGTAAATCAGACCGTGGAGACACCTTTGATCACTACCCAGGGGAACGTGCAACAGGAAGGCAATATTCCTCCTGTAAACAACGTTACCGAGCAAACGATGAATGATGGAATGTTTAGGAGCTTTTTGCAGTTCATGCAAAATCAGACGAGGGAGACTCGTGTGCAGAATACGGGTGGAAATGATAACAACGCGCGGTTTGTCACAGCTAAGCAGTTCAAAGAATTGGGACCACCAGAATTTAAGGGAAAGCCGGATCCGATCATGGCGGAAACGTGGGTCAAGCAAATTACCAAGATATTTGATGTCTTGGGATGCACGGAGGAACAGAAGGTTCCATTCGCCACATTTATGTTCCGCGGTGAGGCAGACTACTGGTGGGAGTCTGTGAAGCGTACCCAGCCTGACGCACTCAACATGTCCTGGGAAACATTTCAAAAACTGTTCAATGACAAGTACTTTCCTGAAAGTATTCGTCATATGAAGGAGGTTGAGTTTATTAGACTGGAACAAAACAACATGACGGTGTCCCAGTACGAGGCGAAGTTTGCAGAGTTATCCAGGTTTGCACCTCATTTGGTCGAAAATGAGGAACGAATGACGCGGATGTTTCTGAGAGGTTTAAAACCTGAGATTCGTCAATACCTTATCTCTCATAAATTTTCTCTGTATTCAGACGTTGTCAACAGGGCCCAATTATTAGAGAGAGATAATGAGTATACTCAACCGAGGGACCACAACCAGGGTCATACCGGTGACAGCAATCATCAGAGCGATGATAACCAACGAGGAGGGAAAAATACGAACAAAGGCGGTAACCACTCGGGTGGTCATCGTGGCCATGATAATAGGAGAGGTGAGTCAAGTGGAAATTTCAGAAAGAGGAGATTCAACAATGACGGGAAGACATCAGCACCAGCACCAGCACCAACAACAAATTTTAGGGGAGGAGAACGACCGCCAGTTAGATGTTACAAATGCGGGAAAGAGGGACATATCAGCCCAAACTGTCCACAACAATCCAAGGTGTGTTACAACTGTGGGAAGGAAGGCCACATCGCTCGAGATTGTACTATAGCGAAACCAAGTTCAGCGGGAGTGGTGATTCCAAGGGCTGTCCCGGATAAGGCGAAATCAGCGGTTCCTGGAAGAGCGTTTGTCGTTACTGGCCAAAACGCGAGAAACCCGAACGAGGTGATCACGGGTAAGCTAATCTTGAATTCTTGCGAAGTTTATACTTTACTAGATACCGGTTCTACCCATTCTTTTATCTCTCCTGCTTGTGCTCAACGTTTAAACTTGACTCCGGAGAAATTGGACTTTAACTTATCTGTTGAAACTCCGTTGGGTGAAACCTTCGTTACATCTACAGTTTATAAATCTTGCATGATCCAAGTTGGCACTATCACATTACCTGTTGATCTTATCTCTTTAAAGATACTTGCTTTTGATGTGATTTTAGGAATTGATTGGTTAACCACTCATCATGCTAAAATTGATTGTTTTCGTAAGGTTGTTAGTTTTCATATTCCTAACCAACCTGTCATACGAATTCAAACTACTAAACCACTAAAATCAGTCACTGTCATATCAAGCCACAAAGCTATTCGTTTATTGAAAAACGGATGTCAAGCTTTCTTAGCCCATGTTATGGATTTGAACAAAGACAAGTCAGATTTGAATAATATTTCTATTGTTAGAGAATTTTCCGATGTATTTCCTGAAGAACTTCCCGGTCTACCCCCGGAACGAGAAATTGAATTCTTTATTGACCTTGAACCCGGTACAAAGCCCATTTCTAAAACCCCATATCGAATGGCTCCTATTGAACTTCAGGAGTTAAAAGTCCAACTACAGGAGTTGTTGGACATCGGTTTTATTCGTCCTAGTACGTCTCCTTGGGGTGCTCCTGTTTTATTCGTAAAGAAGAAAGACGGGAGTATGCGACTTTGTATTGACTATCGAGAATTGAACCATGTCACCATCAAGAATAGGTATCCGCTACCTCGCATTGATGACCTGTTTGACCAGTTGCAAGGAGCACAATTCTTTTCAAAGATCGATCTTCGTTCTGGATATCATCAGCTGAAGATTAAAACTGAGGATATTCCAAAGACTGCCTTCAGAACTCGGTACGGGCATTATGAATTCTTAGTAATGTCTTTTGGATTGACTAATGCTCCTGCTGCCTTCATGGATATGATGAACCGTGTATTCAAAGAATATTTGGATCAGTTCGTTGTTGTCTTTATTGATGACATCCTCATCTATTCCAAAAGCCGTGAAGATCATGAGCGCCATTTGAAGCTGGTACTGCAAAGGCTTCGTGAAAACAAGCTATATGCCAAACTGAAGAAATGCGAGTTCTGGCTTGAGGAAGTAGCATTCCTTGGGCACGTGGTGTCAAAACATGGAGTATCTGTCGACCCGGCGAAGATTGAAGCCATACAAAGTTGGGAGCAACCGAAGTCGGTAACCGAAGTACGTAGCTTTCTGGGCTTAGCTGGTTATTATCGGAGATTTGTGGAAGGATTTTCTCGAATCGCTACTCCGTTAACTCAGCTGACTCGGAAAGATACAAAATTCGTATGGAGTGAGGAATGCGAGAAGAGTTTCCAAGAACTCAAGAGGAGACTCATTTCGGCACCTGTTTTGACAATACCATCTGGTTCGGATGGATTTGTTATCTACAGCGATGCTTCAGGCAAAGGGTTAGGATGTGTTCTCATGCAACATGGGAAAGTCATAGCCTATGCCTCACGACAACTCAAAGAATATGAGAGGAATTATCCTACTCATGATTTGGAGTTGGCAGCAGTCGTTTTTGCGTTGAAGATCTGGAGACACTACCTGTATGGGGAGAAAGTGGAGATCTATACAGATCATAAAAGCCTCAAATATTTCTTCACCCAAAAGGAACTCAACATGCGGCAACGACGTTGGCTTGAGCTGTTGAAAGATTACGATCATACCATCCAATACCATCCTGGAAAAGCAAACGTAGTAGCTGACGCATTGAGTAGAAGATCATATGCGGGTACGAGTGCAATGTTTTTAACACAAAGGCCCATTTTGTATGACTTGCAAAGGATGGAGATAGAGATGAAGGCTCCAAGTACCCACATGATGATATCAAATATACGAGTAGAACCGACTTTAATCGATAAAGTTAAAGCTGCTCAAGCTACGGATATAGAGCTGATGCGTATGAAGAAGAAAGTGCAAGAAGGTGCTATTCCAGAAGCAAGAATCGATGAAGAAGGAATACTTCGAGTCAACTCCAGACTTTGTGTTCCTAACGATTTTGACTTGAAGCATAGAATAATGATGGAGGCACACAACACACCGTTTGCAATCCATCCTGGGAGTACCAAAATGTATCACGATCTTCGACATACATTTTGGTGGAGCAATATGAAAAGAGAGATCGCGGAGTTTATCTCGAGATGTTTAACTTGTCAACGTGTAAAAGCGGAGCATCAAGTACCAAAGGGTCCATTGCAACCACTTGAGATTCCGAAATGGAAGTGGGAACACATTACTATGGATTTTGTTACGGGTCTTCCCAAGGTTTCTCAAGGCATAGATGCGATTTGGGTTATTGTTGATAGATTAACCAAGTCCGCTCATTTCTTGCCGATACGTGAGACTTATTCCCTTGAACGTCTTGCTAGTATGTACGTGAACGAGATTGTGAGATTGCATGGCATGCCAGTATCCATAGTTTCGGATCGTGACCCAAGATTCACTTCACGATTTTGGGTTAGCTTGCAGAAAGCTATGGGCACGGATTTACGATTCAGTTCAGCATACCATCCTCAAACGGACGGACAATCAGAGAGGACTATTCAAACTCTTGAAGATCTATTAAGACTTTGTGTCTTAGATCTCAAAGGGAGTTGGGATAAGTACCTACCATTGGTGGAATTCTCCTACAACAACAGTTATCAGGCGAGCATAGGTATGGCTCCATTTGAGGCGTTGTATGGAAGAAAATGTCGTTCTCCAGTATGCTGGGACGAGGTGGGTGAAGCAACATTGTTGGGACCAGAGTTGGTACGCATTACTACAGAGAAGATCCAAACGATTCGACAACGTATACAAACGGCACAGGATCGACAAAAGAGTTATGCGGATCTTCATCGGAAGGACGTGGAATTTAATATTGGGGATCATGTATTGTTACGTGTTGCACCATGGAAGGGAGTTACAAGATTTGGGAAGAGAGGAAAGCTCAATCCAAGATTTGTTGGTCCATTTGAGATTCTTGAGCGAATAGGAAATGTGGCATATAGACTCGCATTACCTCCAAGCATGTCTCGTGTTCATAATGTTTTTCACATATCTATGCTTCGTAAATATGTTAAAGACCCGAACCACATTATTGAGTTAGAACCAGACGAGATAGCTGAAGATTTAACGTACGAGGAGGTACCTGTTAAGATCTTGGATAGGAAAGAGCATGTCCTACGCACGAAGGTTATACCACAAGTTAAGGTTTTGTGGAGAAACCATGCTATTGAAGAAATGACCTGGGAGTTGGAATCAGAAATGAAAGCGAGGTATCCTCACCTTTTTGAAACATCAGGTACGTACGTCAATTTCGAGGACGAAATTTCATAAGGAGGGGAGGTTGTAAGACCCCAACTTATTAATGAATAAAATCAAATTTTCTCTAAATATTATTGTGAATAATAAGGGGTTAATTTGATATAATACTTTGGTTATGGGTGAAATGTGCAAATTTTGCAAAATAAGCAAGTGGTTATAAAATATTTATTTTTGGTCGGTGAATATTCGGTTGGTCGTGGAATATTCTTGCTGTCGGGGAATATTCGTACGACGACGCAGCCTTGTGTGGGCCCCATAACGGAAAGCGATTGGATGAAGAAAACGACAAGTATAAGTTGTTTATAAATAACGGCGTAGTTGTTACCGTTAATACTGTTGGAATACCCGGTGGTTAAAATACAGTAGCACACGGTATTGCACCAATTATTGATTCTTACGTAAGAAGGCACTACTCAATAATTGTTACAGTAGTTATTATTCAATATTTTATTTTATTGATTCAATAATTGCTGCGTTGATATTTTATATTATTGTTGTTTCAATAATTGTTGCTGCACAGTATTTTCATTTATCAGATCAATAATTCATATTATTTGAATAATATTATTAGATAACATTATTGGCAATGTCTAGAAAGTTCTGTCTAAGGAGAGGTTTGGTCATCTAATTGCGCGCCAGTAAGGAGAAATCCTTATTGGAAAGCCCCCTCTTTCCTGGGAACGGCCTGGTTGTCATAAATGTGATTCTGTAATATTATTTGTGAATAATTAATTATTGATTCATATGATAAGGAAATATTTATTTTATGTGGATATAAATGAGGGATATATTTTTGTGGTTAAAAATGAAGGAGTTAATGTTGAGGTTTTTATCAGTATTTTTGTCGGAATGGAGGTATTAAAAAATCAGGGTTTTTGAGAAATATTGCGGGGGTTATAATTTTTAATCCGACCGTTGGATCGTGGTAATTTTTGGATATGTTATACATATATAAGTTGAGTATATGTCCACAAATTTTGAACCGTTAAAAATGAACGTATGATTTATTATGAATTTTACAAGATGACTGGTTCAGAAATTGTTGAATTTTCGGAGTTTATCATTTTGGTGGAAAATTCTAGAATTGGTGGGCCCCACTTGTGGTTGGTGAAGAAATGTGCTGAATTATATTTCAAATGTGGTGGGTGGGAATAGTAGCAGGTAAAGCCATCAGGTTGCAGGTCAAACCTACCAAAATTTTCCTATAAATAGAGGGCTAAGTTAGAATTGAAAATCACACCAGAAACAAGTTTTCTCTCTTTCTCTCTCTAGATTATTGAGTGTATTTTGTGAGTATTTAGATACTTTGAGAGTTTCTATTCATCAGAGCAAGTTTCTTTCAGCCTTATACCGGTATTCCGACCAGAAGTACTGATATTTTGAGGTAAGGGATATTATTTTCTTCTTAATGATATTATTTTCTTCAATATCATTATGCTGAAATATTGATATGAGTTTTTATCAAATTTGGAACTTTTTGTGTCGGGGTTACTATTCACGTATACGGCACTATTCACGTATACGGCACTATTCACGAATACGGCACTATTCACCGAAAAATAAAATTTTTCCTTTTTGTCCAAGATGTCTATTATGGTTACTATCTTTGATTGTATCCATGTTTTGATCTTTATTTTTGAATTCTGCTTCACAATTGATTATTATGAAGTATTATTGATCTTGGATAAACTGTTATACGAATCCCTACTATTTGTCCTTCTGTCTCATTGGATTCGTTCTCTTTAAGATATTTTTCATCATCCTCAGTCCTAAATGATGATATTACTGAATATCTTTGGCCTGTAGTGCAAAGATGTATAATTACTTGATGAATATCTTTGGCCTGTAGTGCAAAGATGAACAGGTGTTGAGATGAACATGACCGACTGATGATACAAATGAATATCTTTGGCCTGTAGTGCAAAGATGAATATTTGGTTAAAGATGATTATTAATTGATGTTACAGGGATAAAATATTGATGATGGACTTTTAAATCTTAGAAGATAGTAGAATTCTTTCTCTACTTGACTCTTCTAATGGTTTGTTGTTTCCGCTGCAGTTGTTGATCTAAAACTTGTTGTCGATTATATTTTATCAGATTTTTCCCTGTTGAAGACTAACGATAATTTGTTGTATATTATCTTAGTCATAATATTCTTTACTGGGCTAGTTGAGCTCACCCTTTTCCTTTTTGTTCCATTTTTCTTCTCAGGAGGTGAGAACATAGCAGGATCTAGTCGGGGTATGGAGTGATGGTTCTAGAAAGATGTATTAGCAGTCCTCACTATTTCTGTAAAATAGTGTTTGAATAATTGTAATGAGGATTTATTTGAGTGTGGATATTGTCTAGAAGACAATATTTGTATTTAAACTCACAGTATGTGTTGTCGTATTTTGCACGACAATTGTATTATTGAAGTTGTAGTTTGCTTTCTGTACCATGTATTTGGCGACTCAGAATGGGTGTTGTATACCTATTCTGGGGGCGTCACAGTTGGTATCAGAGCTTAGGGATATGATCCCTGGCTGAGATGTGAGACAAGAACTAGGAGGGGAGAGACGGGGAATTCCTTCGCTAGTATGACCTGACTAAGTTTATTTGGTGTTTATTTGGTCGGTCAGAGTATAGGGATAATATATGACATGACTATTAACCCTTGTTTTATGGCAGTATTTAAGAATGGCAGCTGAGAACGTTAATAATGGAGTAAATCAGACCGTGGAGACACCTTTGATCACTACCCAGGGGAACGTGCAACAGGAAGGCAATATTCCTCCTGTAAACAACGTTACCGAGCAAACGATGAATGATGGAATGTTTAGGAGCTTTTTGCAGTTCATGCAAAATCAGACGAGGGAGACTCGTGTGCAGAATACGGGTGGAAATGATAACAACGCGCGGTTTGTCACAGCTAAGCAGTTCAAAGAATTGGGACCACCAGAATTTAAGGGAAAGCCGGATCCGATCATGGCGGAAACGTGGGTCAAGCAAATTACCAAGATATTTGATGTCTTGGGATGCACGGAGGAACAGAAGGTTCCATTCGCCACATTTATGTTCCGCGGTGAGGCAGACTACTGGTGGGAGTCTGTGAAGCGTACCCAGCCTGACGCACTCAACATGTCCTGGGAAACATTTCAAAAACTGTTCAATGACAAGTACTTTCCTGAAAGTATTCGTCATATGAAGGAGGTTGAGTTTATTAGACTGGAACAAAACAACATGACGGTGTCCCAGTACGAGGCGAAGTTTGCAGAGTTATCCAGGTTTGCACCTCATTTGGTCGAAAATGAGGAACGAATGACAAGGATGTTTCTGAGAGGTTTAAAACCTGAGATTCGTCAATATCTTATCTCTCATAAATTTTCTCTGTATTCAGATGTTGTCAACAGGGCCCAATTATTAGAGAGAGATAATGAGTATACTCAACCGAGGGACCACAACCAGGGTCATACCGGTGACAGCAATCATCAGAGCGATGATAACCAACGAGGAGGGAAAAATACGAACAAAGGCGGTAACCACTCGGGTGGTCATCGTGGCCATGATAATAGGAGAGGTGAGTCAAGTGGAAATTTCAGAAAGAGGAGATTCAACAATGACGGGAAGACATCAGCACCAGCACCAGCACCAACAACAAATTTTAGGGGAGGAGAACGACCGCCAGTTAGATGTTACAAATGCGGGAAAGAGGGACATATCAGCCCAAACTGTCCACAACAATCCAAGGTGTGTTACAACTGTGGGAAGGAAGGCCACATCGCTCGAGATTGTACTATAGCGAAACCAAGTTCAGCGGGAGTGGTGATTCCAAGGGCTGTCCCGGATAAGTCGAAATCAGCGGTTCCTGGAAGAGCGTTTGTCGTTACTGGCCAAAACGCGAGAAACCCGAACGAGGTGATCACGGGTAAGCTAATCTTGAATTCTTGCGAAGTTTATACTTTACTAGATACCGGTTCTACCCATTCTTTTATCTCTCCTGCTTGTGCTCAACGTTTAAACTTGACTCCGGAGAAATTGGACTTTAACTTATCTGTTGAAACTCCGTTGGGTGAAACCTTCGTTACATCTACAGTTTATAAATCTTGCATGATCCAAGTTGGCACTATCACATTACCTGTTGATCTTATCTCTTTAAAGATACTTGCTTTTGATGTGATTTTAGGAATTGATTGGTTAACCACTCATCATGCTAAAATTGATTGTTTTCGTAAGGTTGTTAGTTTTCATATTCCTAACCAACCTGTCATACGAATTCAAACTACTAAACCACTAAAATCAGTCACTGTCATATCAAGCCACAAAGCTATTCGTTTATTGAAAA
The DNA here is from genome assembly GCA_016801055.1 of Panax notoginseng. Lineage (NCBI taxonomy): Eukaryota > Viridiplantae > Streptophyta > Magnoliopsida > Apiales > Araliaceae > Panax > Panax notoginseng. Next base: position 194,345,919 of record CM029014.1, read on the forward strand.
ACGGATGTCAAGCTTTCTTAGCCCATGTTATGGATTTGAACAAAGACAAGTCAGATTTGAATAATATTTCTATTGTTAGAGAATTTTCCGATGTATTTCCTGAAGAACTTCCCGGTCTACCCCCGGAACGAGAAATTGAATTCTTTATTGACCTTGAACCCGGTACAAAGCCCATTTCTAAAACCCCATATCGAATGGCTCCTATTGAACTTCAGGAGTTAAAAGTCCAACTACAGGAGTTGTTGGACATCGGTTTTATTCGTCCTAGTACGTCTCCTTGGGGTGCTCCTGTTTTATTCGTAAAGAAGAAAGACGGGAGTATGCGACTTTGTATTGACTATCGAGAATTGAACCATGTCACCATCAAGAATAGGTATCCGCTACCTCGCATTGATGACCTGTTTGACCAGTTGCAAGGAGCACAATTCTTTTCAAAGATCGATCTTCGTTCTGGATATCATCAGCTGAAGATTAAAACTGAGGATATTCCAAAGACTGCCTTCAGAACTCGGTACGGGCATTATGAATTCTTAGTAATGTCTTTTGGATTGACTAATGCTCCTGCTGCCTTCATGGATATGATGAACCGTGTATTCAAAGAATATTTGGATCAGTTCGTTGTTGTCTTTATTGATGACATCCTCATCTATTCCAAAAGCCGTGAAGATCATGAGCGCCATTTGAAGCTGGTACTGCAAAGGCTTCGTGAAAACAAGCTATATGCCAAACTGAAGAAATGCGAGTTCTGGCTTGAGGAAGTAGCATTCCTTGGGCACGTGGTGTCAAAACATGGAGTATCTGTCGACCCGGCGAAGATTGAAGCCATACAAAGTTGGGAGCAACCGAAGTCGGTAACCGAAGTACGTAGCTTTCTGGGCTTAGCTGGTTATTATCGGAGATTTGTGGAAGGATTTTCTCGAATCGCTACTCCGTTAACTCAGCTGACTCGGAAAGATACAAAATTCGTATGGAGTGAGGAATGCGAGAAGAGTTTCCAAGAACTCAAGAGGAGACTCATTTCGGCACCTGTTTTGACAATACCATCTGGTTCGGATGGATTTGTTATCTACAGCGATGCTTCAGGCAAAGGGTTAGGATGTGTTCTCATGCAACATGGGAAAGTCATAGCCTATGCCTCACGACAACTCAAAGAATATGAGAGGAATTATCCTACTCATGATTTGGAGTTGGCAGCAGTCGTTTTTGCGTTGAAGATCTGGAGACACTACCTTTATGGGGAGAAAGTGGAGATCTATACAGATCATAAAAGCCTCAAATATTTCTTCACCCAAAAGGAACTCAACATGCGGCAACGACGTTGGCTTGAGCTGTTGAAAGATTACGATCATACCATCCAATACCATCCTGGAAAAGCAAACGTAGTAGCTGACGCATTGAGTAGAAGATCATATGCGGGTACGAGTGCAATGTTTTTAACACAAAGGCCCATTTTGTATGACTTGCAAAGGATGGAGATAGAGATGAAGGCTCCAAGTACCCACATGATGATATCAAATATACGAGTAGAACCGACTTTAATCGATAAAGTTAAAGCTGCTCAAGCTACGGATATAGAGCTGATGCGTATGAAGAAGAAAGTGCAAGAAGGTGCTATTCCAGAAGCAAGAATCGATGAAGAAGGAATACTTCGAGTCAACTCCAGACTTTGTGTTCCTAACGATTTTGACTTGAAGCATAGAATAATGATGGAGGCACACAACACACCGTTTGCAATCCATCCTGGGAGTACCAAAATGTATCACGATCTTCGACATACATTTTGGTGGAGCAATATGAAAAGAGAGATCGCGGAGTTTATCTCGAGATGTTTAACTTGTCAACGTGTAAAAGCGGAGCATCAAGTACCAAAGGGTCCATTGCAACCACTTGAGATTCCGAAATGGAAGTGGGAACACATTACTATGGATTTTGTTACGGGTCTTCCCAAGGTTTCTCAAGGCATAGATGCGATTTGGGTTATTGTTGATAGATTAACCAAGTCCGCTCATTTCTTGCCGATACGTGAGACTTATTCCCTTGAACGTCTTGCTAGTATGTACGTGAACGAGATTGTGAGATTGCATGGCATGCCAGTATCCATAGTTTCGGATCGTGACCCAAGATTCACTTCACGATTTTGGGTTAGCTTGCAGAAAGCTATGGGCACGGATTTACGATTCAGTTCAGCATACCATCCTCAAACGGACGGACAATCAGAGAGGACTATTCAAACTCTTGAAGATCTATTAAGACTTTGTGTCTTAGATCTCAAAGGGAGTTGGGATAAGTACCTACCATTGGTGGAATTCTCCTACAACAACAGTTATCAGGCGAGCATAGGTATGGCTCCATTTGAGGCGTTGTATGGAAGAAAATGTCGTTCTCCAGTATGCTGGGACGAGGTGGGTGAAGCAACATTGTTGGGACCAGAGTTGGTACGCATTACTACAGAGAAGATCCAAACGATTCGACAACGTATACAAACGGCACAGGATCGACAAAAGAGTTATGCGGATCTTCATCGGAAGGACGTGGAATTTAATATTGGGGATCATGTATTGTTACGTGTTGCACCATGGAAGGGAGTTACAAGATTTGGGAAGAGAGGAAAGCTCAATCCAAGATTTGTTGGTCCATTTGAGATTCTTGAGCGAATAGGAAATGTGGCATATAGACTCGCATTACCTCCAAGCATGTCTCGTGTTCATAATGTTTTTCACATATCTATGCTTCGTAAATATGTTAAAGACCCGAACCACATTATTGAGTTAGAACCAGACGAGATAGCTGAAGATTTAACGTACGAGGAGGTACCTGTTAAGATCTTGGATAGGAAAGAGCATGTCCTACGCACGAAGGTTATACCACAAGTTAAGGTTTTGTGGAGAAACCATGCTATTGAAGAAATGACCTGGGAGTTGGAATCAGAAATGAAAGCGAGGTATCCTCACCTTTTTGAAACATCAGGTACGTACGTCAATTTCGAGGACGAAATTTCATAAGGAGGGGAGGTTGTAAGACCCCAACTTATTAATGAATAAAATCAAATTTTCTCTAAATATTATTGTGAATAATAAGGGGTTAATTTGATATAATACTTTGGTTATGGGTGAAATGTGCAAATTTTGCAAAATAAGCAAGTGGTTATAAAATATTTATTTTTGGTCGGTGAATATTCGGTTGGTCGTGGAATATTCTTGCTGTCGGGGAATATTCGTACGACGACGCAGCCTTGTGTGGGCCCCATAACGGAAAGCGATTGGATGAAGAAAACGACAAGTATAAGTTGTTTATAAATAACGGCGTAGTTGTTACCGTTAATACTGTTGGAATACCCGGTGGTTAAAATACAGTAGCACACGGTATTGCACCAATTATTGATTCTTACGTAAGAAGGCACTACTCAATAATTGTTACAGTAGTTATTATTCAATATTTTATTTTATTGATTCAATAATTGCTGCGTTGATATTTTATATTATTGTTGTTTCAATAATTGTTGCTGCACAGTATTTTCATTTATCAGATCAATAATTCATATTATTTGAATAATATTATTAGATAACATTATTGGCAATGTCTAGAAAGTTCTGTCTAAGGAGAGGTTTGGTCATCTAATTGCGCGCCAGTAAGGAGAAATCCTTATTGGAAAGCCCCCTCTTTCCTGGGAACGGCCTGGTTGTCATAAATGTGATTCTGTAATATTATTTGTGAATAATTAATTATTGATTCATATGATAAGGAAATATTTATTTTATGTGGATATAAATGAGGGATATATTTTTGTGGTTAAAAATGAAGGAGTTAATGTTGAGGTTTTTATCAGTATTTTTATCGGAATGGAGGTATTAAAAAATCAAATCAGGGTTTTTGAGAAATATTGCGGGGGTTATAATTTTTAATCCGACCGTTGGATCGTGGTAATTTTTGGATATGTTATACATATATAAGTTGAGTATATGTCCACAAATTTTGAACCGTTAAAAATGAACGTATGATTTATTATGAATTTTACAAGATGACTGGTTCAGAAATTGTTGAATTTTCGGAGTTTATCATTTTGGTGGAAAATTCTAGAATTGGTGGGCCCCACTTGTGGTTGGTGAAGAAATGTGCTGAATTATATTTCAAATGTGGTAGGTGGGAATAGTAGCAGGTAAAGCCATCAGGTTGCAGGTCAAACCTACCAAAATTTTCCTATAAATAGAGGGCTAAGTTAGAATTGAAAATTACACCAGAAACAAGTTTTCTCTCTTTCTCTCTCTAGATTATTGAGTGTATTTTGTGAGTATTTAGATACTTTGAGAGTTTCTATTCATCAGAGCAAGTTTCTTTCAGCCTTATACCGGTATTCCGACCAGAAGTACTGATATTTTGAGGTAAGGGATATTATTTTCTTCTTAATGATATTATTTTCTTCAATATCATTATGCTGAAATATTGATATGAGTTTTTATCAAATTTGGAACTTTTTGTGTCGGGGTTACTATTCACGTATACGGCACTATTCACGTATACGGCACTATTCACGAATACGGCACTATTCACCGAAAAATAAAATTTTTCCTTTTTGTCCAAGATGTCTATTATGGTTACTATCTTTGATTGTATCCATGTTTTGATCTTTATTTTTGAATTCTGCTTCACAATTGATTATTATGAAGTATTATTGATCTTGGATAAACTGTTATACGAATCCCTACTATTTGTCCTTCTGTCTCATTGGATTCGTTCTCTTTAAGATATTTTTCATCATCCTCAGTCCTAAATGATGATACAAATGAATATCTTTGGCCTGTAGTGCAAAGATGTATAATTACTTGATGAATATCTTTGGCCTGTAGTGCAAAGATGAACAGGTGTTGAGATGAACATGACCGACTGATGATACAAATGAATATCTTTGGCCTGTAGTGCAAAGATGAATATTTGGTTAAAGATGATTATTAATTGATGTTACAGGGATAAAATATTGATGATGGACTTTTAAATCTTAGAAGATAGTAGAATTCTTTCTCTACTTGACTCTTCTAATGGTTTGTTGTTTCCGCTGCAGTTGTTGATCTAAAACTTGTTGTCGATTATATTTTATCAGATTTTTCCCTGTTGAAGACTAACGATAATTTGTTGTATATTATCTTAGTCATAATATTCTTTACTGGGCTAGTTGAGCTCACCCTTTTCCTTTTTGTTCCATTTTTCTTCTCAGGAGGTGAGAACATAGCAGGATCTAGTCGGGGTATGGAGTGATGGTTCTAGAAAGATGTATTAGCAGTCCTCACTATTTCTGAAAAATAGTGTTTGAATAATTGTAATGAGGATTTATTTGAGTGTGGATATTGTCTAGAAGACAATATTTGTATTTAAACTCACAGTATGTGTTGTCGTATTTTGCACGACAATTGTATTATTGAAGTTGTAGTTTGCTTTCTGTACCATGTATTTGGCGACTCAGAATGGGTGTTGTATACCTATTCTGGGGGCGTCACAGTGATAATCTATATGAACTCGATAGATGGATTATAGATTTAGATATGATCATAATATCATGCGATTGTATTTTCTGTATGGCATTGAAATTCATAATTTATGTCTAGGATAGAGATATACATATTCATCGCATGTAATTTGATAGAGAACTTGTGCTTTAAAATCCTCTTTAATTGTAATTCACATAGAGATATAGTGAATTAGTTAATTAGGGTGTTCTTCTTAATTCTATCATCTGTGGACTTAAGTTAATTTGAGTATGATGCATTGAGAGATGGTTATATTTATTTTTATGTTCTTGATTAACAATTCAGAATAATGAGCATAATTGATAAGAAATGTATTAATTTAAATGAAGCAATAAGTGAAGTTATGATCTTAAATCACCATAATTTGATTTTTAACTAGTGGTAATTAGAATTAGTTTAATTAAATAATTTAATTCATAATCTTAAATTAATTGTTTAAATAAAATTAGTTTGGTTAAGAGTTAGTATTTGATAATTTTTATTAATAATTCCTCGTAGGAACGATACTTTCACTTTATTACTGTTAACCACGTATACTTGCGTGTTGTGCGTAATTAGATTTTACCCAACACTTACAAGTAGTATAGTATCAACATATAAAACAAGAATAACAAATTTACTCCCACTGACCTTTAAGTATATGCATTGATCCACTATATTCTTCATAAAATCAAAATTACTCATCACCTCATGAAACTTAAGATACCATTGTCAAGAAGTCTATTTTAACCCATAGATGGACTTCTTTAGTGTACATACCATATGTTTCTTGCCTTTAACCAGAAAACCTTCTGGTTGTGCCATATAGACATTCTCATGCAAGTTACCATTAAGAAATGAAGTTTTAACATCCATCTGATGTAACTCCAAATCATAATGAGCAACTAGAGTCATGAATATTCTAAATGAATTTTTCCTGGATACTAGAAAAAAAGTTTTATTATAATCCAAACCTTCCTTTTAAGTGAAACCCTTAGCAACCAATCGAGTTTTATACCTTTTAACGTTCCCTTTTGTATCTTATTTGGTCTTATAAACCCACTTCCAACCAAAAGGTTTAACACCTTTTGGTAACTTTTCAAGATCCTAAACGTTATTAAGTTCAATTGATTTCAAAGCATCATTCATAACTTCAAACTATTGAGTTGATTGAACACTCATAATGGCCTATTTATAGGAGATAGGATCAATAATCTTACTTGAATCGTAGTTAACCTCATTAATATAGGTAATAACAAAAATAAGAGGCTTTCTAGGTCTTTCAGACCAACGTAAAGGTTGCACAATTTCAAGAATATGATTTTCAATAATGTGGGGTTCAACATTAGGTGGTGGCTTAGCTATCTCAGGGGCATCATTCGCCTCAATAAGAGGTTGTTGTGCTTCACCCTCTTAAATTACATGATTAATAACATAAATATTTTTTTCTTCAAGATCATTTTTTTAGGCTCACCACTCCCACTTAAATCACCATTATTTAAAATCTTTGCATACCTAATTTCAATAATTCTAGATGTATGTGAGGGATATTAAAAACGAAAGCCCTTAGATCTATCAGGACATCTAATGAAATGACAACTAATGGTTTTAGAGTCAAGTTTTATTTTTTGTTGATTGAAAATCTTAGCATTGGCTGGACAGCCCCACACCCGTAAGTATTTTAAACTAGGTTTCCAACATGTCCAAATTTCATAAGGAGTGTTAGGGACATATTTTAGGAACCCGGTTTAAAATATGAACAACTTTCTTTAATGCCTCGGTCCACAAAAACATAGGTAAACTAGAATCGCATAGCATACTACATACCATATCCATAAGGGTATGATTTTGCCTCTTAGCTACACCATTTTGTTGCGGTGTACCAGACAATGTATACTAAGTAACGATGCCATTTTCTTGACAAAATAAGGCAAATAGACCAGAACTATGACCTATGTAAGAGTGTTTGCCATAATACTCTCCGCCTCTATTTGATCTCACTATTTTAATTTTTCGATCAAGTTAATTTTCAATTTCAACCTTGAAAACTTTAAACATATTCAGCAATTCAGATTTTTCATTAATCATGTAAACATAAGTATAGCGAGAATAGTCATCAATGAACGTAATAAAAGATTTGTGTCTACCGATTTCAGGAAAAAATGGTCAACATATATCAGTATGAATAACCTCAATACAATTCAATCATTTACATTTACTAGATTTCACAAATTTTCCTTTTATACATTCAATACGATGATCCAGATCAGAGAAATCTAGTGAATGAAGAATTACATCTTTTATATGACATTGCATTTATGTCTTTTAAAATATGGCCTAAGCGTTGATGCCATAATTTTGAAAAATTCTCTTTATCTAGTTTTCTCTTATTTCCACTTTTAGAGGTACTTTCTGTCACATTCATTGTTAACAATGATTCAACAAAGAGATTATCCAAATTTAACTTATAGAGATTTTTCTCTAAAGAGCCAGAACCAATAATATAAGAGTAATGATAAATAATTATTTTATTATTTCCAAACTTAAACGATAAATCATCAATGTCAAATTTAGATACAACAATTAAATTCTGTGTAATATTGGGAACATAAAGAGTATCATATAAATACAAAGTGAAACCACTCTCCAAAATTAAAGGAAGAGTTCCTACAGTTTTAACTTGTATAAAATCTCCATTGCCAACTTTAATGGTTCTTTCCCCCTTTTGGAGTGTTTTCTTTGAAAAGGATCCCTACAATAAATAAGTAATTTGAACCATAGCACCAGTGTTAAGCCACCATGTATTAGAAGAAATATCAATTAGAAAGGATTTATAAGTCACATAATTGAAGGACATACCTTTCTTTTCAAGTCATTCTCTGAACTTAGGATCTGCTTGTGAGTTGTTACCTGAATAATTTACCTTATTTTAAAATTGACTTATCCTTATTCATAAAACCTTTGCCACTTTTATAAGTCTTCTTCTTTTGGAATCCAATGGTAGTCAAATGAGCAATATTAGGTTTTTCAACCTCAAGTCTTTCTTCTTCTTGGACGCACATGCATGGCGATTAACTCGCTCATCTACCACTTTTCTTTCTGCGTGTTATAATTGATCTTAAATGGATAAAACTGTGTAGGAAGACAAATCAAAATGAAGTGAACAAGAAAACCCTTAGAAATCTCCATGTTTATGCCCTTTAATTTAAAGGTCATGTCGTTCATCATCATGATGTGGTCGCGCACTCCACTAACCCCATCACACCTGCTAGTGAGCATTTTCAAAATAAGGATACTTGTATGAGTTTTAGAAGAACTCTTAGATTGTTCATGGACTGAAGCTAAGTACTCTTTAGCATTCTCAAAGTTAGGAATGAATGCTCGAATGACTGTCGGGATAGAGTTTTTCATAATCATAAGGGACATGAGGTTGGATTGCTCCCACTTTTTGTAAATAGCCTTTTACTCAATTGAGCTTGTAGTTGTAAGTGGAGCAGGAGGATCCACTCGTAATGTATAGTCCAAATCCATAATGCTGAGAATATTTTTCACTTACTTTTTCCAAGAAGTAAAATTAGTCTCATTCAAGACTTCAATTCCAGAGAGATACCCAAAAATACTAATAGAAGTCAATGCTGAAGCATAATCAAGCTCATAACCATGTTTACAAAAAACTAAAAGAAATTCACAATGTACAACAATAATAAATAATTAATCATAATAAAACCAACTGTAAGACAAGTAGTTAGTTGTATAAAATCTATTTATAACACTCCAAAATAGATTTTAATGAGATGTTGGTGCATAACTATCAATTTTTTGTTTGTCCAATTAATAATATTCTAATAACATCTCCATAAAATAATGCACAACACATTTATCCACGCATCACCGTTGGGCATAAACTAAATAAATATGTTACTTATGCAATAAAATTTCATTTAATAAATTCTGTTAGTTTTCGGAGGCACAATAGTTATCTAGAAGGGGGGGTTGAATAGATATTTAAAATTCTTTTCGAAATACTTTGTTAGTTTTGTTAATGATTCAAACACAACAGAATTAAGATTTGTTTGTTCTCCCTTTTAGATATAGTGAGTTAATGAGGATGAGGCAGTTATAACAGTTATAGCAGTTATGGCAGTTATAGCAAGAATGCAATAGACATAACAGTTTTAAGTGGTTCAGAGCACTTAAAGCTCCTAGTCCACTCTTCTACTCCTCGAGTAGGAAATCTACTAAGGATATCTTTTACACTTTTTGAATCTCATAGATTCCTTCTAGACTAGCAGTCTAGGCACTTCTTAGTTCACTTTTGAACTCTTCAAGTCCAGTAGACTTGGTTCTTCATAGTTCACTTAGAACTCTTCAAGTCCTTCTGACTTGGTACTTCTTACTTCACTTGATTGGTAGTTGATGAGTTCTTGATTGGTGCTACTCAGTTGCCGTTAAGCTCTTGTTCGAAAGAACTGAGTAGCTGAGCAAGCTTTCTCTTTTTCAGATAGTAGAGTTGAGCGTTGAGTGTTCTTCAACGTTTTGTTCAATGCTTGCTTAGTTGAATCATTTGCAGATATTTTGTATATATGTGATCCTTGAAATCTATCCGTTGAAGACATCCGTTAAAGCATTGAATGCGTTTGACATTTCTAAACTTTGATGGAGACTTTTCTGCACATCTTATGAATTACATTCTGGCCCACTGACACAGCAGACTGCTTTCTCACCTAACACCTAAAAAGGTGTTTTCCTCTAACCAATGGTACTTTCCTTAGCTTCTTCAATACGTTTCTTTGTTGTATACTAAGGATATCTTTTATGCCATTGGGACTGGTGAGTACTTCAACGTTTATAACCCATTCCACATTTGTTGAGATTTATCTTTAAACAAAAAGGTAGGGCTCGATGCTTCTGACACAGGCAGAAGATACTCTACGATTCAGATCGTGGTGTCTTGCCACCTTGGTGCTTGATCCGATGCTAGCAAACGAGAACACTACAATTTCTCTTAAGGACTAGCACACTACGATCTTCACTTGCTTGTCTTGCAGACTTTACGTTTTCGAGAGCACACTACGATCTCTGAGTTGGCTTCGGCAAACGTTTGGACCACTCTACGATTTCCGGAGAGGCCCTTCAAGGCAGACACACTACGATCCTCGATGCTCTACGATTTTGCCTTGGCTTTTGTAATCTCTTGATCAGCTCGATAGACTACGATTTTGTTGAAGCCTATCTATTACATCTCAAGTCATAGATCAACCTAACATCTTTGATCTCTTCATCTATACATTCAGTTACAGAATGATAAACATTAAAAGCTTAGATCAACTTAACAAATTTGATCTATCACTAAGTCCTTGTACATATATTTCTTGAAGGACTTTACATATAATTATGAGCATTTACTTTAAACATCAAATCAAAATATGCACTCTCTCAACAATCTCCCCTTATTTGATGTTGACATAACCAAGGAGATTTGTTGTCATGATTATCAATTTCTAGATGCAATTGCTAGAAAGTAAATATGACTTAATATTTTAGTGAGCAGCTGAAATTTCTAGAGAATAAACATGAATTTATTGATGTTTGAAGATAGATATTACATTTAAGTTTGGTTACATCAATAAGAATTAAATTTTAACTTATCTCTATTTCTTTGGCCTTTTGCCTCGTAGAGGATTGGCATACTCCTCAGCTCTTCTTTTCCTACTGGCTTCGTCTCTCCTGGCTAGATCTTCCATCTCACTTTGACTTAGTCTTGGATTGTGATCATGCCTATTCATGAATGCAGGATCTCCAATTGGTATTCTTAGGCCTGTGGTGGTCACTTCTTGTGAGCTGGGAGTTGGCCCTTGACTCCTTAATGGTTGAGCCATGATGATTTGCTGCTGATCAGATCGTGGAGTCTGATGGCCAGATCATTGAGTCTGATGGTGGGAATTCTTAGGCCTATGAATGTGCCTCTTCCTCTGCCCTTGCCCTTTTCTCCTTTCCCTTTATTCTCCCCCTTTATGTCAGCATCAAGGGTTCGAATGTCTTCTGAGAGGCGAGTCATTCCTTGGACAAGCTCGTTGAGCTGACTTTGGGTTTGAGCAATGTCTTTTCGATTCTCTTTGATTAGAGCATCAGATCGAGCTTCCCTTCGTTGGAGGATGTCCAGGACATTGTCAGTCTGCTTCCCTTGGCTCATGAAAAATTCTTGGAATTCTTTCATTGTAGTTTGTAGATTCGTAATGCTGTCCATCATGAGTTTGTTCTGGGATTCCTGAGTCGTCTACAAGAGAAGAACAACATCCCTGTGTCTCTTAGCAGCTTGAAAGTGGATCTGATCCCTATCATTTATGCTCTTAAACATCTCTTTTATGATCTCCCTAAGCTTCTTTGTGAGCTCAGAGCTTAGGTTGCTTGGGAGAGCATTGACAGCATTGATCATTTTAGTCAGTCGCATTGAATGAGTTCAGTGTGAGCTTCAAGACTGTCGTCTATATCCTTGGTGACTTTCTTGGACGCTTCTGACAACTCAGTGGTGGGTAGATCTGAGATGAGTTCAATGAGTTACGAACTGTTTAGAGGAGGGGCTCTCGTGTATTGATCTTGCAAGGTGTAGATAGCAAGATCAAGGTTGAAATATTCATTTGAGGACGAGAAGGGAATATCTGATGAAGGGGCTTATGTTTGGACTTCTTGAGTAGGTGGCTCTACGATTTGAGTGTGTGACTCTATGATTGGGCTCGAGTCAGTAATCGTAAAGATGAGAGGAGATGGGATCAAAATAAAGTTTGGCATGTTTGGTTCATCAATTATAGAATGTTGGGATTTTGTAACTGGGAATTGATTTAGTGGATTGAGGATCACTTCCAACCAGCTTGGGAATTCATAGAATTGGCTGAAAAATGATGGTGGACAGTGATTAACCCTGAAAGATATTGGGATAGATAGTACCTCATGCCCATTCTGTGACGGCCCCAAAACAGGTATACAACACCCATTCTGAGTCGTCAATAACATGGTACAGAAACAACTACAACTTTATTAATACAACATAAAAATTGTGAGTGTAAATACAAATATTGTCATCTAGACAATATCCACACTCAAATAAGTCCTCATTACAATTATTGGTACAATATTTTACAAAAAAAAATGGTGAGGACTACTAAAACAACTTCCTAGAACTTTCATTCCATACCCCGACTAGTACTTGCTACATTCTCGCCTCCTGAGAAGAAAATGGAACAACAAAGAAAAGGGTGAGCTCAACTAGCCCAGTAAAGAATATTATGACTAAGATAATATACAACAAATTATCGTTAGTCTTCAACAGGGAAAAATTTAATAGAATACAATAGACAACAAGTTTTAATTCAATATTCGCAGCGGAAAATAATAATTCATAGAGAAGTTACGTAGAGAATGAAATCTACGATTATCTATGAATTTAAAAGCCCATCATCAACATTTTATCCCTGTAATATCAATCAATAAATATCTTGAATCAAATAGTCATCTTTGCACTACAGGCCAAAGATATTCATCAGTTGGTCATGTTCACCTCAACACCTGTTCATCTTTGCACTATGGCCAAAGATATTCATCAGAAATCATTAATCTTTGCACTACAGGCCAAAGATATTCATTTATGTCATCATTTAGGACTGAAGATGATGAAAAATATTTTTTAAGGAAACGAATCCAGTGAAACAAAATAATAAATATTAAGGATTCGTATTTCGATTTATCCGTGTCCAAAAATACCTTTTAAATAATCATAGTGAAGTAAAATTCAAGAATGATCAAAACATAGATACAATCAAAGCTAGTATCCAGAATAGATATTTGGACAAAAAGAAGAAAATTTCATTTTTCAGTGAATAGTAACTCGTGAATAGTAACTCGTGAATAGTAACTCATAAATAGTAACTCGTGAATAGTAACTCGTGAATAGTAACCCCGACATGAAAAGTTCCAAATTTGATAAAAAGTTCAGATCAATACTTCGGCATAATGATATTGAAGAAAATAATATTATTTAAAAAAAATAACATCCCTTACCTCGGAAAGACGGTACTTCTGACTGGAATGCTAGATATAGTGCTGAAGGAAACTTGCACCGTATAGCAACGCTCAAAGTATCAAATACTCACAAGAATACGCTCGATATAGAGAGAGAAATAGAGAGACACTTGTGTTTCTGGTGTGATTTTCAATTCTAACCTAAGCACCCTATTTATAGGAAAATGCTTAGATCACCAAAGCAGAAAATTTAATATAATAATAATATATTTATCAAATTTTCCTTAGCCCACCTCTAGACATCTGATCTCAGCCCATTTATATTACATGTTAGCCCACTTAAATGCCAAAAAACGTTTTTCTTCAAAATAATAAATAAAACTTTCAAAAATCAATTATTTCAGAACTTCGAAACTTCAATAATTCATAATAAATAGCCCTTTTATCAGAAAATTCGAATCTCACGAGTTTTTATAGGAAATTCAATTCTCTACAACTTTGCAGAAGAAAGTTTTTCCAAATTCCAAACAGAAATTGACCGAAATCCACAAACGGGCGATTTTACAATCAATAATAAATTTTCGGTCAAGAATTGTGTCCACCAACACACAAAACATGTGTTAATCATTTAATGCCACAAAAATACTCTTCCTCCTCATATACTCATATATCCCACATTCATTGTAAAAATATCACCATCAATATATTATTAAAATAATATATTTAAATGAATTATTTTACCAGAAAAAGATAAAATATTAATTCTCAACAATTGTCACATTAAAAATTTTCTCCATCTATATCCACATAAAATTAATATTTTTCTCATCATATAAATCAATAATTAATTATACACAAATAATATTACAGAATCACAGTACTGGCAACCAGGCCGTTCCTAGGAAAGAGGGGGCTTTCCAATAAGGATCTCTCCTTACTGGCGCGCAATTAGATGACCAAACCTCTCCTTAGACAGAACTTTCTAGACATTGCCAATAATGTTATCTAATAATATTATTCAGATAATATGAATTATTGTTCCGATAATAGAAAATACTGTGTAGTGACAATTATTAAAACAACAGTAATATAAAATATCAACACAGTAACTATTGAATCAATAAAATACAATATTGAACAGTAATTACTGTAACAATTATTGAGTAGTGTCTTCTTACGTAAGAATCAATAATTGGTGCAATACCGTGTGCTACTGTGCAACAACGCGTATTACTGTGTTTTAACCACTGGGTATTCCAACAGTATTAACGGTAACAACTACGCCGTTATTTATAAACAACTTATTTTTGTCGTTTTCTTCATCCAATCGCTTTCTGTTATGGGGCCCACACAAGGCTGCGCCGTCGTACAAATATTTCCGACAACAAGAATATTCCACGACCAAACAAATATTCTCCGACAATAATGAATATTTTAGGACCACTTGCTTATTTAAAATATTTGCGCATTTTACCCATAACTAACCACATTAATCAAATCAACCCTTACTATTTTAAAATAATAAATAGAGGAATTAAATTTTATTTATTAATAATTTGGGGTCTTACAACCTCCCCTCCTTTTGAAATTTCGTCCTCGAAATTGACATACGTACCTGGTGTTTCGAAAAGATGAGGATACCTCGCTTCCATTTCCGTTTCCAACTCCCAGGTCATTTCCTCAATAGCATGGTTTCTCCACAAAACTTTAACTTGTGGTATGACCTTCGTGCGTATGACATGCTCCTTCTTATCCATGATCTTGACAGGTACCTCCTCGTACGTTAAGTCTTCAGCTATCTCGTCCGGTTCTAACTCAATAACATGGTTCGGGTCTTTCACATATTTACGAAGCACAGATATATGAAAAATATTATGAACACGAGACATACTTGGAGGTAACGCAAGTCTATAGGCCACATTTCCTACTCGGTCAAGAATCTGAAATGGACCAATAAATCGTGGATTGAGCTTTTCTCTCTTTCCAAATCTTGTAACTCCTTTCCATGGAGCTACACGTAATAATACATGATCCCCAATGTCAAATTCTACGTCCTTTCGATGAAGATCCACATAACTCTTTTGTCGATCCTGTGCCGTTTGTATACGTTGTCGAATCGTTTGGATCTTCTCTGTAGTCATTCGTACCAACTCTGGTCCCAACAACGTTGCATCTCCCACCTCATCCCAACATACTGGAGAGCGACACTTTCGTCCATACAATGCTTCAAAGGGAGCCACACCTATACTTGCCTGATAACTGTTGTTGTAGGAGAATTCCACCAATGGTAGGTACTTATCCCAACTTCCTTTGAAATCTAGGACACAAAGTCTTAATAAATCTTCAAGAGTTTGAATAGTCCTCTCTGATTGCCCGTCCGTTTGAGGATGGTATGCCGAACTGAAACGTAAATCCGTGCCCATAGCTTTTTGCAAGCTAACCCAAAATCTTGAAGTGAATCTTGGGTCACGATCCGAAACTATGGATACTGGCATGCCATGCAACCTTACAATCTCATTCACGTACATACTAGCAAGACGTTCAAGGGAATAAGTCTCTCGTATCGGCAAGAAATGAGCAGACTTGGTTAATCTATCAACTATAACCCAAATAACATTTATGCCTTGAGAAACCGTGGGAAGACCCGTAACGAAATCCATGGTAATGTGTTCCCACTTCTATTTCAGAATCTCAAGTGGTTGCAATGGACCCTTTGGTACTTGATGCTCCGCCTTTACACGTTGACAAGTTAAACACCTCGAGATAAACTTTGCAATCTCTCTCTTCATATTGTTCCACCAAAATGTATGTCGAAGATCACGATACATTTTAGTACTTCCAGGATGGATTGCAAATGGTGTATTGTGTGCCTCCATCATGATCTTGTACTTCAAATCAGAATCGTTTGGAACACAAAGTCTGGAGTGGACTCGAAGTATTCCTTCTTCATCGATTCTTGCTTCTGGAATAGCACCTTCTTGCACTTTCTTCTTCATACACATCAGCTCCGGGTCTGTAGCTTGAGCAACTTTAACTTTATCGATTAAGGTTGGTTCTACGCGTATACTTGACATCATCGCACTCGTTCCTGCATATGATCTTCTACTCAACGCGTCAGCTACCACATTTGCTTTTCCAGGATGGTATTGAATAGTGTGGTCGTAATATTTCAACAGCTCAAGCCAACGTCGTTGCCGCATGTTGAGTTCTTTTTGAGTGAAGAAATATTTGAGGCTTTTATGGTCTGAATATATCTCCACCTTCTCCCCATATAGATAGTGCCTCCAAATCTTTAGCGCGAAAACGACTGCTGCCAACTCTAGATCATGAGTAGGATAATTCCTCTCATATTCTTTAAGTTGTCGCGAGGCATAGGCTATGACTTTCCCACGTTGCATGAGAACACATCCTAACCCTTTGCCTGAAGTATCGCTGTAGATAACAAATCCATCCGAACCAGATGGTATTGTCAGAACAGGTGCCGAAATGAGTCTCCTCTTAAGCTCTTGGAAACTCTTCTCGCATTCTTCGCTCCATACGAATTTGATATCCTTCCGAGTCAGCTGAGTTAACGGGGTAGCGATTCGAGAAAACCCTTCTACGAATCTCCGATAATAACCAGCTAAGCCCAGAAAACTACGTACATCGGTCACCGTCTTCGGTTGCTCCCAGCTTTGTATTGCTTCAATCTTCGTCGGGTCCACAGATACTCCATGTTTCGACACCACGTGCCCTAGGAATGCTACTTCCTCAAGCCAGAACTCGCATTTCTTCAACTTAGCATATAACTTGTTTTCACGCAGCCTTTGGAGTACCAGCTTCAAATGGTGCTCATGATCTTCACGGCTTTTGGAATATATGAGGATGTCATCAATAAAGACAACAACGAACTGATCCAAATAATCCTTGAATACTCGGTTCATCATATCCATGAAAGCCGCAGGAGCATTAGTCAATCCAAAAGACATGACTAAGAATTCATAATGCCCGTACCGAGTTCTAAAGGCAGTCTTCGGAATATCCTCAGTTTTAACCTTCAGCTGATGATATCCAGAACGAAGATCGATTTTTGAAAAGAATTGTGCTCCTTGTAACTGGTCAAACAGGTCATCAATACGAGGTAGCGGATACCTATTCTTGATAGTGACATGGTTTAATTCCCGGTAATCGATACAAAGTCGCATACTCCCGTCTTTCTTCTTTACAAATAAAACAGGAGCACCCCAAGGAGATGTACTAGGACGAATGAAACCGATGTCCAACAACTCTTGTAGTTGGACTTTTAACTCCTGAAGTTCAATAGGAGCCATTCGATATGGGGTTTTAGAAATGGGCTTTGTACCAGGTTCATGATCAATGAAGAATTCAACTTCACGTTCTGGGGGTAAACCGGGAAGTTCTTCAGGAAATACATCAGGAAAGTTACTAACAACATGAATATTATTCAAATTTGACGTGTCTTTATTCAAATCCATAACATGGGCTAAGAAAGCTTGACATCCGTTTTTCAATAAACGAATGGCTTTATGACTTGATATGACAGTGATTGATTTTAATGGCTTTGTTGCTTGAATTCGAACAACAGGTTGATTAGGAATATGAAAACTAATCACCTTACGAAAACAATCAATTTTGGCATGATGAGTAGTTAACCAATCAATTCCTAAAATCACGTCAAATGCAAGTATCTTTAAAGAGATAAGGTCAACAGGTAAGGTGATGGTGCCAACTTGGATCAAACAAGATTTATAAACAGTGGATGTGATGAAAGTTTCCCCTAACGGAGTCTCCACAGATAAATCAAAGTCTAATTTCTCCGGAGTCAAGTTTAAACGTTGAGCACAAGCAGGAGAAATAAATGAATGGGTAGCACCGGTATCTAGTAAGGTATAAACTTCACATAAATTTATGATTAGCTTACCCGTGATCACCTCGTTTGGGTTCCTCGCATGTTGACCAGTCACGACAAACGCTCTTCCAGGAACCGTTGACTTTGACTTTTCTGGGACAGCCTTTTGAGTCACCGTCCCCGCTGAACTTGGTTTTGCTACCGTACAATCTCGAGCGATATGTCCTTCCTTTCCACAATTATAGCATACCTTGAACTGTTGTGGACAGTTTGGGCTGATATGTCCCTCTTTTCCACATTTATAGCATATGACCGGTGGTCGTTCTCCTCCCTTGGAACCAGTTGCTGCTGGTGCTGACGTCTTCGTATTATCATTGTTGAATCTCCTTTTTTTAAAATCTCTTCCCGACTCACTTCTTCTATTTTCATAGCCACGATTACCACCAGAGTGGTTGTCGTTCTTGTCTGTACTTTTCTTTCTCCGCTGATTATCATTGTTCTGATGACTGTTGTCACCGATATGATCCTGGCTGTGGTCCCTCGGTTGACCGTACTCGTTATCTCGCTCTAACAATTGAGCCCTGTTGACAACATCTGAATAGAGAGAAAATTTATGAGAAATGAGATATTGACGTATGCCGGGTTTCAAACCTCTCAGAAACATCCGTGTCATACGTTCCTCATTCTCCACCAAATGAGGTGCAAACCTGGACAACTCCGCAAACTTCGCCTCGTACTGGGACACCGTCATGTTATTCTGCTCCAGTCTAATAAACTCTACCTCCTTCATATGACGAATACTTTCAGGAAAGTACTTGTCATTGAATAGCTTCTGAAATATCTCCCAAGACATGCTGAGTGCAGCTGGATGGGTACGCTTCACAGATTCCCACCAGTAGTCTGCCTCGCCACGGAACATAAAGGTGGCGAATGGAACCTTCTGTTCCTCCGTGCATCCCAAGACATCAAATATCTTGGTAATTTGCTTGAACCATGTCTCCGCCTTAATCGGATCCGGCTTTCCCCAGAATTCTGGTGGTCCCAACTCTTTGAACTGCTTGGCTGTGACCAGCTGTGCGTTGCCATTGTTTCTTCCTATATTTTGAACAGGAATCTCCTTCGTCTGGTTTTGCATGAATCGCAAAAAGCTTCTAAACATCTCATCGTTCACCGTCTGCTCAGTGGTGTTGTTCACAGGAGGAACATTGCCAGCCTGTTGCACGTTCTCCTCGTTGGTGAGTACATGTGTCTCCACGGTTTCATTTACTCCACTGTTAACATTCTCAGTCGACATTCTCAAATACTGCCATAAAACAAGGGTTAATTTAACAAATTAACAAATCACATAATATCCCTATATTATGACCAACCAACAAATAAGCTTAGGTAGGACACACTAGCGAAGGATTTACTCATCTCTCCCCTCCTAGTTCTATTCCCCGATCTCCGCCAGAGATCATATCCCTAAGCTCTGATACCAACTGTGACGGCCCCAAAACAGGTATACAACACCCATTCTGAGTCGTCAATAACATGGTACAGAAACAACTACAACTTTATTAATACAACATAAAAACTGTGAGTGTAAATACAAATATTGTCATCTAGACAATATCCACACTCAAATAAGTCCTCATTACAATTATTGGTACAATATTTTACAAAAAAAAATGGTGAGGACTACTAAAACAACTTCCTAGAACCTTCATTCCATACCCCGACTAGTACTTGCTACATTCTCGCCTCCTGAGAAGAAAATGGAACAACAAAGAAAAGGGTGAGCTCAACTAGCCCAGTAAAGAATATTATGACTAAGATAATATACAACAAATTATCGTTAGTCTTCAACAGGGAAAAATTTAATAGAATACAATAGACAACAAGTTTTAATTCAATATTCGCAGCGAAAAATAATAATTCATAGAAAAGTTACGTAGAGAATGAAATCTACGATTATCTATGAATTTAAAAGCCCATCATCAACATTTTATCCCTGTAATATCAATCAATAAATATCTTGAATCAAATAGTCATCTTTGCATTACAGGCCAAAGATATTCATCAGTTGGTCATGTTCACCTCAACACCTGTTCATCTTTGCACTACGGCCAAAGATATTCATCAGAAATCATTAATCTTTGCACTACAGGCCAAAGATATTCATTTATGTCATCATTTAGGACTGAGGATGATGAAAAATATTTTTTAAGGAAACGAATCCAGTGAAACAAAATAATAAATATTAAGGATTCGTATTTCGATTTATCCGTGTCCAAAAATACCTTTTAAATAATCATAGTGAAGTAAAATTCAAGAATGATCAAAATATAGATACAATCAAAGCTAGTATCCAGAAAAGATATTTGGACAAAAAGAAGAAAATTTCATTTTTCAGTGAATAGTAACTCGTGAATAGTAACTCGTGAATAGTAACCCCGACATGAAAAGTTCCAAATTTGATAAAAAGTTCAGATCAATACTTCGGCATAATGATATTGAAGAAAATAATATCATTTAAGAAGAAATAACATCCCTTACCTCGAAAAGACGGTACTTCTGACTGGAATGCTAGATATTGTGCTGAAGAAAACTTGCACCGTATAGCAACACTCAAAGTATCAAATACTCACAAGAATACGCTCGATATAGAGAGAGAAATAGAGAGAAACTTGTGTTTCTGGTGTGATTTTCAATTCTAACCTAAGCACCCTATTTATAGGAAAATGCTTAGAACACCAAAGCAGAAAATTTAATATAATAATAATATATTTATCAAATTTTCCTTAGCCCACCTCTAGACATATGATCTCAACCCATTTATATCACATGTTAGCCCACTTAAATGCCAAAAAACGTTTTTTCTTCAAAATAATAAATAAAAATTCCAAAAATCAATTATTTCGGAACTTCGAAACTTCAATAATTCATAATAAATAGCCCTTTTATCAGAAAATTTGAATCTTGCGAGTTTTTATAGGAAATTCAATTCTCTACAACTTTGCAGAAGAAAGTTTTTCTAAATTCTAAATAGAAATTGACCGAAATCCACAAACGGGCAATTTTACAGTCAATAATAAATTTTCGGTCAAGAATTGTGTCCACCAACACACAAAATATGTGTTAATCATTTAATGCCACAAAAATACTCTTCCTCCTCATATACCCATATATCCCACATTTATTGTAAAAATATCACCATCAATATATTATTAAAATAATATATTTAAATGAATTATTTTACCAGAAAAAGATAAAATATTAATTTTCAACAATTGTCACATTAAAAATTTTCTCCATCTATATCCACATAAAATTAATATTTTCCTCATCATATAAATCAATAATTAATTATACACAAATAATATTACAGAATCACAGTACTGGCAACCAGGCCGTTCCTAGGAAAGAGGGGGCTTTCCAATAAGGATCTCTCCTTACTGGCGTTCAATTAGATGACCAAACCTCTCATTAGACAGAACTTTCTAGACATTGCCAATAATGTTATCTAATAATATTATTCAGATAATATGAATTATTGTTCCGATAATAGAAAATACTGTGTAGTGACAATTATTAAAACAACAGTAATATAAAATATCAACACAGTAACTATTGAATCAATAAAATACATTATTAAACAGTAATTACTGTAACAATTATTGAGTAGTGTCTTCTTACGTAAGAATCAATAATTGGTGCAATACCGTGTGCTACTGTGCAACAACGCGTATTACTGTGTTTTAACCACCGGGTATTCCAACAGTATTAACGGTAACAACTACGCCGTTATTTATAAACAACTTATTTTTGTCGTTTTTTTCATCCAATCGCTTTCTGTTATGGGGCCCACACAAGGCTGCGCCGTCGTACGAATATTCCCGACAACAAGAATATTTCACGACCAAACAAATATTCCCCGACAATAATGAATATTTTAGGACCACTTGCTTATTTAAAATATTTACGCATTTTACCCATAACTAACCACATTAATCAAATCAACCCTTACTATTTCAAAATAATAAATAGAGGAATTAAATTTCATTTATTAATAATTTGGGGTCTTACACATTCTTTGAAGAAGGGCAATTTGTGATCAGCTTTCTGGCAAAGTTGAAGTTGCCTGGAAATCCATGAGCTTGCACTGAGATTGCAAGATATGCTTTGAAGCTCCAGAACATGTGATCCCAAGAGTTGAGAATTTGAGCTCTATGAAAGGGCATCATGGGTAGATAGGAGAACATTTGATTGCAGTTGGCTCTCCTATGCCCATCACAACCCACATCTATAATCTCGATCTCATCATCATCTTCTTCCTCTTCTCTGTCTTCTCTTGAGGATTCCACTACATCAATGAATTCTTTTTGACTTTCTTGCTCTGGTGCTCTCTCATTCTCTTCAGGAGCAGCTTCTTCTGACATAGGGATATCATGAGGCTCCCCCTCAATATGATCATCCATCTGCATTTCAAATAGCTCCTCCTCAGCTGGAGCATTTTCTAGAGTGAGAACTTCAGGCAGCTCCCCCTCAGCTTGAGCTATGATCCTCTGGCTTGCCTTGGATAACTCCTTCTCAGTAGCTATCTTTTTGTCTTCTTCTTTAAGAACTCCTTCATTGACAAGGATATACTTTTTGACTAATTTTCTTCTTGATTTCCTAGGATGAGCCACAACCTTAGGACTTTCTCCAGCTTCAGCTCTGATTGGTCGATCAGTCTGAGAATCTGTTGCAGCAACTTCTTTGGGAGAGGTGTCCAGTATAGTCTCTACGATCGGTAGAGACTCTACGATCGAAGAGACAGAGGGCCTCTTGGACTTGTGACTGTGTTTTCTCTTTTTCAGCAGCTGAGAGATGGTAGCTTTGTCTTCATTTGCCTCAGCCTACTGTTCTTTCCTTCTCAAGATCCTAAGAGTTTCAATGTCAGAATACTCTTGAGGTATATCAGTGGTTGAATCCTGAGGTTCTTCTACCATTTGAGCCTTCAATTTTCTCTTACCCTTGCTCTTCCTGACTAAGGCAATGGGTTCTTCCTTATTGATCTCCTCTTCTTCTTCTTCTTCTTCTATCTCCTTGACAACAGACATGTTCCCCAAAATCCCTGACTCTTTTGCATCACCAGTTCTGCCACTGGACTCAGACATCATTCTTACATTCTCTGCTGGATTCCTTTTCTAGTTCTCAAATAGCTACTGGGTCATTCTTCTGTTCGGATTGATGAATTCACCTTCATCATCCCCAATTTTATCACCCAAAGCAGACTATAGGATGATGCTAATGAATCACGCATAGAGCATCTTCCCAGAGCTCTTTGACTTCTTCGAGCTTTGTAACCATTTCCCAATCCAGTCAAGTAGTAGGGCTCTATAGTTGAGTTGAATCCCACAACTTATGGCTGTCATGAGCTTGAGTTACACTTCGTTTATAGAGTCATGGCTGGAGCTCTTGCAACATATGCATTTCACAACAATGTCTGCCAAGAATTCATACCTCCGAGGGAACTCTTTCTTCTTGTATCCTTTGACAGTAGGGAACTTCTTGTGGGGCATTCTCTTAAGTCCTTCATGAAAATTGATGCCCTCTATGAACGAAAACCCTTTCGATTTGAAACCTAGGGCTAGATTTATGTCCTCAGCGTTAAGCTTGATTTTCACGTCCTTGACCCTCGTAGTGATGACGTCGTTCTCGAACACACTATTTTTGTAGAATTCCTTTATCAGCTTAGGGTAGATCCATGTGCTCGTACCCAGAGCCTCTTCAAGACCAACTTTTTTTTATCAGAGATAGAGTTTTGTAAAATTTGGGGTAAGTTGTCTTGAACTCATCGAAACAGAGTCTGTAGCCAGAGATGACATTTGAGGCTGCCATTGATTTCTTTGCACTGAGTATGGTTGTTTGAGCTTTTTGAAAAGTTAGGGTTTCTGCTTGTAGAGAGAGAGAGATAGAAATGAGCTTTTTGAACTTCTGATTTCAAAAAGGTGTTTTTAAACTGTACTTGTAACTTCCCTCTCTCCATTTGCTTAGTGGGGCATGTGTCAAATTCTGCTTGGCTCTACGAATTTGATTGAAGAGAAAAATACTAATTTGCCCTTAGCTCCTTCTGAGCTAATGTATCCTTTGGGAGGACTACGATCGTTGAGGTAGTTTTTATGCTAGTCGTGTCTGCTTTGCAATCGTCGAGTCTATTCTGCGATCGTCAAGTCTACTCTGCATTTGTTGAGTCTGCTCTCCATTCGTCGAGTCTGCACTGTGATCGTCGAGTCTGCTCTACGATCGTCGAGTCTACTTTGCATTCTTCGAGTCTGTACTGCAATCGTCAAGTCTGCCCGAGTCCTTGTGATGAACTTTTAACTCAGCATTCTTCTCGGTTTAAGGTAGCTCAGGAAGGGCCAACCTCATAGAGTGAATCAAGGGTTAGGTTTGTTCCTGAGGCGCTTATCAGAGAGATTGCTTTGTTTTGTTGAACTTTGTCATCACATGATGCTCCTTTGTTCTGTTGATGGAGCTCTGCCATCGTTGAGTCGTCACTGCGATCATTAAGTTACATGTCACTGCAGCTCTACGATCGTGGACTTCCTTTGGTCATGTCTACGATTTTAAACATAGCCTTTATATCTGCATGGTTAGCACAAACTGGAGCATAGATTTCATGGTTGTAAATTAAGCATGCCTAGCTCACTTATTAATTTGTTAAACCTGGATTCATCTAGAGGCTTTGTAAAGACATCAGCAAGTTGATTTTCAATAGGGATATATTGTAAAGATATGATTCTATTTTGCACATGATCCTTAATAAAATGATACCTTATTTCTATATGCTTAGTCCTAGAATGCATGACAAGATTATGAGTTATTGCTATGGCACTTGTGTTATCATAGTGAACAGGTATAGATTTAAATTCAAACCCATAGTCTGCAAGCTGATTTTTCATCCATAGGATCTGAGCACAACAACTACCAGCAGTAATGTATTCAGTTTCTGCAGTTAAAGTAGATACTGAGTTTTGCTTCTTGCTAAACCAGGACACAAGTCTGTTTCCTAGTAGCTGACAGGTGCCACTGGTACTCTTTTTGTCTATTTTGTAGCCTACAAAGTCAGCATCTGTATATCCTGTTTGTTCAAATGAGGACTCCTTGGGATACCAAAGCCCCAAGTGAGGTGTGCCCTTGAGGTACATGAAAATCCTTTTTTACAGCAATTAAGTGTGATTCCTTAGGATTAGCTTGAAATCTACCACATATGCATGTTGCAAATATTATGTCTGGTCTACTGGCAGTCAGATATAGAAGAGAGCCTATCATACCTCTGTATTGAGTTATGTCAATACTTTTACCTTTTTCATCTTTGTCAAGCTTGGTTGCTGGAGCAATTGGGGTTTTAATGGGAGAGGCTGATTCCATGCCATACTTTTTAAGTAAGTCTTTAATGTACTTGGCTTGGTTTATGAAGATTCCTTAATCAGTCTGCTTTACTTGCAATCCAAGGAAGAAGTTCAGCTCACCTATCATGCTCATTTCAAACTTGCTCTGTATAAGCTTGGAAAATCTCTTACATAACTTTTCATCAGTAGATCCAAAAATAATGTCATCAACATATATTTAAACTAATAAGACTTTGTATTTATGCTTTTTAAGATATAATGTGGTATCTACTCTACCTCTAGTGAACCCATTTTCAATAAGAAAGTTAGTTAGCGTTTCATACCATGCTCTAGGTGCTTGTTTAAGACCATATAAGACTTTATCTAACCTATAGACATAATTAGAAAGAGATGGATTGATGAAACCTGGAGGTTGCTCTATATAGACTTCTTCTTGAAGTTCACCATTCAGAAATGCACTTTTGACATCCATCTGAAAGACTTTGAATTTCATGTGACCAGCAAAGGTAAGGAATATTCTGATGGCTTCTAGTCTGGCAATAGGTGCAAAGGTCTCATCGTAGTCAATGCCTTCTTCTTGAGAGTAACCCTTGGCTACCAGTCTTGCCTTATTCCTTGTTATTACTCCATCTTCATCCATCTTATTTCTGAAGACCCACTTGGTTCCAATGACAGGATGACTTTTTGGTCTTGGAACCAATGTCCATACTTTACTTCTTTCAAACTGATTAAGTTCTTCCTGCATGGCTTCTATTCAGCTAGAGTCTTCCATAGCATCCTCTATCTTCTTAGGTTCCATTTGTGACAGGAAGCTTAGATAGAAACATTCATTTTGGGTGGCAGCTCTTGTTTTGACTCTTGCACTAGGATCTCCAATGATTAGGTCTTGAGTGTGATCTCTTGCCCATCTATTTTCTGTTGGAACATCTATCCTGATGCCTTCTTGTCTGAGATCTTCAAGATCAATTTCTGCTTCTTGATATGGGAGTTCGTTGTCTTGCGTAGGCCTCTTTATGATCTTATTTTCTTGCTCAACGATTTCGCTTTCTGGAACTACGATTGTAGTGTTGAGCTCGATGACTTTGTTCGTAGTGTCTGAGCTGTCATTCGTAGTGTCTTGAGGCATTGTTTTGTCCAAGTCTGTTTCATCAAAGATGATGTGGATCGAGACTTCAACACTCAGTGTCTTTTTGTTGAACGCTCTGTAGGCCTTACTGTCTGTGGCATACCCAACAAAAATTCCTTCGTCTGGCTTGGGTTGGAACTTTGTCAAATACTGCTTCCCATTGTTGAGAATGTAGCTTGCACAGCCGAATACATGGAAGTAGCTGACATTTGGCTTTCGTCCTTTCCATAGTTCGTAGGGAGTCTTCTTAATCGTAGAGTGTATCAGTGATCTGTTCTGAGTGTAGCATGCAGTGTTGACAGCTTCTGCCCAGAAGTATTCAGGCAGATGGGCTGCTGCTAGTAGAGTTCTTCAAGCCTCTATCAACGTTATGTTCTTTCTCTCAGCTACTCCATTTTGTTGAGGAGTTCGTGGAGCTGAGAATTTATGACTGATGCCATTGTCTGTGCAGAACTGGTCCATTTTTGAGAAATCGAATCTCTGCCATGATCACTCCTTATAGCCTTGATTTTCTCCCCTTTCTCATTCATCACTAGTCTGAACATCTTGATCAGTTGTGAGCTTGTTTCATCTTTCGAGGTTAGAAAGAATACCCGTATGAATCTGGTGTAATCATCCACTACGACTAGTGAGTGTCTCTTCCCTCCAAGGCTCGTTGTTGGAATTGGCCCAAATAGGTCCATGTGAAGCAGCTGCAGGGGCTTGTCAATGGAGTTGGCAGTTTTGCTCTTGAATGAGCTTCTGGTCTACTTTTCTGGCTGACAGGCATTGCACGGCCTTTCTTTGATGAAGCTGAACTTGGGTAAGCCTGCAACTAGATCTTTTGAGGCCAGTTTGGACATGCTCTTGAAGTTGAGATGAGACAGTCTTCTATGCCATAGCCAGCTCATTTCTTCAGATGCTTTAGCCAGAAAGCATATTGTCTCGTCTGAGCTTAGTTGTCCAAGATTTACTGTGTAGACATTTCTTTCTCTTGTTCCGGTTAGCTTTATAGCAGATGTCTTTAAATCTCTAACTTGACATTGATTGTTGAGGAATGTTACTTGATGACCCTTATCGCAGAATTGGCTAATGCTCAGAAGATTGTGTTGCAGTCCTTCCACATAGGCCACATTACTGAAGGACACTGCACCATTTCTAGCTGAACCATATCCTCTTGTCTTGCCATAGCCATTGTCTCCAAAGATGACTGATGGACCCTCCTTTTCTATGTAGTTAGATAGAAGGGCTTTGTTCCCAGTCATGTGCCTTGAGCATCCACTGTCCAGATACCAGGTTGTGATCGTGGAGCTCTGTTCCTATGGTAACATTAAACTTTCATTTTGGTACACATACTTGCATGGGTCCTACTTTGTTAGTACCCTTGGGAACCCAAATCTGCTTGATTTTGGGACTTACATGCATAGGATTATAATAGCATTTTGCAGCCTTGTAACCAACCTTATTGCATACAAAACATCTAATATGATGCATGCTTGTGTGTGTATGAGGATTCTTCCTCTATTTGGACATTTGTGGATCTTTAGTTATCCTTCTGTTAACCTGATTCTCCTTCTTCCATGTGTCCTTGTGTTTCATGATTTGTGAGGAGTGTACCTTTCCTCTACTGTTCCTTCCCAGTTGGTTCATGGAGTTGATTTTACTCGACTCTACGATCCTTCGAGGTTGGAGAGTAGTGGCTGGGTTACTCTTCTCTTTTCTGAAACCCAGGCCAGCATGAGATCCTTTACTCCTTGAAATATGGATTGAATCAGTAGAGTAGGGTTGGACTGGCTCATCCTTCTGTGAGGATTTCATAAATATAATGCCTCTACTAAAACTTGAAGCATTACTAGTGCTAGTTTCCTTTACCTTTTCCATACATGGCTCTGAGGTGGATTCCCCAAAGCCTAAACCTGTTCTGTCAGAGACACTTCTCTGGCTAGAGATTAGGGAGTCCATGGATGAAGAGGATTTATTACATGTAGAGATTATTTTTTCTAGTTCCTCAATTTTAGAGGTTAGACTTGACTCTCTTTGTGCATTGAGCTCATTGGTCTGTTTTAAGAGCTTATTCTCAGCTTCAAACTTGGAGAGAGAGTTAGTACTTAGAAGAGTTGTTTCCAGTTCTTCTTAATTTTTCTCTTTCTCCTTTTGAAGAAGTGAATAATCCTTAGACAGAACTCTAAACCATTTCATGTATTGATGCATATCAGATGTTATGCCATGCAGTGCAATTCTTAAATCATCAATGTCTACATCAGGAGAGTTGAAGTCAAATACCTCATCTATACTTACTTCATGTATGTTAGAGTTCTGTTTATCCTTTACATACTTGGCCATCAGGCAAAGATTTGTCATTTGAGGATCTTCATCATCTCCAAATTCGGGAGTTGAGTCATTGTCTGAGTCATTCCACGATCCTCCAGCTACAAGGCCTTTGTCTTTCTTTTGAGGCCTTTTGTTACTTTTGAATTCCTTCTTTGGATGTGATTTCTTCTTTAGTTCTTCTCTGAGGGGTTTGTTGCAGTTAGCAATGAAATGGCCAGGCTTCTTGTAATTGTAGCATAGATCATTTATCTGCTCCTGACTGCTGTAGTTGCTGACTTTCTTTGGTTTGCTGATTCTGCCTTGACGCATGAACCTTCTGAGTCTTTTCACCAGCATTACAAATTCCTCATCATCATCTTCATCATAGTCAGAGTCATTTTCATTATTGACTCTGGAGGTGTTGTCAGTTGCTTTGAGCGCAACACCCTTATCCTTCTTTCTTCCTTTAGATAGAGTTTCTACTCGTTGAGTCAGCTCCAGGTCACATGTAAGAAGGTTGCCATATAACTGTTGAACAGTCATTTCATGGAGATTCTTTGACTCTCTAATAGCAGTGGTTTTGGCATCCCACTTACTTGGTAAGGCTCTCATGAATTTTATGATTAGATCTTTATTTGGATAGATCTTTCCATAAGCTCGTAGAGAGTTGAGCAGAACATTGAATCTCTCGTAGGTGGCAGTGACGTTTTCTCCTTGAACGTGTGCAAACATCTCATATTGCTGAGTCAGGAGAGATTGTTTATTTTCTCTGACTTCTTCTGTTCCTTCATGCATGATGAGCAATGCTTCCCAAACCTCCTTTGCTGTTTTATTGTTGACCACATTTTCGAACATATCATCTTCTAAGGATTGGAACAAAATGTTCTTGGCCTTTTTGTCGAGTTGAACAGCTCTCTTTTCGTTGTCTGTCCATTCCTCCTTGACCATGATTTGTATTCTGTTTGGGTTGTTTGTAGTTGGTGCAAGCTTTTTAGGAACGTAGGGCCCATTTTGAACAGTTTCAAATAGATCTTCATCCATTGAATCCATGTATGCTTGCATCCGAACTTTCCAGTTGGCGAATTTATCTTTGTTGCACATAGGTGGCTTGCTGCCTCCTCCAGTCTTTGATTCGCTTGGTAGATGTGCCATTGGATCTACTTAAGCTTTGTAGGCTATATGGTAGAACCTGCTCTAATACCAATTGTTAGTTCCCGGAGGCACAATAGTTATCTAGAAGGGGGGGGGTTGAATAGATATTTAAAATTCTTTTTAAAATATTTTGTTAGTTTTGTTAATGATTCAAACACAACAAAATTAAGATTTGTTTGTTCTCCCTTTTAGATATAGTGACTTAATGAGGGTGAAGCAGTTATAATAGTTATGACAGTTATAGCAAGAATGCAATAGACACAGCAGTTTTAAGTGGTTCAGAGCACTTAAAGCTCCTAGTCCACTCTTCTACTCCTCGAGTAGGAAATCCACTAAGGATATTTTTTACACTTTTTGAATCTCACAGATTCCTTCTAGACCAGCAGTCTAGGCACTTCTTAGTTCACTTTTGAACTCTTCAAGTCCAGCAGACTTGGTTCTTCACAGTTCATTTAGAACTCTTCAAGTCCTTCTGACTTGGTACTTCTTACTTCACTTGATTGGTAGTTGATGAGTTCTTGATTGGTGCTACTCAGTTGCCGTTAAGCTCTTGTTCAAAAGAACTGAGTAGCTGAGCAAGCTTTCTCTTTTTCAGATCGTAAAGTTGAGCGTTGAGTGTTCTTTAGCGTTTTGTTCAATGCTTGCTTAGTTGAATCATCTGCAGATGTTTTGCATATATGTGATCCTTGAAATCTATCCGTTGAAGACATCCGTTGAAGCATTGAATGCGTTTGACATTTCTAAACTTTGATTGAGACTTTTTTGCACATCTTCTGAATTGCATTCTGGCCCACTGAAACAACAGACTGCTTTCTCACCTAACACCTGAAAAGGTGTTTTCCTCTTACCAATGGTACTATCCTTAGCTTCTTCAATACGTTTCTTTGTTGTATACTAAGGATATCTTTTATGCCACTGGGACTGGTGAGTACTTCAATGTTTATAACCCATTCCACATTTGTTGAGATTTATCTTTAAACAAAAGGGTAGGGCTCAATCCTTCTGACACAGGCAGATGATACTCTACGATTCAGATCGTGGTGTCTTGCCACCTTGGTGCTTGATCCGATGCTAGCAAACGAGAACACTACAATTTCTCTTAAGGACTAGCACACTACGATCTTCACTTGCTTGTCTTGCAGACTTTACGTTTTCGAGAGCACACTACGATCTCTGAGTTGGCTTCGGCAAACGTTTGGACCACTCTACGATTTCCGGAGAGGCCCTTCAAGGCAGACACACTACGATCCTCGATGCTCTACGATTTTGCCTTGGCTTTTGTAATCTCTTGATCAGCTCGATAGACTACGATTTTGTTGAAGCCTATCTATTACATCTCAAGTCATAGATCAACCTAACATCTTTGATCTCTTTATCTATACATTCAGTTACAGAATGATAAACATTAAAAGCTTAGATCAACCTAACAAATTTGATCTATCATTAAGTCCTTGTACATATATTTCTTGAAGGACTTTACATATAATCATGAGCATTTACTTTAAACA
This sequence comes from Panax notoginseng, assembly GCA_016801055.1. Classification (NCBI taxonomy): domain Eukaryota; kingdom Viridiplantae; phylum Streptophyta; class Magnoliopsida; order Apiales; family Araliaceae; genus Panax; species Panax notoginseng. The sequence continues at coordinate 194,377,736 of CM029014.1, forward strand.
TCAAATCAAAATATGCACTCTCCCAACAAATTCTAATTCTAATTTTTTCGTTGGGTAAAATTAAAATCTTCATTTATTAAATGTAACATTATATGACTTTTCTTAATCTTTAATTTTTTTTTCAATTAATAACCCTCCGTTGGGTTGATTATTAATTTTAATAATAGAAGAGTCATGCATACATGTAAATTATTATGATCAAACTCAATTTTCTTTAAACAACATATTAATCAAGTTTGAAAATTAACATTATTTATAATTTACATGTAACAACTTAAAAGCCTTAATAATATATCACATCATGATCTAGAATTTTAAATTAAGATATATATAGTTATAAACATGAATTAATTATAAAATATCCAAATTAATTTTAACTTAAATACATGAGGGCATAATAATATTATATAGGCAGAATGACAAAAAAAGTCAATACATATTACTTTAGTATCTGTTCAGTAGGTTACAAATTAAAGATATTTAAAAGTAACATTGAACATGATGCAACAGAATACTTGATACTGAAAAGTAAATATTAATCATGATGTAGCAGAATACATGATGCAGTTTAGTAGAATACATGATGTCGTTTAGTAAAATACTTGGAAAAACATTTTTCATCGAAACATCCTGAAAGATTATTGGTGTGCTGTCCTAGGCAACCAAAAAATAAAATCTTCCTGCGAAAGATATTTATGTAGTAGTGCAAGCAAGAGTCGATTCCACAGAGAATGATTAGTATAGTTTTATGCTTTGTGAATCAAATTGATGGGTTTTAAGTGTTGTTGGTAAAAGTAAACTAATAATTAAATAACACAAAATAATCTAATGAAATAAATCAGAAAAATGAGCATTCGATTAAATCAACTTTCACCTTAAAAAATTTACATTGATCATTGACATAAGCATAAACAAATAGTATTTTGAATATTCATCGTTGAAATTACTTCCGTGTCTTTCCTTAATTTTAGTTAGATAGAAACAAGCGAACAAAATAACCATAACTACTAAAAAAATTTAGACAAGCGCTGAAAGTTTAATCTAGTAGCAGCTTTAAGAGATAGAAAAACAGATGAAGCTAAATAACACAAGCACAAGCGGTTACATTTAATTTACTTACTTATTCTTCCTAATTAAGATATAATAATCTTCTGATCTGTAGTTAATTATTAACCCTAGTTGCCTCACAAATTAGAGTGACCAAATAATTACGAATTTTGTATATGATTTAACAGTAGATTTTAACGAATAATAAACTAGTTTGCAACCTAGCAATTAAATAATTTAATAATGAAGTTTACGCATGGAAGACTAATCAATATTGAAAATAATAATCAACAATTAAAACCAATTAGGTCTCACAGTGTAATAATCTGAGACTGTCGTCTTCTTAATCCAAGAATAGAAGTTTAGCCACACATGGCCATGAAAACCCTTAAAGAATAATAGAGAGAGAAGTTTGTATACAAAACTTACTAATCTCTCTTGGTAATCCTCTATTTACAGGCATAAGACATTAATTTTTTTTCATGCAGGTTTCAACTTCCTAGTGGTAATAAACTTCCTTCAAAGAGATCGTCTAGATTGACTTTTCTTTCTTTCATTGGATTTGACTTGCACACCATAATTTTCCACCTCCTTCCTTCTCCTTGTAGGATTATTTTTATTTCTTTCCTTCCATGAATAGGAGCATTAAATATTGTTTAATCACCAAGATATTGACTTTATTAAAATTTTGTGATCTCGTAATTACAACGTTGCCCCTCCTTTTACTTTAAGTCCAAATAATGCGCAATTTGTTTTCAAAGCACTTCCAAAGTCACGAACTCCTTTAATTGCACCTTAAATAAAAATATAAGAATAGTACATGTATTTAGGCACGAAATAAATACAAAAGATTAAGCATTAAGGGATAAAAACATAACATATTTTATTCTCATCAATTTTATACCAATAAAGATGCAAAATTAAAATATCTAGTATAACAATGTAATTAATTTATTTTATACAATAGAGTAACTATGCTCTGTATACCAAATGTTAAATAAATTATATTAGAGTCGTGCTATTTCATAGAATAAAATAAAATAAATTAATCATTACATTAAGTACTTATATGAATTGAGAGAGACACCTTATATGTATCACGTTTCCGATGCATTTAAGGGTGAAAGTCTTCAATTGTCTCTCTTAATCTTACGATGGGTGTATAGGTGTGTATAAAATTCTTGACGACAATTGGACCAAACGATAACTTTTTATTTATAAAATAACTAAGAGTCAAAATCGTCCATCAAGATTATGAAATTTTAGTGCCCATTATGCTAAATATTATGAGTAATATTAGTTATAGGTAACATAATTACCAAACACATAAATAAAATGATTAAATTAATGCATTATGTAAGCCCAGTAATTTCATAAATAATAGAGGTCACACAAGGAAATAAAATATTCTAACAAATTTCTGACGGTAGCAACCCTTTAGGACCTAAAAAATGCCATCAATTTGTCTACCTATTTCTCTCTCATCGAAATGTAAAGGGAGGGTTTCAAATTCTTCCATCTATTAACAAACTAGGGGTGTACATTTAAGTTTCGGTGGTGTTTTTCTCCTATTAGTTATAGGTGTCCCTCCGCCATCTTCTACTTCAATCTAACTTGAATTTTCTTAAATTTTAAAATACAAAATAATAAATTTATTTAAGTTTTGAAACTTGAAAACTATAAATATATTATATTAGTAATATTTTAAAGATAATCTATGATAATTATAATATTTGTGTAGACACTCGAAATTTTCTACACACCTATTACTGACATTGCAGGATAGCATATTCGTCTTTCAGACATAACCCTAGAAGACAGCTCATATCCAGTCCGGATACTACCGGAAGCTCAGTCTCAACCCCGGAACACACACCGGGAGTATCAATTCTAACCTCGGAGATAGCCCCGAGGCCTGTAGTTCCAATACCAAAAATTCCACTGGAGAAGACCGATTCATCCCGGAGATAATCTTGAGATATTCAGTCTCAGTTCTGACACCGGGAATAGTAGCGCCAACCATGGAGATAACCCCAAGGAATGCAGTTGCAGTTCTGGACATAACCCCAGAAATGCTTGTTTCAAAGACATACAAACAGCTTCAGAACACTCGACACTTACACCGAGGCACTAGGTACAAGACCTGGAGATGACCCCGGGAAGACAGGAACACCTCATAGATGACACTGAGGACCTTTAACACTTGCAGTAGTCCAATCTCAGAGATAACCCTGAGCAACGTCTGCTTTATCAGCCCAAATAGGAGATAACCCCGGTGAGAGGCAAAGTCGTCATCTTGCCACCTTGACGCCACATCGCACCATCTCAACATGTCATACATACATTTCTACACAGCAATGTCCCATAAGAACCAAGGAAGTCCAATCCCGAGTGACTATTACGCAGGGTAACAGATAGAATTCGAAGCTTAAAGACCGGAGGGCATGGTCCCATCTTCCTGACTTCGTACAACCTCTAATCCCATGTCATTGCGTAACTCTCAACAACGGCGGTCCAAAATAGGTCTTACACACCTCAGTCGGATGCCCAGATTGAAGTTCTAAAAGTTCGAGCAAACATCACGTTACATGTGTGCACGTACTTCGAGACGGCGGGACCCGTGAAGCCCGGGGAACCCCGGGCAGCCGCAGGTAGATCTACGGCTAGCCGTACCCCCCCTCTATAAATATAGGGCTTGGGGTGGCCATTTTAAAGAGAAAAAAAGGTGAGGAAGCCCTGCCCAAGTTGCTCTGTACACACCCCAAACTGAGTGATTTCTCATTTTAAACACTTGTAAGCTCATATATAGCTACTTTTTACCGGCGGGAGCCGAGTGTTAATCCACTTAAAGCTATAGAAGTCTTCTTTGGCAGTCCACTGTAAGCCTTCTTACACACTTTAAAGCCTTTCTCTTCATCTTTGTACACACCATTCTTCACGTTGAGAGTCGTGTTGCGTGTGAATGCCCGAACATCGGTCCGTGGTTTCATTTCAGTTTGTATATATATATATATATATATATATATATACATTTCATCCCGCTTGGAGTTTACTTCGTGGCGGTTGACCCTTTTTACTGCTTTCTGTACATTTCGTCCTGCCTGGAGTTTCCTCTGTGGCGGTTGATCGCTTTTACAGCTTTATTTATATTTTTGATCCCCCATAGAGGTGCTTCGTTGTGGTTGATCATGTCAATATATGTATATTTATCGCTTTTATATATTTACATTTTCGATCCCCCATGGAGGTGCTTTATGGTGGTTGATCATGTCTGTATATATATATATATATATATAAAACTGCTTACTGCGTTCATATCAATTGCGGCATCATGTGAGCCTAGGAATCATGTGATCACAGATTCAATCCACTGAATTTAGATTCGTTCCAGTGATGGACATTTTCAGCTGTAAGAAGCTTGTAAATTATTCACGGTGTTTGGATTTCCTCAGATGGTTTTCATACCCATGAGGAATTCGGCACTGCTTTGTACATTATTTTCTCGAAGATACTTCGCATCTCGAAAATAAAAGCAATCAAGCCGAACATTTAATAAAATAAAAGTATCAAAGGCCTCAATTACTATTGAGCACAGGGTTTGAAAAACCTCTTTTTACAAAACATCACTGCTATATCTTGTTTAAAACTGAATTATTACACAAATTCAAACCCTTTGTATATAGGTGCAAACGAGATATAGCACTACTTCCAAATAAATAGCACATTGACCCACACACACACACACACACACATTCATATAATAGTTTCTTGAAATGTGGCGGTCACCGTGGCAACACGGATGTCGGGGGGTTCCTAACACCTTCCCTCCGCATAAGCAAGTCCCCGGACCCTAATGAATCTCGGTTTCATAGACCCGTTTAGTAGTGTCACATCACTTGGTCAATGTGCGAACCTTTTCTCGGTTGTGTTCAGTTAAAAAACCAACTGGCGACTCTTACAGTCCAATCGTCGACATATAAATGTCAGACCTTTTTCACTTATTTTTTCAAACAAATCTCACCTAAAATGAGAACACAAAAGAACAAGACTAGAAAAAGGACAAATAAAAATCTCGACGTCGACAGGTGGCGACACTGCTGGGGACTCCAGTAAGAGGACTTAAGTCGCTATTACAAACTTTTTAAAATTGTTATATGCTTGTGTGTGGATATTGCATTTACATTTGATGGATGTATACGAATGCATTTTTTTACTGCACTGCAATATATCTATCTGTGATATTAGCGCTTCGCACATGTCATCATTTTCATAAATGGTGAGACACGTTGTATGTGAATGTATGTTGTGTGGTTCCTTCATCAGGAGGCTATCCTGTCGGTGTTTGATTACTGGACTCGTAGGAAGACTAATTCCAATGAGGCTCAGGAAAGGCACCACCCAAATTCGCTCCAATTGAAAGACCGGATTAACTTCCCATTGAGTAAATTGCGATGATTTGGGAACCTTCATGCCAAAAAGCCGCGAGAGAAACCTAAGATAGGTCAGCCTCTGATAAACCAAACGCGGAGGAAAGTCTCTTCATGCTTTCTCATTTTAAATTACTCGTAAAGTCAATTACTCATAATTTCATTCCATATTCATCTCCATATAATGAGAAATATGAAGAAAAATGTGCATATTTAAATTAACATGCTATCCTGTATTACAAACAGCTAACATCTGTTTTACAGGATAATAATCCTAAAACGGACACATCACATAGCATGTAAACATTTACACAATCCCTAAAACTAAACTATGCAAGTTTTGTCGCAGGAAAACATTCGGACCTATTAATCGGTCAAAATCCAAAAAGGCCACAGGCCTACAGCCAATCATGTCTTCATCTGACCAGTCTAATCCAGCTTCTCTCAAAGAATTTGACGGATTAAGTAAACAAATTATAGATTTGGCTGTTCTTCTTAAAGAACTACATTAGTCTACTCAAGGCACGAAGATACCTATACATGCTGAATCCTCTACACAAGGAGGAAGCCAAGGTTCTGATCAAGCCATTACAGTACCTACGCTCCAGTTAGATACAACCAATAAAATTCATGATACCACCCATCTCAAAGGAGATCTAGACACCAGTGACATCAAGAAAAAGGTCCTTCAAATGGAAGAAACCCTTCGTTCTATCAAAGGAATTGGAGCACATGGGAGTGTATCATATGCTGACCTTTGTATATTCCCTGGTGTTCATATCCAGAGAAGTTCAAAACTCCTGATTACAAAAAATATGATGGGTTTGGAGATCCTTACACACATTTGAAGGTGTTCATTGGAGAACTTGGATCTTATGTAGAGGACAAGAAGCTCATAATGCAGCTGTTCTAAAAGAGTCTGACTGGAGAAACCCGTTCGTGGTATACCAGATTAGATAATTCAAAGATCCATAGCTGGGAAGAGCTGGCTCATGCCTTCCTTACTTAATACAGTTTCCAGTCTCAGATGGCTCCTGGCCGGTACCAGATTACCAAGGTCAAGAAACAGTCTAATGAGTCTTTCAGAGAGTATGCTCAAAGGTGGAGGCCCCTTGCTGCTCAAGTGATTCCTTTTATGACAGAGACAAAAATGGTCATGACCTTTATCGACATACAAGAAGCTCCTTTCTATGATAGAGTTTTAGCTGGCATTGGTAAACCATTTTCTGAAATGATTAAACATGGAGAGATGGCTGAGATGGGATTGAAGTCAGGAAAGATTCAAGACCTAACCGCTCTTAAAGATGTTGCTGAGCACATCCAATCCGGAACTTATGGAAACAACCCCCGAAGGGTCCATAAAAAGAAAGAAGAGGATGTTTTCTTGATACTCTAAGGTCAAAAGGGCAATCAGAATATGTCTATTTAGAGGAGAAATTACACTCCCTTTCAAGTACAGTCTTCAAACCCTCCATTGACTAAAGGTGGAGAAGCCAAACGCCCTCGAGTGTTCACACCCCTAGGGGACTCACTCGAGAACATTCTCAATCTTTTGACCACTCAGAAGAAAATTACGCATCTTCTTCTACCAGCCAACCCTAATGGGAGGGGTTTCAATGCTGCTCAGAAATGTTCTTATCATGCCGGGGCACCTGGACATGATACTCAAGATTGTTGGGCCTTATAACATAAGATCCAAGATTTAATAGACAACGGTGAGATCGTGGTCACCAAACCAGATCAACCTCACGTACAAGACAACCCTCTTCCTCCACACAAAGAGGAAGAGGTCAACATGATTAATTGGAGCAATGGATAGAGTTTTGAATTTAATTGTGAATCATCCCAGATCATCAAAGACGATGTTGACAAATGGGATTATGCAAAGTTCTAATTTATGATGGAACGAAAGTTGAAAGCTTTGTGTAAACAGATTGAGCAATTGGCAGATCTGGTGACCTATCAGCATCAAGTCACATGCCAATTAATTAGCCAGGAGAATGCTAGTCTCCTTCCCTTGGTTATGAATACTCTCTCGTCACCTTCAAAATATGAAACATTGGAGGACAAAGTGACAAAGAGAGCAACTGCCAAAGCCCGTCAGAATTTTGCTAATAAAAGGGAATTTACATACCTGGGCCAACCTATGGAAGAGATACTTCAGATGCTAATCAATGAAGGAAGAATCACATCCCTTCTACCTCCAGTTAATCCCTGTTCAGGACGGTTCAATCCTGATGGAGTATGTCAGTATCACTCCCATTCTCGCGCTCACAGCACGGAAGAATGCTGGGCACTCCGCCACCTTATTCAGAATCTAATTGATAGCGGTGTCCTGCAACTGGCAGACAACGATACCGTGCTATTTGAGAGTGATAATACTTATCTTACTAAATGGAAGGGATTGGTGCCAGTTATATCCGCTGAGGCTGATGGGACTGCTAAACCATTCACAATTCAACTCAAAGGAGTTAACAATCCTTTGAAAGTGGCTGCACCAGAGCCAATCACCTTGCCATTTAGACCACAATATCCTGTTATCAGCTTACAAAAAGTCCCCTGGAATTATGGAGAAGCTAAAGGATCTACCTCTCATACAATTGCTACTGTGTCGAAGGAAAATCCACTGTGTCTTCCCCAAAGGGTGATGAAGCCTGTCATCAAATCAAAGGGGAAAGTTCCTATGGAGAAGATTGAAAAATTCCTCCGTGCTATGGGTCATAATGAAGCCAATGTGGTTTTAAGCTTAAGAGAAGCTCCACATCAAATTTCAATACTGGACTTAATTTTAATTTCTGAGGATCACAGGAAGATTCTAATGAAGATTTTGGAAGAAGCATACTTGTCGAAATCAGTGGATGTGGAAAAATTTCAACATCTGGTTGATCATATTTTCAACAATAATGTGATATCTTTCACTAATGATGACATACCGCCCAAAGGGACCGGTCATTGCAAGCCGTTACACATTGCGATTTTGTCCTCCGGATACATGTTAGTTGGAGTTTTGGTAGATGGAGGTTCGTCTCTAAACATTTGTCCTTATTCTACGTTGCTGAAGATGAATGTCAATCTCAAGCGGATCTGAAGTAGCCATACGATTATCAAAGCTTTTGATGGATCCCGCCGGAATTCAGTCGGAGAGATTGAGCTGCCAATTGAGATTGGTCCCCATACATTCTGTGTATCTTTTCATGTGCTCAAAATAGATACAAGATACAACCTACTTCTGGGGAGACCGTGGATCCACATGGCCGGGGCAGTCCCTTCCACTCTTCCTCAATAACTTAAATACATTATCAACAATAGCCTAATCATAGTCAACGCTGAATCGGAATGTCCTCAACAGGGTGACATGCCACTCATCAGTTTTAATTCCGATGTTGAGCTGGTCAGTTTTCATGCTTTGGAAGTAAGCAACACTTAATACCATTCCATTGGGACGCCATTTCCCGTACCCAATATTTCTGCCGAAGTGATGGAAGCTACTCAAGAAATGATGTCATTGGGACACTAGCCGGGACAAGGGCTGGGTAAAAAACCATCAAGGTATTAGGCACCCGATTCAAGTGGCCAGTCAAATTGGGACAACCAGACTAGGCTATTATGCTAGTTCCAGTTACAGGAATTCGCATAAGCAAAAGCAGATTCCTTCAACTTCAGCCACACGACGATTATCTCCACCTATAAATCTAGAGTTCGCACAACCTCCGGTAAAGGTGCCAGCTAATGTAATGGCTATGTTATTTCCAAAAATGATACCGGTAAAGGAGAAGGAAGTCTTTGTTCCAGATCCCAAGGTGGAAGAAGAGGAACGAAGAATTAAATAAGACATCGTCCGAATGATGTCAGGTATACGCATCATTGTTCATGATGAACAAATAAACAGATATACCCCAGACGATGATTGCCCAGATGTAATGGTCATCATTCGGGAGAAGGAGGACGATGACAGCCCCTCCATCACTGCGGTCTACCAGGACTTTGCCCTTGCCAATTGGAGCAGCACTCTTTGCATTGGTTGAGAAGGGTAAAACGGGCAGGACTTCTTTCTGCCCTGTAGATATCATAATTGCTTACTTTTCTATACAGTATTAGCAGTTGCTTTGTCCGTATATGCTAACACTTTGTATGATTAAACATTTTCATATATATTAAGTGAAAGCATATTTTGTTTCAGGACTCTGAACTTAGGTGTGCTTGTACTTGCTGATAAGATGCCTCTTCTCCACAAGGATTGTAACTTTGATGAAAAGTTGGACTCAGACTTGATGGAAATTCAAGAGGACATGGAGGTGCCTCCGGAGATCAAAGAATGGGTCGAAGACAAACCTAAACCCAATCTTGATCAAACCACCTCCTTCAATCTCGGAACCTTAAAAAACCCTAAGTTAATCCAGATTGGTTCAGACCTTACCCCTAACCAAAGGAATGACATGGTTACACTACTAACCCAATTCTAGGATGTGTTTGCATGGTCTCATGAAGACATGGTGGGTTTGTCCACTGACATTCTCCTTCATCGCCTTCCCATTAAAGAGGGATTCAAGCCAGTCAAGCAGAAGCTCAGGTGATTGAAACCTGAGTGGAGTTTAAAGGTGAAAGAAGAAATTGTGAAACAATTTTAAGTTGGTATTATCATAGTGTCCATATATCCCGAATGGATATCCAACATCGGTCCCGTGCCTAAGCTTGGAGGAAAGGTGCGAGTTTACGTGGATTATCGGGATCTGAATAAATCTTGCCTTAAAGATAGCTTTCCCGTGCCATTTATCCACATTCTTATAGACAATACTGCTTAGTACGACATGTACTCCTTCGCTGATTTCTTTGCGGGATACCATCAGATCATGGTTGCTGATGAGGATCATGAGAAAACTGCTTTCATCACGCCGTGGGGAACCTTTTGTTACAGATGGTTGTCTTTCAGCCTCATCAATGCTGGAGCTACCTATCAGTGAGCCATGATGGCTCTTTTCCACGACTTAATGCACAAAGAGATAGAGATCTACGTGGATGACATTATTGTCAAATCTCGAAGGGAGGAAGACCACCTAGACCATCTCAGAAAGCTTTTCAACAGGTTACGTAAGTACAACTTGAAGTTGAATCCAGCCAAGTGCACCATGGCGTTAAATCAGGTAAGTTGCTAGGATTCCTAGTCAGCCACAAAGGGATTGAGCTGGATCCCACCAAAATCTAGGTCACCACGAAAATGCCCATTCCTCAGATAGAGAAGGAAGTACGGGGATTTTTGGGAAGAGTTAACTTCATTAGTAGGTTTATTTCTCAACTCACAGCAACCTGTGAGCCTATCTTCAAGCTGTTAAGGAAGAACTCCTCCATAAAATGGAATGATGAGTGCCAGAAGGCCTTCCTTACAATCAAAGAGCAGCTAATCAAAGCTCCTATCTTGGTATCACCCAGGGATGATGTTCCCCTATTCATGTACTTGTCCATAAGTGACAATGCCATGGGATGCATGCTGGATCAGAAAGACGATAGAGGTCGAGAACGAGCTATCTATTACCTTAGCAAAAGATTCAGCAGCAGTGAACATAAGTACACTCTGATTGAGAAGACTTGTTGTGCTTTAGCATGGGCTGCCATGAGGTTACAACATTATCTCCATGGGCGCACAATCCATCTCATCTCCAGTGTGGATCCTCTTAAGTATGTGTTCAGTAAGCCCATATTGAATTGTCGACTATCTAGATGGCAGTTGATTCTGCAATAATTTGACATTATTTACGTGACACAAAAGTCCATTAAAGGTCAAGGAATCACGGATTAACTTGCTGTCGCACCTTTATGGGATTTTAAACCCTTGGAAACATATTTCCCCGATGAAGGGGTAATGGAAATTTGACAACACCATCCGTACGATACAAGCCAAACATGGAACATATATTCAATGGAGCTGTTAATATGAAAGGTTCTGGAGCTAGAGCAGTTCTAGTATCCGGTATGGGGGAGCAGTATCTCGTCACCGTCAAATTAAAGTTTGTCAGCACCAACAACACAACTGAGTATGAAGGCTGTATCATGGGGCTAAAACTTTCCCATTCAATGGGCATCATGCGATTAACTGTCTTTGGGGATTCAGAGTTAGTAGTCAAACAATCCATGTGAATCAATCACACCAAAGAGCTACATTTGCTGCCTTACCATCGACAAGTTTTATAGATGGCTTCGGAGTTCGAAGAGATCTCCTTTTAACATATTCCTCGTAATAGGAATGACTTCGCGGACGCACTAGCAACTTTGGCCTCCTTGATTCACCTAACTGACAAGGAACACATGCCAAGCGTCACATTTGCCCTACAAAAGGCACCAGCCTATGGAAACTATGTTGGAGAAGTATCAGATGAACTACCTCCCATCCAACAACCTTGGTATCAACATATCAAGGAGTACTTGCAAGATGGATCTGCACCCGCTGAGGTGAGCATGACTGAACAAAGGCAGATTCATCAAATTGCTATGAAATTCTACCTGAGCGGAGATGCACTCTACAAGAGAGATGCATAACTAGGTCTCCTCAGATACCTGGACAAGGACCAAGCTCAGAGACTCATGGATGAGGTCCATGGCGGAGTATGTGGCCCACATATAAGCGGCCCTTTACTTGTAAAGAAGATCCTCAGAACGGGACATTACTGGCTCTCTCTCAAAGCTGACTGCAATGACCACATCTGGAGATGTTATTAATGCCAAATTCATGGGAATGCTATCCATGCCCCTCCACGGGAACTCCACAATATGAGTTCGCCTTGGCCCTTCTCAATGTGGGGAATGGACATGATCGGGCCCATCGAGCCCAAAGCCAGTAATGGACATTGCTTTATCTTCACCATGATCGACTACTTCACCAAGTGGGTAGAAGCAGCCTCCTTCCCCAGGGTTATCAAAGAAGTCATCATTGCTTTCATCAGAAATAATGTCATTCGTTGATATGGACAATCAGAGGTGATTGTATCAGACAATGCTAAAAACCTCAACAACAAAATGATGGAGGAGTTATGCAGCAAATTCCACATCAAACATCTTAACTCCGTCATTTACCGTCCAAAGATGAATGGTGTTGTTGAAGCGGCTAACAAGAACATCAAGAAAATTATGTAAAAGATGTCCGCCAACCACAAAGACTGGCCTGACTTATTGCCTCTTACTCTGTTAGCCTATAGAATATCAATGCGTACTTCAACAGGGGAAACCCTATGACACCCCCAAAATAGGTATACATTACCCATCTTGGGTCGCCAAATACATGGTACAAAATTTATATACAACTTAATTATACAACTGTCGTGTAATATACGACAAAACATAAGATGGGAATTTTAAAACGAATGTTGTCTTCTAGATAATATCCACACTCAATGGAGTCGTCATTACTATTTCACAGAATAGTGAGGACTACTAATGCACCATCTCAGACTATTACTCTGTTCCCCGACTAGTCCCAGTTATGTTCTCATTTTCTTAGTAGAAGACTGGATATTGCAATAGTGAAGTAGTAGAATACTCTTCTTCTTGCTCTCTATAGTTTCTCTCTCTATAGTGTCTCTTGTGAGTCTTGGTGAATTGGTGAGAATGAAAGAAGAATTAAGCTTCTATTTATAGGAGAATGGAATAAATAACTTATTCACGAACGGTCCAAATTTATTTACTATTAGAACGGACGGTCCATATTGATTACTATTAAAACTACAACCGACGGTCTAAATTGATTTATTTTTAAAACCACGACTGATGGTCCAGATTGATTACTTTTAAAACCACCACCGACATTCTAGATTGATTACTTTTAAAACCACCATCAATGGTCCAAATTGATTTACTATTAAAAACACCACCGATGGTCCAGATTGATTTACTATTAAAACCACCACCGACGATCCAGATTGATTTACTATTAAAACCACCATCAATGGTTCAGATTGATTTACTATTAAAACCACCGCCAATGGTCCAGATTGATTTACTATTAAAACCACGACCAATGGTCCAGATTGATTTAACTTATTACACTTTGGTACCCCTAAAGTTTTTCAAGTTTGCATTATTCCCCTTTAACTTTTGTAATTCACTTATCTTTAATAAACACATTCTTAATACTTCAACAATTATTCATCATTAATATTATAACTCACAATATTTAACAACCAGATCATTCCCAGGAAAGAGGGGGCTTTCAAATAAGGATTTCTCCCTATTGGCGCGCAATTAGGTGACCAAACTTCTCTTCGACAAAACTTTTTAGACATTGTCAATATTACAAATAATAATATGAATAACTTTGTTATCTCAATTATTGATTTAATAATATAAAATATTATGCTGATGATAATGTGACAATAATTGAATCAAATAACGTGAGATACTATGTAACAATTACTGTAACAATAATTGAGTAAACTGAGTGGCTTCTTACGTAAGCATCAAAAATCAATACCGTATGCTACTATGCAATCACGCGTATTACTATATTTTTACCACTGGGTATCTCAACAGTTTAACGGTAAAACTTTCGCCGTTATTTTTATAAAAAGATATTTCTGTCGTTTTCTAACTACGATAATTCTTCCGTTGTGGGGTCCACCAATGATTGTACCGTCATACGAATATTTTCTGTTAAAACGAATATTCTCCGACCAATCGAATATTTCCCATCACAACGAATATTTTATATCAACTTGCTTACTTTGCAAAAGTTTTAAATATCACCCTTAACTTTAACCTTTTTTCAATTTAACCATTTATTAAATAGAATAATAATTATAAAAAAATTGGATACTTTCAATTCATATAATTCGGGGTCTTACAACCTCCTCTCTTTATGAAATTTCGTCCTCAAAATTAGGATACATACCTGGTATGTCGAAGAGGTGAGGATACCTTGACTTCATCTCGGATTTTAACTCCCACGTCATCTCCTCAACATCGTGGTTTCTCCACAAAACCTTGACTTGAGGTATAACCTTGGAGCGTAGAATATGATCATTCTTATCTAAGATTTTAACAGGTACCTCTTCATATGTTAAATCTTCCGCTGTTTCGTCCGGTTCTAACTCAATAATATGGTTCGGGTCTTCCACATATTTATGTAACATAGATATGCAAAAAATATTATGAACACGAGACATACTTGGCAGTAATGCGAGTCTATAAGCCACAGTCCCTACTCGATCAAGGATTTCAAATGGCCCAATGAATCGAGGATTGAGCTTTCCTCTCTTTCCAAATCTTGTAACTCCTTTCCATGGAGCAACGCGTAACAACACATGGTCTCCAACATTGAATTCTACGTCCTTTCGATGAAGATTTGCATAGCTCTTTTGTCGATCTTGTGAGGTTTTTATACGTTGTCGGATCATTTGAATCTTTTCCATAGTCATACGTACCAACTCCGGTCCTAACAACGTTGCTTCACCCACCTCATCCCAGCATACTGGAGAATGACACTTTCTTTTATACAACGTCTCAATTGGAGCCATGCCGATACTTGTTTGATAACTGTTGTTATAGGAGAATTCCACTAATGGCAAGAACTTGTCCCAACTTCCTTTGAAATCAAGGACACAGAGTCTTAATAAATCCTCAAGAGTTTGAATAGTCCTCTTCGACTGCCCGTCCGTTTGAGGATGATATGCCGAACTAAATTATAAATTCGTGCCCATAGCTTTTTGCAAACTAACCCAAAATCATAGTGAATCTTGGGTCTCGATCAGAAACTATGGATACTGGCATGCCATGTAGTCTTACAATCTCATTTATGTACATACGAGCAAGACGTTCAAGTGAATAAGTTTCTCGTATAGGTAAGAAATGAACAGACTTGGTCAATCTATCAACAATGACCCAAATCGCATCAATGCCTTGAGAAACCTTGGGAAGACCAGTAACGAAATCCATGGTACTGTGCTCCCATTTCCATTCTAGAATTTCAAGTGGTTGCAATGGACCTTTTGGCACTTGATGCTCCGCCTTGACTCGTTGACAAGTTAGACACCTTGAGATAAACTTCGCTACCTCTCTCTTCATATTCCTCCAACTAAAATATATGTCGAAGATCACGATACATTTTGGTACTCCCAGGATGGATTGCAAACGGTGTGTTGTGCGCCTCCATCATGATCTTATACTTTAAATCAGGGTCATTCGGAACACAAAGTCTGGAGTTAACTTGAAGTATTCCTTCTTCATTGATTCTTGCTTCCGGAATAGCATCTTCTTGTATTTTCTTCTTTATACGCATCAGCTCCAGGTCCACAGCTTGAGCAGCTTTAACTTTATCAATTAAAGTCGGTTCTACTCGTATATTTACCATCATCACGTGGGTCCGTGGAGTCTTTAACTATATCTCCATCCTTTGCAAGTCATACAAAATGGGCCTTTGCGTTGACAATATCGCAGTCATACCTGTATATGATCTTCTACTCAATGCGTCAGCTACCACGTTCGCTTTTTCAGGATGGTATTGAATGGTATGCTCATAATCTTTCAAAAGTTCAAGCCAACGTCGTTGCCGCATGTTGAGTTCTTTTTGAGTGAAGAAATATTTGAGGCTTTTATGATCCGTATATATCTCCACTTTCTCCCCATACAGGTAATGCCTCAAAATTTTAAGTGCGAAGACAACAGCTGCCAACTCTAGATCATGAGTAGGATAATTTCTCTCATATTCTTTGAGTTGTCGAGAGGCATATGCTATGACTTTGCCATATTGCATAAGAACACATCCTAACCCTTTGCCTGAAGTATCACTGTAGATGACAAATCCCTCCGAGCCAGATGATATTGTCAGAACAGGTGCTGAAATGAGTCTTCTCTTGAGTTCTTGAAAACTCTTGTCACATTCCTCGCTCCAACCGATTTTTTTATCTTTTCGAGTCAGCTGAGTTAATGGAGTAGCGATTCGAGAAAATCCTTCCACGAATCTCCGATAATAACCAGCTAAGCCCAGAAAGCTACGTATTTCGGTCACTGACTTGGGTTGCTCCCAGCTTTAAATTGCTTCAATCTTTGCCGGGTCAATAGATATTCCATGATTTGATATCACGTGCCCAAGGAATGCTACTTTCTTAAGCCAAAACTCACACTTCTTCAACTTGGCATAAAGCTTATTTTCACGAAGCTTTTGGAGTATTAGCCTCAAGTGTTGCTCATGATCTTCACGGGCTTTGGAATATATGAGGATGTCATTAATAAAGACGACTACAAAATGATCCAAATATTCCTTGAATACTCGGTTCATCATATCCATGAGGGTAGCATGAGTATTAGTCAATCCAAAAGACATGACTAGGAATTCATAATGCCCGTACCGAGTTCTAAAAGTAGTCTTTGGGATGTCATTGATTTTAATCTTTAATTGATGATATTCGAAACAAAGATCGATCTTTGAAAATAATTTGGCGCCTTGCAACTGGTCAAACAGGTCATCAAAGAGAGGCAAAGATTACCTATTTTTGATGGTGACATGATTCAACTCCCGATAATTAATACAAAGTCGCATACTCCCATCTTTCTTCTTTACGAATAGAACAGGAGCACCCCAAGGAGACGTGCTAGGACGAATGAAACCGATGACTAACAATTCCTGCAGTTGGGTCTTTAACTCCTGAAGTTCAACAGGAGCCATTCAATATGGGGTTTTGGAAATGGGTTTTATACTGGGTTCAAGGTCGATACAAAATTCAATTTCACGCTCTGGGGGTAGGCCAGGAAGTTCTTCAGGGAATACGTCAGAAAATTTATTAACAATGGAAATATCATTTAAATCTGACGTATTTTTATTTAAATCTGTGACATGGGCTAAGAAAGCTTGACATCCGTTTTTCAATAAACGAATAGCTTTATGGCTTGATATGACAGCGATTGACTTTAGTGGTTTGGTCGCTTGAATTCGCATAATAGGTTGGTTAGGAATATGAAAGCTAACAACCTTACGAAAATAATCAATTTTTGCATAATGAGTAGTTAACCAATCAATCCCTAAAATCACATCAAACACAAGTATTTTTAACGAAATAAGATCGACAGGTAACGTGCGGTTACCGATTTGAATCAAACAAGACTTAAAAATAGTGGATGTAATAAAGGTTTCCCCCAACGGAGTTTTAACCGATAAGTCAAAGTCTAATTTCTGCAGAATCAAATTTAAACGTTGAGCGCAAGTAGGAGAAATAAAAGAATGGGTAGAACCGGTATCAAATAAGGTATAAGCTTCGCAAGAGTTTATGATTAGCTTACCCGTGATCACCTCGTTCGGATTCCTCACTTTTTAGGAGGCTACAACAAACGCTCTCTCTTGAACTACTAGTTTTTTCTTGTCTGGGACGGCCTTTGATGCTTCCATCTGGACTTGACTTTGGTGCACGATAAAATTGGGCTAGGTGACCTTCTTTTCCATAATTGTAACATGCTTTGGACTGCTGCGTACAGTTTGGACTGATGTGTCCCTCCCCTCCGCATTTGTAACATACGACCGGCGGTTGTTCTCCTTCCTTAACAACAGGTGCTGGTGCTGACGTCTTTCCATCATTTTTGAATCTCCTCTTCTTGAAATTTCCACTTCTATTATCTTGGCCATGATTACCACCGGAGTGGTTACCATTTCTGGCATGTTGATTCCCTCCACGTTTGTTGTCACCGCTTCGATGACTGCTACCACTGGTATTATCAACTTGCTGGCTGCTCTCTCTTGGTTGGGTTGGCTCATTATCGCGCTCTAGTAACTGAGCCCTATTTACAACATCTGAATACAAACACAGTTTGTGAGAAATAAGGTATTGACGTATCTCAGATTTTAAACCTCTTAAAAACATCCGCGTCATTCTCTCCTCATTATCAACTAAGTGGGACGTAAACCGGGACAACTCGGCAAACTTGGCTTCGTACTGCGACACAGTCATGTTGTTTTACTCCAGTTTAATGAACTCTATCTCTTTCATGTGACGAATACTTTCGAGAAAGTACTTGTCGTTGAACAGTTCTTGGAACTTCTCCCAAGTCATCTTCAGTGTGGCAGGTTGAGTACGCTTTACAGATTCTCACCAGTAATCTGCCTCTCCTTGCAACATGAAGGTGGCAAAGGGAACCTTTTGCTCCTCAGAGCATCCCAAGACATCAAATATCTTGGTGAACTGCTTTATCCACGTTTCCGCCTTAAGTGGTTTTGGCTCTCCAATAAAATCCGGTGGTCCCAGCTCCTTAAACTGCTTAGCGGTGACCGTCCGAGAGTTGCCAGAGTTTCTACTTATATTTTGGACAGGTGCCGCTCTCGCCTGATGTTGCATGAATTGCATAAAGCTTCTGAACATCCCATCGTTCATCATTTGATCGGTGTTGTTATTTACCTGAGGATTATTGTCTTCCTGTTGCACATTATCCTGGGTATTGATCGTTGGTGACTCAACGGTCTCATGTGCTTCATTGTTGATCTCAACATTTTCAGATGTCATTTCCAAACACTGCCACAAAACAAGGGTTAATTGACGTATCACATATTATCCCTATACTCTGACCGACTAATTAAATACCAAATAAACTTAGGTAGGTCATACTAGCGAAGGAATTCCCCGTCTCTCCCCTCCTAGTTCTTGTCTCACATCTCAGCCAAGGATCATATCCCTAAGCTTTGATACCAACTGTGATGCCCCCAAAATAGGTATACATCACCCATCTTGGGTTGCCAAATACATGGTACAAAATTTAAATACAACTTAATTATACAACTGTCGTGTAACATATGACAAAACATAAGCTGAGAATTTTATAATGAATATTGTCTTCTAGACAATATCCACACTCAATGGAGTCCTCATTACAATTATTATCACACTATTTCACAGAATAGTGAGGACTACTAATGCACCATCTCGGACCATTACTCCGTTCCCCGACTAGTCCCAGCTATGTTCTCATTTCTTTAGTAGAAGACTGGATACTGCAATGGTGAAGTAGCAGAATACTCTTCTTCTTGCTCTCTATAGTTTCTCTCTATATAGTTACTCTTGTGAATCTCAGTGAATTGGTGAGAATGAAAGAAGAATTAAGCTTCTATTTATAGGAGAATGGACTAAATAGTAACTTATTCACAAACGGTCCAAATTTATTTACTATTAGAAAGGACGGTCCATATTGATTACTATTAAAACCACAACCGACGGTTCAGATTGATTTACTTTTAAAACCACCACCGACGGTCCAGATTGATTACTTTCAAAACCACCACTGATGGTCCAGATTGATTACTTTTAAAACCACCATCAACGGTCCAGATTGATTTACTATTAAAACCACCACCGACGGTCTAGATTGATTTACTATTAAAACCACCATTGACGGTCCAGATTGATTTACTATTAAAACCACCATCAATGGTCCAGATTGATTTACTATTAAAATCACAACCAATGGTCCTGATTGGTTTACTATTAAAACCACCACCAATGGTCCAGATTTATTTAACTTATTACACTTTGGTACCCCTAAAGTTTTCCAAGTTTGCATTATTCTCCTCTAACTTTTGTAATTCACTTATCTTCAATAAACACATTCTTAATACTTCAACAATTATTCATCATTAATATTATAACTCACAATATTTAACAACCAGATCATTCCCAGGAAAGAGGGGGCTTTCAAATAAGGATTTCTCCCTATTGGCGCGCAATTAGGTGACCAAACCTCTCCTCGACAGAACTTTCTAGACATTGTCAATATTGCAAATAAGAATATGAATAAATTTGTTATCTCAATTATTGATTTAATAATATAAAATATTATGCAGATGATAATGTGACAATAATTGAATCAAATAACGTGAGGTACTATGCAACAATTACTGTAACAATAATTGAGTAAACTGAGTGGCTTCTTACGTAAGTATCAAAAATCAATACCGTGTGCTACTATGCAACCACGCGTATTACTATATTTTTACCACTGGGTATCTCAACAGTTTAACGGTAAAACTTTCGCCGTTATTTTTATAAAAAGATATTTCTGTCGTTTTCTAACTACGACAATTCTTCCATTATAGGGTCCACCAATGATTGTACCGTCATACGAATATTCCCTGTTAAAATAAATATTCTCCGACCAATCGAATATTCCTCGACACAACGAATATTTTATATCAACTTGCTTACTTTGCAAAATTTTTAAATATCACCCTTAACTTTAACCTTTTATCAATTTAACCATTTATTAAATAGAATAATAATTATAAGAAAATTGGATACTTTCAATTCATATAATTTGGGGTAATACAAACCCCCTACGCATTAACCTATGGGATGGAATCAGTACTCCCCATAGAAGTAGAAATAGAATCCCTCAGAGTGTTGATAGACGCTTAGCTGGATGAAGACCAATGGGTACAAGAAAGGTATCACCAATTGTCTCTAATAGACGAAAGGCGAACCATAACTATCTTCCATAGTCAGTTATATAAACAAAGGATCGCCCGATCCTACAACAGAAAAGTTCGGCTACGGCAGTTTAAATAACATGACTTGGCTTTGAAGAAGATCATCGACAACCAAGATCAGTCTAAGGGAAAATTCGCTCCTAATTGGGAAGGCTCGTTTATTGTCAAGAAGGTATTGACAGGAGGTGCTCTCAGATTGTAGGAAATGGATGGCGATGAATTTCTGTAACTCATCAACTTGAACACCGTGAAATGGTACTATGTCTGAGGTTACCTTCAAGTAAACATCCTGGTGTTGGCTTATCAGATCACCAGTCATTTCGGTTCTTTAACCTTTCACTACATACAACTCTTTTCAACTCTACGCCCCTCAAGGAAACACATTTTTCAAGCCAGATCGTCAGATCTTTCCTCTCCACTTGGTTTTTTAACCCTTACTCAACTTCGGTTATCCCACTAGGGATTGAACCTTTCACACTTGCAGTTTGTCCCCAAACATGGGATCAAACTTTTCACACCTGTAGTTTATCCTGAACTTAGGATTAAACTTTTACCCCTCACAGTTTGTCCTCCACATAGGATCAAACTTTTCGTTGGCTACAAATCGTCCTGAGGGGCGAACTACATCGACCTGATCTGCTTGATACACGGGAGTATGTAGGCAACCATTTTATATGGCCCGGTCGCAATAAAGCAAAAACAACAAAAACATTTCTACACCCTTCTCCTTTTTTCAAAAAATAACAAAAACATTCATACAGCCTTTCTGCCACATACAGCGTTGAACCTCTTACACCAGGTTCGAACAACGCAGACCTGATCTCCTCTTCAATAGGAGTACGTAGGCAACCATTTATGGTTCGGTCTAACTCCCTACCAAAACACAAATACTTGTCAATAGTACTGGGATCAAACTTCATTCCACTACATTTCATTGGCTTCAAACCAAAGGGATGAAATTACCTGACCTCCCCATGTAAACGGGAGACTCGGCGACCATCTAAGCTGCGGTTGTTCCTTGAAGAGCAACACCAATCCATAAGAGATGGAATTAACTAGGCTCCTCCTAAATAGGTGTATTGGCGACCATCTGTGGTCCGATCAATCTCAGATAGGAAAGCCACAATCCTCTCCACATTTTCGTATAGAAACCAGTCCCAAGACACCAAAGATGGTAGGGAACACACATATCAATGATCCATTCTGAACTGTCTAGGGACAACTCAATGTCCATCCAGCAAGAAGGAATTCAGAATACATCAAGATCACAAGCCCTGAAGAAGTAGGCAAATATCAAGTAAGTATTTAGGCATATCTAAAAGGGAAGTGATCAAAAATATATTTCCCTACTATATATAATACTATTTAATATACATAATATAAACTGTACATGACAAAATGGCTAAGCTAGTCTATGCAAGAAAATACAAGGCTATCTACAGATCGGTATGCATGCGGGCTAACAAATCTAACATAGCATCTCTATCCGAAGAAGGAGGTAATGCTGTGGTCTCCTGTAAAAGGATATCCACACGAGCCAGCAAGTTAGAGGCCATCTGCATAGTGATGCGATGCTCATCAATGTACGCACTCATCTCAACAAGCATACCAGTGGTCAGGGATCTTATTGAAGTACTGTCTGCAACGGCTACATCCCGGGCAGATATGGCGGCATCCAGGTCAATGATCACTGCATCTCTGGCCTATCTGGCCTCATCCCACTTAACAACAGTGACATCTCTCCGAGCTAATGCCTCGTCTCTCTCTAACATAGCTGCGTCTCGCCCATCAAGAGCTGTCAACATCAAGGATCTAGCATGATCTCTCTCAAAGGTCATCAAATGAAGACTCTGCTCAAAGTACTGTGCTGAATGCTGGATCACAACAGTACTAGTACTGGGAGAATCTAAAGGAGATGTTGGCAACCCAGTAAATGACTCCTCCTCGATGTGGGAATCAATGTCCTCCATGGGCTCTCTATCATCTGAATCACTATCCGGCCCTGTGGATACTACCTCAGCCGATGAAGTCTCTGTCTCCATCCACGCAGAATACTCTAGCGAATAACCCAAATGGCTAAGAAAAAAAGCAATTATCTCATGTTGATCCAAATAAGCATACACACGGGATCGATCCTCTGCTGATAAGTGGCGAGAAGCTAAGCGCTGACCTAACGCCCCATCAAAGGGATGGAAATCCTGGAACTGGTCAAATTGCGACATCACGACCAGTGGGTGGTAGGTAGTCATGCCCCTCAAATCATCCAGAAGGAGATAATCCATGCCCGGAGCATGAGTGATAAAACTGTAGGGCGAACTGAGCCCTGTAAATGGCAAGATAGCAAACAGATCTCTAATCCTAGCTTGGAAAACGGACCAAGATGCAGGATCTGTATACTCCGTAGGCTAGAAAGAATATGACATAGCTATCTCATAGGTGAAACAATACCCGTGTCATTTGAATGTGCCAATCGGTCTTAGGTGTGACATAAACCACACGTATAGCATGACTGAACTGCCTGTGAATACCTCTGTAGGGTAAGTGCTGCAGAATGTGGCCGACCTCAGTGTCTCTGCCATAATCATTGGAATAATGGTATGACCCTCCCTGTGAGCTCTCACTGCCATGATGACACTGATGTCCAACTCATCCATGTATCGCGGCATGTACACATATGACACTATACACAACAACAATACATCTAATCTGGCCAAACGCCACTGGTCCTCTGTTATGGTGAAATCCCCAGAATGTCGAGTATAGCTGTCCTTATACCCAAATCTGTCAATTAGAAAATGCTGGGATATCACGTGGCCGGATGTAATCTCATTCTGCACAACTCTCTACCTTAGCCCGGTGAGAGTCATAAACTGCCGGCTCATGCCACCAATGGCCATATGCACGCAAGGTCTGTAAGTGGCAGCATCATCAAACGTGCATACTCCTCCAAAGTCAAAGTCAACTGCTGGGTCCCAAGTAGGAAAACCTGCCTCTCCGGTACCCAGTGCTCCAGCATGCCCTCTACAAATCCTGTGGGAACCTAAAACATCAAAAGGGTCATGGTATACTGCAACAGCTGATCTACGGTCACCCTATTTGGGGGTGACATACTATCATACCAATATCTCAGACGGGATGCTACCAATACTGGTGGGGTGTAATCTATGCGGCTGACTGTCGAAGAAGACATCTGTGTGGGCCGTATCATAAAACCATCCCGGGGTCAATGCTGAATATCTCTAGACATACATATATATGCATAACATGATATATGCATAACAGATAATAGATGGCAATATAATGCAGGGAATAGAAGATAGTACATACATTCCTAAATACATCATCATCTATATACATCATCTCTGTACAGCTAAAAATAAAAGGAAATGGGGCACAGACGCCCTACTACTAACAGGGGCCTATCAAAAGATATAGCAAGAATGGGGCACATCCACCCAATATCTAACAAGAGGCCTATCAAAAGAGATAATGAGAATACACATCAGAAGAAGACATGGTGTCAATATCTACATCATCAATCCTGTCCACCTGATATAACTCCTCCTGAGTCACTGGATCTCTATCAATAGGGATGTCAGGCCTATACAAAGGAGGATCTACGCTAGCAAAACCAAATGGGTCATTTGAGGGGCCAGCTCCTGTGCTGGAAGGATCAAATGAATCTGCCTCTGCCGGATCTCTGCCCAAATGTCGGATAAAGAAATGTGCCCTGTCTAGTCGCTGGGTCAAGCTGTTAATCGGTGTCACATGAGTTAGATCTCGAACACAGGCTAGCCAATCCGTCATCATCACGGATCCTAGAACCATATCCCCCATGAACTGAGTGGCGCGGGTCTGGGCTCCAATGGTACGAGAGATCCACCAATGCTGGAATACATCCTGAGTGCAAGGTGATAACTGGGTTTTATACCTACTTATTGGATATCAATTCACGAGAACTATGCCCATCTTAAGTACACTTTAGTGTGTTTTTAGCTGTATTTTATTTTGTTTTGCATTGCATGTACTGAGAACTCCTTTGGTGTGAAAGTGCAGGAAATGGCATGAGCTCGGCATTGGCAGATGACATGTGATCAATGAAGGCACAACATGAGGATCGAGTGGACAAAAGAAGCTAAACAGTGGTGAATAAAAGAGTGAAAGTTGCATGTCAAAGCATCAATAGTTGAATACAGAAGCAGTAGCAGCAGCAGAACCTGAGGATTCAAAGTTCAGAAGCCGCACGGCAGCCGGCTACACAGGTTAACACTCACGCGCCCGCGTGATCACCCGAACTGAGAAAATTTTGAACACGCGCACCCGCGCGTAACATCTGCAGCTGTTAATTAAATTTATTTTAATTTTTAAATTGTAAGAGTTTGAGTTGGTTAAAACTATTCTGGTTAGTACCAGACGTATCTATTATTAGTTTTTACGTATTTTTCATAAGAGGGAACTAGGGTTTACGCTTTGAGAGATTTCCATTGATGAACCACGCATAGACGTATTATTTTCTACTTCTTCTTTGGATTTTAATCATTGTGGATGAACTATTTTTATGTTACTGGATATTAGTGAGGATTTGAACGTTACGTTTGGATTATAATCAGTAATTGGGTTTGATCGATTTTATCTTTTCTCTTTCAATTATTTATTTATTGTCCATGTATTGCTTTGATCCCATAATGGCTTTCGGTTCAGCAATGAACTAAACTCTATTATGGGGTTCTAACGGATTTTAATACGTAGTCTAACTTATGGCCTGATTGTTGGACTGTTTGTGTATCGTTAGGAATTTCTATCATGGTTGATTTACATGCATGAATTATTGATCACCATTCATTTTATGTGCTTATATGGAGTTGAAAAATAACATGCAAGTATGGTTGTAATCATGATAGCATGCGTATATGGGGTTATTTTACTTAGCTTTGTATTTCGTGAACCGGATAGATATATATTGTTTCACCGTGTGAGTTATATATAAGGGCTTGTGTTTAAATTCAATACGGCTGCAATTTCACATAGAAATATAGTGAAGTTGGTTTTATTGAGGATTACATGATGTCTATTGTATATGGATGTTATGTAAGTAGGTCATGATACATTGAAAAATGGTTATGTCTACATTCGTGCTCTTGGCTAATTTCCTGTGTTACATGAATAATCTTGCATGACGGTGGCAATTAGATGAACTATTAAATGAAGTTAGGATCCCATTATTTCCAGATTTGATTTATTACATTAATATTCTTCTTTTAGTTATTATTTAATTTTAGAGTAATTCACAATCATAAGCATTAGTTTAAGCATATAAGAATAGTGATTTAGTTGATGCATAATAGTTTAATTTAGAAATATTTCTCCGTGGATCGATACTCGACTTACTCTATATTGCTTGTTGACACATGTATGCTTGCATGAGTTAGAGCTCTTTTATTAGAACTAAAAAAGAGGCAACAAGTTTTTAGCGCTATTGCCGGGGAAAGGCGTATAAAGTTAAATAATTATCATCAGTTTTAAGCTATATTGTATGACTTAGATAAATCTAATCTATTCTCATTTCTATTTTTGTTTTTGTTTTTGTTTCAGGTACTTGTATAATTTTTATGCACACACGGTCATCCAAGTCTGAATTAACACCTGCTCAGGACAATATTAACGGAAGAGGTTGGAAAGAAAGAGTTCATAGGAATTTGCAAGAAGAGTTAGAGGGTACTACATCTGATATGGCAAACGAGGGACAAAGAGAAGAGCAAAGAGAGGAGCATAGGGCTTTGAGAGACTATTCTATGCCTAATATTAATGGATTACAGTCTAGCATAGTCAGACCAGCGATAGCAGCTAATACATTCGAGATAAAATCGGGCACTATTCAGATGGTGCAGAATTCAGTTCAGTTTAGGGGTGCTACTACGAACGATCCGAATGAACACCTGTTGAGCTTTATTGAGATATGTGATACCTTCAGATACAACGAGGTGACGGAGGATGCTATCAGACTTAGGCTATTTTCGTTCTCATTGAGGGATAAAGCGAGAAGTTGGCTTCATTCTTTGCCTTTAGGATCAATTACTACATGGGAGGACCTAGCACAGAAGTTCTTAGCCAAGTTTTTCCCAATGGCTAAGACTGTGAAAATGAGGACAGCTATCTCTCAGTTTGAGCAACAACAAGGTGAATCCTTATATGAAGCATGGGAGAGGTATAAAGAAATGCTAAGGAAGTGTTCGCACCATGGTATGCCAGATTGGATGGTGATCAACACATTTTACAATGGATTGGGATGGCAGTCGAGACCTATTGTAGATGCAGCTGCAGGAGGGGCGTTATGGGCAAAGAGCTATGACGAGGCCTATAACCTGATCGAAACAATGGCAGCAAATGATTTTTAGAATCCTACAGCTAGGATGCCACAGCCCAAGGTCGTAGGTTTGTTGGAAGTAGATGTTATTACTCAGTTGTCGGAACAGGTGGCAGCTATGACAAAGAAAATAGATTCATTGGCAGAGAGTAAAGCGAAAACATTTGCCTTCGTATGTGAGATTTGTGCAGGGTCACACTCGACAGATCAATGTGCTATCAGCTAGGAGTCGGTACAGTATGTGAGCAATTACAGGAAAGATCAAGGACAGTTTCAGAACACGTATAACTCCAACAACTGCAATCATCCTAACTTCAGTTGGTCAAATAATCAAGGAAATCAACAAAATCAATTTCAGCCGAATAATCAATTTCAGTTACAACCAGCGCAACAACAGTTTACTCCAAGACCACCTTTTTCGTCAGGATTTTCTCAACAACAACAACATCATACTCCATCTGCACCTCAGTAAGAAAAGAAATCAGAAATGGAGTAGATGATGATGAAGTACATGGCAAACACGGAGGTAATGATCAAAAGCCAAGTAGTGGCTATTAAAAATATGGAAACTCAAATAGGGCAAATGGCAAGCATGGTTAACAACAGGCCCCAGGGTTCATTGCCAAGTAATACAGAAGCAAATCCACAAAGAGAAGGGAAGGAACAGTGTCAAGCGATCACATTAAGGTCTAGGAAAAAGACTACAGAAACTGAGCATGGCGCGGCCACGCCATGTTATACTGAGGAAGCTGAGCGGTCGTGCGAGGAGGAAGCTGTGTCTGTTGAGAAACTGATTATAGAAGATTCTGAGTTGTAGCGAGAAAAGAAGGATAAAGCAGGTTCAAATGAGAAGCCCATGAGTACAATATCACTAGTTCACCCTCCGATTCCGTATCCATAGAGATTGAACAAGCAGAGGGAAGATAAGCAGTTCAGCAACTTTTTTGGAGGTTTTTAAGAAGCTGCAGAATAACATACCTTTCGCTGAGGCATTAGAATAGATGCCAAGTTATGCAAAGTTTATGAAGGGTATATTGTCAGGGAAGAGAAGACTAGACGAGTTTGAGACAGTGGCCTTGACTGAGGAGTGTAGTGCAGTGCTTCAGCGTAAACTACCTCCAAAACTGAAAGATCCGGGCAGTTTCACAATTCCATGCACGATCGAAAAGATGAACTTCGATAAATGTCTGTGTGATCTTGGAGCAAGTATCAATCTGATGCCCTTATCAGTATTCAATCAGTTGGGATTACTAGCTCCAAGGCTGACAAATATTTCTTTACAGCTAGCTGACAGATCCATCATGTATCCACGGTGAATAGTTGAGGATGTACTGGTGAAAATGGATAAATTTATCTTTCCAGCTGACTTCATCATTCTGGATTACGAGGAAGATAAGAGTATACCAATCATACTGGGGAGACCATTCCTAGCTACAGGAAGGACCTTGATTGTTGTTCAGAAAGGGGAACTCACGATGCGTGTACATGATCAGGAGGTTACTTTTAATGTCTTCAAGGCAATGAAGTTCCCAACAGATGAAGAAGAATGTTTCAGAGTTAATTTGGCGGACTATGTATTAAATGATGAAGTTGAGAATCTGGTGGATTATGAACCATTGAGGAGTGTTATTGCTGAAAATTCAGAATTGGAGGATGAGAAATTCGATAAACTTGTGCAATATCTGGATACCACTCCATAATTCAGAAAATTCAGAACACCTGTCGAGCCATTGATGAAAGCTGGAGAGACATCGGTAAAATTAAAGCCATCTCTTGAGACACCTCCAGAACTTGAATTAAAACCACTTCCAGATCATCTCAGGTACGCATTTTTAAATAAAGATTCAAAGCTACCTGTGATTATTTCTTCTGCACTAACATCTTTTCAGGAAGAAAAACTACTACGAGTGCTTAGAGAGTTCAAATCAGCTATTGGATGGACCATAGCAGATATCAAAGGGATCAGCCCTTCTTTTTGCATGCATAAGATCCTGTTAGAAGATGATAGTAAGCCGTCGGTGGAGTAGCAAAGAAGGCTTAATCCGATAATGAAAGAAGTGGTCAAGAAAGATGTATTGAAATGGCTGGATGCAGGCATAATCTATTCGATTTCAGACAGATCCTGGGTAAGCCCAGTGCAGTGTGTGCCGAAGAAGGGTGGTATGACCGTCGTTACTAATGAGAATAATGAGTTAATTCCAACACGAACAGTGACGGGGTAGAGAGTCTGCATGGACTATCGCAGGCTCAACAAAGCTATAAGGAAAGATCATTTTCCACTACCGTTTATCGATCAGATGTTGGATAGTCTGACGGGTCATGAGTATTATTGCCTTCTGGATGGTTATTCAGGCTACAACCAGATTATGATAGCTCCAGAAGACCAGGAAAAGACTACCTTCACATGTCCATATGGCACTTTTGCTTTCAGAAGGATGTCTTTTGGGTTGTGCAATGCTCTAGCCACCTTTCAGAGATGCATGATGGTTATATTTTCAGATATGGTGGAACAGAATGTGGAGGTATTTATGGATGATTTCTCAGTCTTCGGGGACTCGTTTGATTTATGCCTTGAGAATTTAGTGATAGTTTTGAAGAGGTGTGTTGAGACAAATTTAGTGCTAAACTGGGAAAAGTGCCATTTTATGGTACAAGAAGGAATTATACTGGGACATGAAGTTTCGAAGAAGGGACTCGAGGTGGATAGGGATAAGCTGGAAACTATAGAGAACTTGCCACCACCTACTTCAGTAAAAGGTGTTCGCAGTTTTCTGGGACATGCAGGTTTCTATCGCAGATTCATCAAGGACTTCTCCAAGATAACTAAACCACTATGCAGTTTATTGGAGAAGGATGCACAGTTTAATTTTGATGAGGCTTGCGTGTCGGAATTTGAGCATTTAAAGGGGAAATTAACGTCAGCACCAGTTATTACTGCACCAGATTGGGATTTTCCATTTGAGTTGATGTGTGATGTCGGTGATTACGTCGTAGGGGCTGTTTTCGGGAAGAGGAAGGAAAAGATGTTTTATGTGATATATTATGCCAGCAAGACCCTTACAGATGCAAAGTTGAACTACACCACCACAGAGAAAGAGTTATTGGCAGTGGTGTACGCCTTTGACAAATTTCGAGCATATCTGATTGGTACAAAGGTGATAGTGTACACGGATCACACGGTAATTCGACATTTAGTGGCAAAGAAGGATGCTAAACCTCGGTTGATCAGGTGGATATTATTATTGCAGGAATTTGATTTGGAGATCAAGGATAGAAATGGCACTGAAAACCAAGTGGCGGACCACTTATCTCGACTAGAGAATCCGAAAAGGGAGGCAGACGACAAAGTTATAATCAATAAATCCTTTCTAGATTAGCAGTTGTTCGTGGTGAAAGGGGAAGTGCCATGGTTTGCAGACTACACGAACTATTTGGTGAGTAAGATGATACCTTCTGACTTGGTGGGTCATCAAAAGAAAAAAATTCTGCATGATGTCAAATGGTATATATGGTATGAGCCTTATTTGTTTAAACAGTGTGCTGATCAAATGATAAGAAGATGTATCCCATATAGTGAGACCGAGGGGATTCTGCAGGATTATCATTCTTCTGTATATGGGGGTCACTATGGCGGAGAGTGAACAGCGGCTAGAGTACTATAAGCAGGATTCTACTGGCCGACAATTTTTAAGGATGCATACAGTTTCGTCTAGAGGTGTGATAGATGTCAGAGAGTGGGGAACATCTCAAAAAGAAATAAAATGTCATTGAATACAATCCTCGAAGTAGAAATTTTTGATGTGTGGGGGATTGATTTCATGGGCCCTTTTGTTTCTTCTATCGAAAATCTCTACATCTTGCTCGCAGTGGATTATGTGTCAAAATGGGTAGAAGTTGCAGCTTTTCTGACAAATGATGCCAAGGTAGTCCTCATGTTTTTACACAGAAGTATCTTCACTAGGTTTGGGACTCCAAGGGCCATCATCAGTGACGAAGGCAGTCATTTCTACAACAGACAGTTTACAGCTTTGTTGGCTAAGTATGGGGTGAACCATCGCATTGCTACAGCTTATCACCCACAAATGAATGGCCAAGCTGAGGTGTCGAATCGAGAAGTCAAAAGAATCCTTGAAAAAGTTGTGAATCCCACGAGGAAGGACTGGTCGTTAAAGCTGGATGATGCAATATAGGCATATAGAACTGCATGCAAAACTCTGTTGGGCATGTCACCTTTTTAGCTCGTGTATGGAAAAGCCTGTCACCTTCCTATGGAGCTCGAGCATAAGGCATACTGGGTAATTCGGAAGCTCAATTTTGTTTTGAAAGCCGCAGGGGAGAAATGCCTACTCCAACTCAATGAGTTGGATGAATTCAGATTACAGGCATATGAGAATTCAAAGCTG
This sequence comes from Panax notoginseng, assembly GCA_016801055.1. Taxonomy (NCBI): domain Eukaryota; kingdom Viridiplantae; phylum Streptophyta; class Magnoliopsida; order Apiales; family Araliaceae; genus Panax; species Panax notoginseng. The sequence goes on from CM029014.1 coordinate 194,409,419, forward strand.
TACAAGGAGAAGGTGAAGAAATGGCATGATCAAAAGATCATAGAGAAAACATTTGAACCGGGACAAAGAGTTTTGCTTTTTAACTCCAGACTTAAACTTTTTCCCGGGAAGCTGAAATCAAGATGGTCAGGGCCATTTACAGTGAAGACTGTCTTCCCACATGGTGCAATAGAAGTGCTCGATAAATTCCCGGATCAGCCTTTTAAGGTGAATGGACAGCGATTGAAGCATTACTTTGGTGGCGAGGTGGACAGACAAAAAGTCACCTCCATTCTTTCTTCGACATGAGATTCAGAGACAGTTAAGCTAATTAACTATAACTTAGCTCTTGATGGGAGGCAACCCATTATTTCTATCTCTACTTTTTACTTATTCATTTTAGGGTGCTTTTGCTAGTTCATTTGTAATTTGTTTATTGTGATAGTAGATTAGCTTTGCATGAATATCTTAGTGACTAAATTTGGATATGAGTATGTCTGTGCATAGCATCAAAATTATGGTATTACGTTAGACATTCATGTTTACTCAGTAATTCATGCATTGACAGTGTTTATTGATGTCTATGTAGGTATCTTGAATTGAATTCATCACTGATTTGAAGTACTGGAAATGAAAGTTGGCAGTGCAGAAAACAGGGTCGCGCGGCCTTGCCATGATTACAGTACAAAACTGCACACCCGCGCTGCATGCCTACCAGGCCAAACATCCCACTTGCGCGCTCGCGCCACCTATACATTGAAAACTCGCGCGGCCATGCGCGGCACCAGAAGTGAAATTTTTTTTAAGTTTTTAAAGACGCGTTCTTCCACTTGGCTTATATCAGGTGAAGCCCTATTCACTTGTTCTCCCACAAACGCACATCTCCTCATCTCTAGTCAGTTACAAACTAAGCCATAACTCTCCTCTGTATTACACGATTGTTGCTTCGGAGCTCACACCCACGATTTTACCCATGTTCAACCTCTACTCAACCTCTACACCGATAAATCTAGGGTTTCGGTGGGTTTCTAAAATTTATGTTTGGGAATTATCAGTTCATCAACAAGTGTTCATCTTTAACAGTCTACGCAATGGGACCCAAACGAGCTCGCTCTATTTCTTCTTCGTCATCGTCTTCCTCTAGTAGTCAAGGGGAGGATGTTGTGGATCATACCAAATTTCCGAGTCTGGAAGCACAAATAGAGTATTATAGAATCGTGGTGAAGACATTTGTGAAGGAAAGGGGATTTAAGCCGGAGAAATAAGATGGTCAATTGTGGAATATGATTCAAGAAAGGGGATGGTTTGGATTGACTACCACTCCTATGCCTACCCCCATGGGCATTGTTTGAGAATTCTATGCGAATGCAAAAGACACAATGAGTGGTCTATCTGTGGTTTGAGGATTTCAAATAGATTACAGACCACCAGCAATCAGGGCAGTGTTTAGGATACTTGACACACCACCAACTGGGTCTGATAATTGGGTAGAAGGTGCACATTTGGAAACAGATCTGGAGGTGGTCATTACCGAGTTATGCATTCCAGGAACGAAATGAACTTATAAGGCCGACACGAATCAACCTTGCATATTCCCCGTTTCAGCCTTGAATCGATATGTAAATGCATGAAATTTTTTTATATGTGCCAAGCTCGTTCCGTCGTCTCATCAGCATGAAATCACAGCGGAGAGGGCAATCATTCTGTGGGGAATAATCACAGGCAAATTCATTGATGAGGGCCACCTGATTCATCAAAATATATTACGTTATCTGCGGGGAAGTACTACAGGGAGTATTCCACACGCGTCTGTTGTAGCTATGTTGTGTTCCCATCAAGTATGCCATTGGGACAATGAACAAATGTAGAACCCGAGCCAAGATATCACTCACACAACCATTGCAAAATTTAAGGATTGGGCAGGAGGTGCACCGCACCCACGAGGAAAAGGCTTTATCATCCAGCCCACATTCTCAGAGCCACCACCACAGCCCTCTCAGAGAGATGAAGCGGGCCCGTCAACTCAAGCAACTGCTGCCACTGGGGATCGACAGCTCCGAAGGTTAGAGCGAAAGGTCGACGCAATGTATAACAACTTCGCAGTGTTTGCTACGGGTCTGACGAGGTCGCTCATGGAGGCATTTGCACATCCAGGGACACCGCTTGAGTGGCCACAGTTTGGGACAGTCGTGCCATATCCACTACCGGATTCACCACCCGATGAGGGTGGTGCAGCTGAACATTAGGGGAATTTTCTCTAATCCTATACCTTCATTTATTAGGGCAATGAATATTATAAGTTTGGGGGTATTGGGGTAGTAGGGTAGTGTATATAGTATCTGCATGTTTAGTTTACAATTTCATGATAGTTAAACAGTTGTATGTTTATGTATTAGATAATAATTGCATGTTATATTGTTCTATTTTTAGTCATTATTATGTGTGTCAGTATATGTTTAGTTACATGTCTCACAATTCTAGCTTTATGAAAATTTTGTCTAGCCTATGATGAAAGTGAATTTTGAAGGATTGTTGAGTATGTTGGATAACTTAAGCTTAGATAAAATGTTTTACATGATATGATCCATGATGCTATTTAAATGCTTTCGGTTTGCACAGCCGTGTTCACAATTACTTGTAGGCATAAGAATTGTGTTGCATTGCTTGATAGGAAATGTGGTTTTAAAAAGAGAACTATGTGGAAAATGGACTTAGACTATGATAAACATAGATAATCAAACTTTGGGGACATATAGGTATGCTATATAAAAAAAAGTTGATAACGTGGGTAGTCTTATTTTGGGGCCCTGGTTACTTGAGTAAGTACGCCTGCAAGGGTGTCTTAATACCTAGCGCCCTAAGGTCTTTTATGGTCTAAGAGTCATTGGTTGAAAGCTCACTAAGGGGTAACAGTGTAGCCTAATGGAATAAGGCATTGCACAGTCATGTGAAAAAAATAGCAATAAACACCGCGGAAAAGAGCGAAAATCGCCCTCGTGAGTAGAAATAAAGCAGTTAAGCCCATTGTTGAACCTTAGTTTGTTTTGATATGTTGGAACAGTCTTTGTTGCATAAGTATACATGAGTTTTGATTTAGACTGTAATTTCTTATTTTGAGCAGTTTAGCATGTGTATTCTTTGCTTAAATCAAGTTTTGGTGAACACAACACACACACACTGTGACGTCCCTAAATTCGATTTCCAAATCACCACGGATCTAGTACAATCATTCTATAACTAATGCTATATTTGCGAAAGATATAAACATAAATTATTTATACAATACATATTACACACAATTTCCCCAAGGTTGAGTAACCTTAACTTATACACAAATCATAACTTATTATCATACAATACAATTAAAATTCTAACTGCACACGTATACTAAAGCTGGAACTGTCTTTGACCTTTCCTTGTATCCGACGTAATCATCTTAATCTGCAATTTTAATCATGATATAGCAAGGGTGAGCATAAGATTGCCCAACAAGTTTAAGTTCAACAATTTAACGATATATCATGATTGAAAGAATCTGAATAATAAGCTGGCTATAATTCAACAATATAATTATGAATTAGCAGGAACAAATTTATGACTGAACAAGTATTATACATGAACAAATATATCTGGACTAACTGGTAATGAAGGTGATCAGCCTTTCATACCTGACTTTTACATTCAATATGTACAGAGTACAATTCATGACAACCAATAATGATTAACCATAAGCTTATCCGAATGAAACAACTCTTAGTAGAGTTAAGTAAAAAAAATAAACTTGCCTGAACCGTTGATTACTGCTACGCAATTTATAACGCTTTATCCGAAGACCTAATATTAGTAATATAGATCTTCAATATTAGAATAATATCATCACAATATAATACAATAATATATATATATATATATATATATATATATATATATATATACACACACACACACACATAGAATAATCTAAACACATAACACATAACCCTGTCAATCTATTCAGCATATAAAACTTAGCATCAAGTCAGACTATTTAAGTCCGTGTTAAATTCGACAAAATTCTAACATCCCGACGATCTAGTCGGACAAATTTTTGAGTTTAAGTTCAAATAAACTATGCCTAAATACTTAACAATTAACTTAAATAATTTTATTAACAGTCGAAATATTTTTCGTAAGCTCGTAATAATTTTCAGATAATTATTATCATTTATCAATATTTTTCAATCCTTAATAACGTATTTATATAAATTAAATACCACATAATTTCTTTATCATTAATATTTATTTATTATCAAATATTAATAAAATACATGTCATAATATTATAATATATTTATAATATCACAAAATATTTTTAATACTTTAAAATCACCTTTACATGATTTTTAAATACTTAAATTCATTATCCGTTAATTGCTATTAATATTAAAATATTAATATTTTTATGGCAAAATATCAAAAGTTATATTTTATAACTTAAAATATTTTTATAACACTTAAATCATTTTTATATGATTTATAAAACATTAATTCTATTTTTCCATAATTTATTTAATGTATTAATTAAATTAAATAATTATCATTAATATTAATTAATTAATAAAATTCATCACAAAATATTAAAAGTCACTGAAAATATCTTTAAATATTTTTTTATACCATAATATTATTTTTCATGATTTTTCATGAATTAAAATTATTTTTAAATAATTTATTTAATATTATAATTAAATAAATTAAATACCATTTATATTCCAAAAATATTAAATATTTATGAAATATACTCTAAATAATTAAAAACTATTTTTCAGACTTTAAAATAATTTTTCAAAATTTATTTTGTATTTTTAATAATTAAATACCATTTATTTCGATTTATTTATTAAAATAAATAATTTTCAGAAAATATTAATTACTAAAAGGCCCTATAGCGACAGACCCGTCGCTATAGGTGTTCTTGAGTGTTCTTGAGCTGCCTAGAATGTTCATAGTCATTCACTGAGGGGCCTAGTTTGACTCAAATTAAAACAGTGTTCATGTTGGTTTCTGGGAAGCTACTGGGGTTATAATTGTAGTAAGGATGTATTACTACATTAACCAACAAATTTCATGGTCATAACATATCACAACGGAGAGATTCAAGCGTCCAAAATTTCTGACAACGCTGTTCTTGAGTTTCTGGGTTGCCCAGATGCCCAAAAACTCAAGCAGTGTTAAGGGTCCTTCTATGCAGCCTTACATCGTTGATTCTAGGAATGGTTTGGGTGATCTATGAACTCAAACGTGTAGTAGAGGTGTCAGGGTATACTAACATAGCATTAAATCCATCTTACAACATCACCAGAAGTAGATCTATGCCGGTCAAACTACCTGGGTTTTCCAGAATTTTGACAAAACAGACGGTCAATGCTACTTTGACCAGCAATAGATTTAATCATGTTACGTATCAAAGTGTTATAAAGCCTTGAATGTGTAGTAAACATACCAGTCTACAAGATAACAACAAAAACTTGTCCAAACTAACAAACAACCGTGAGATCTAAAGCCTGGAAAAGTTTGTCAGAGTTTTCTGGAAATCTGGGGATTTTCTGGGCTGCCTAGAAGGCAGTTTTCGTGAACGGTCAACGGCTTTTGACTGCTCATAAGTTACGATCTAGACATGATATGATTCTGTTTCAAGTTTCATAACAAAGACCACATAGCACACTATAGATCTATAACATAAAACAACACTAACACTTAACAGATAAAGATTTATGGCCTCTGACATATGGTTGTCATGCCATTTTTCAAGCATTTCCCAGATTTCTAAAAACTCAAATTTCGAGCATCAAAATGATATGGATATAGGTTTTGACAACCCAGATCATCAAATGACACTCTAATACACAAATCTAACCAACAACTAACATCAAAACACAAGATTTAATGATTTCAAAATTTTAGGGTTCTTATACCTTTGAGGCTTTGATTTTGATTTCTGATCTTTGAGTTCTGATCTTGCTAAGCTAAGAACTGTTACTGGCTTATCTTATCACTCTCTGTCACTCTAGATTTCGGATTTAGAAAAGAGAGAAAGGTTTTGAGAGAATGAGAATTAAAATGTACATGTCTCTCTCTCTTTAATCTAAAAAAATGCAATAATGCAATGTATATGGCTGTCAAATTGGTTGATTTTGGACACATAGCTAGGGCTATGACTAGGGTTTGTTCACCCACCCAATTTATGTCAAGATCTACACACTAACTCATTAAAGAATTGCTAAAAGGGTAAAATGGTTATTTCCATACAATTTTAATTCTAGAATGGTCTTTTGATACGAACCCTTAGGATTTAGGGTTTGAACTCTTAGGGTGTAGGGTTTGAACCCTTAGGTTTTAGAAATAATTTCCAGAATTTTCAAATTAGGTTTTCAAAAATAAAAAATTAATATTTCTAAATTATAATTAGAATTTTCTAATTATATTAAAATTTCTTAATCATAATTTAAATCTTGCTAATTAGGATTAGTATTTCCTAATTAAAATTGCCAATTAAGCAATTAGGGTCAAAATTGATCATTAGGGTTTACAACCCACGAATTAGGATTTCTAATAGAAAAATAATTTTCCTAAATTAGAAATTAGATTTCGTAATTAGATTAGAATTTTCTAATTAGATTAATATTTCCTAATTAACATTAAAATTTTTAAATTAATACTTAGGTTTTTCCGAATTATAAATTAGGGTTTCAGATTTCCGGAACTGAAATTAGGGTTTCCAGAACCGGTTTTAGGGTTTCTTGTCAATTGCTAGGGTTTTTTAATAGAACGTTGACATTATTAATCATATTAGGGTTTGACACTGATAAAAATTTATCTGGTCAACCCTTGACCCTTAACTACATTCTGAACACATAAACAACAATATACACAAAACATATTCACTTATTCCCTTAATCCTGACTAATTCACTTAAATCCTTCACAGAATTTTGAAATCCTCAAAATTCCGTCCTAAAAATATCAAACGCATGCACTAATTTTCTGTCTAGGTTCTAATTTTGAACCTTAAATAATTTAATTAAAAAAAAAATTCTAAATTCTTGGGTTGTCACACACACAACATTTCTACACAGCAATGTCCCACAAGAACCAAGGAAGTCCAATCCCGAGTGACTATTACGCAGGGTAACATATAGAATTTGAAGCTCGAAGGCCGGAGGGCATGGTCCCATCTTCCTGACTTCGTACAACCTCTAATCCCATGTCATTGCATAACTCTCGACAACAGCGGTCTGAAATAGGTCTTACACACCACAGTCGGATGCCCAGATTGAAGTTTTGAAAGTTCGAGCGGACATCACGTTGCATGCGTGCACGTACTTCGAGACGACAGGACCCACGAAGCCTGGGGCACCCCGGGCAGCCGCAGGTACATCTGCGGCTGCGGCTACCCCCTCTATAAATAGAGGGCTTGGGGTGGCCATTTTAAAGAGAAAAAAAGGCGAGGAAGCCCTATCTAATTTGCTCTGTTCACACCCCAAACTGAATGCTTTCTCATTTTAAACACTTGTAAGCTCATATATAACTACTTTTTACAGGCGGGAGCCGAGTGTTCATCCACTTAAAGCTATAGAAGTCTTCTTTGGCAGTCCACTATAAGCCTTCTTACACACTTTAAAGCATTTCTCTTCATCTTTGCACACACCGTTCTTCACGTTGAGAGTCGTGTTGCGTGTGTATGTCCGGACTTCGGTCCGTGGTTTCATTTCAGTTTATATATATATATAGACTAATATTATCGAGTTATGCCTCAATTGAGCCTAGACTTATCTCTAGAGCATTTAATTACTTTCGTATGTGTGTATATATATATATATATATATATATATATATATATATATATATATATATATATATATGAACTGTGTGTCGAACTATGTTCGATGAGCCTGGATTTTACATCCGGTGCATTTAATTGATTATATATATATATATATTATATATATATATATATATATATTTACATTTCGTCCCGCCTGGAGTTTACTTCGTGGCGGTTAACCGTTTTTACTGCTTTTTGTATATTTCGTCCCGCCTGGAGTTTCCTCCGTGGTGGTTGATCGCTTTTACAGCTTTATTTACATTTTTGATCCCCCATTATATATATATATATATACAGACATGATCAACCACCACAAAGAATGTAAATATATAAAAGCGGTAAATATATATATATATATATATATATATATATATTTTTTTTTTTACAGCTTTTATATATATAACTGCTTACTGCATTTATATTAATTGCGGCATCATGTGAGCCTAGGAATCATGTGATCACAGATTCAGTCCACTGAATCTAGATTCGGTTCTCGTGATGGACATTTTCAGCTGTAAGTAGCTTGTAAATTATTCACGGTGTTTGGATTTCCTCAGATGGTTTTCATATATTTTCTCGAAGATTCGACACTGCTTTGTACATTATTTTCTCGAAGATGCTTCGCATCTCGAAAATAAAAGCAATTAAGCCGAACATTTAATAAAATAGAAGTATCAAATGCCTCAATTACTATTGAGCACAGGGTTTGAAAAACCTCTTTTTACAAAACATCACTGCTAAATCTTGTTTAAAACTGAATTTTTACACAAATTCAAACCCTTTGTATATAGGTGCAAACGAGGCATAACACTACTTCCAAACAAATAGCACATTGACCCATACACACACACACACATATTCATATAACAGTTTCTTGAAAAGTAGCAGTCACCATGGCAACACGGATGTCGGGGGGTGCCTAACACCTTCCCTCGGCATAAGCAAGTCCCCGGACCCTAATGAATCTCGGTTTCACAGATCCGTTTAGCAGTGTCACATCACTGGGTCAATGTGCAAACTTTTTTCTCGGTTGTGTTGGTACAACCAGTTAAAAAACCAACTAGCGACTCTTATAGTCCAATCGTCGACATATAAATGTCGGACCTTTTTCGCTTGTTTTTTCAAACAAATCTCACCTAAAATGAGAACACAAAAGAAAAAGATTAGAAAAGGGACAAATAAAAATCCTGACGTCGATAATTTGTATTAAAATATTAAATAATTTTAAAATTTCAAAAATTAAATTATAAAAAAATCAAAATGTATATATGTAAAAATGATCGATCTACTGTTTTAAATTAAAAACTCTATGAGAGAATAAATTATATAGGGATGAGTTAAAATACACTAAATTATATAATAATTTTTATCTTTAAATACAAAAACATCTCATTAAGTATTTAAAATAAAAAAATCATCCATTAAGTTTGAACTCAAACAACATAATCCTCTAAGTTTGAGTTTATACTTTATACCATTCATTAATCCATTAATCTCATCATACAACGATATTGTTCATTTTCTTGGAGCAAGTTGGTGATTTATTCTTCTCTCTCTTTCCATCTCAATGATTATACTCTGTTAAATTTAAGATTGGAGAATAAAATCACACATAAATTAAAGAAAAATAAAAAAATAAGAACACACAATGTTACTCAGGTTCACCAATTTGACTAGTCGAACTTGTCTAATGTATTCATTTAGTAGCCTTACACACTCTCTACAGTGATACACATACTAAAAATTACTTTTATAGTCACTAGTAACATAGGCTCAAAACATATAAGGCTCAAAATATTAGTAAAACCCAAAATCGAGCTACTAATAAATTCTCAAGCCCAAATAAACATTACACTTGACTATTGGTTTGGCCATTTGAAGTATGTGTCAATCCCAACATTCTCTCACTTTGTGAATAATTATTTATGCCTACCTAAGTTGTACACCACTCAAACTTCACCAAACTAATTGCCTTAGTTAATAAGTCTGTACTGTTCACTGTTGTGTCAACTTTCTTCAAGAAAATTAGTTTCTCATCAATCTTATCTCTAATGAAGTGAGATTGGATACCAATATGTTTCGATCGTAAGTGGAATGTAGGATTCCTTGCTAAATAAATAGCACTATGACTGTCACACTTAAACTTTGTAGACACTCAAAATTTTGCCTTCATTGGACTAACCTTACAAGATGGTAAAATCGTAATTTCACTTCGGAGACAACCCCGAGGGAGGGCGAAAGCATCATTTCAACTCGGAGAAAACTCCGTGGAGAAATTGAAATGCAACGATGCCCAGACACGAAGTGGTCCAAACGAGGATCACAAAGCTGAAGACGTGACCACAAGAAGCCACCACAACAATCATTGAGCTGCAAGCTGTCCAAGATGAGCCAATATAATTAATTAACAACCCTCGAGAACCGAAAGATACCTTTCAGCTAATTACGCCATCTCACTGGACTCCGATTCAGTCAGACTTGACCTTATTCAGCAGCCTTCAGCACAAGCTTTCTGTGATTTTTGGGTACGGAGCTCAACTTTCATTGGACCGAGAACCTGCGGTTGACCCGGAGGCCTTTAACCAGCAGCCAATAGCTCATTTGAAAAAGAAGAATAAGAAGTTAGAGAGAAAAACCCACGGATCTTGCACTATTTCAACATATTTGAGTTGTTTGATCTTCTATATCATACATATTGAGTGTTTAAAGTGATATAAGTTGATCCTAAGCCAAAAGAAGCTTTTGTCATTGTTCCCCAAGGTGAAAACACTCATTTTTAGCCATTTTCTTTGTAAAACTTGTTCAATATATTAGATATATATCATATATTATTCACATCTAGTTAGACTTATTGCTTTACATATATATTGTGTAATGTGCATATATTGTTAGAAACCAAGTTATTTGACTAGATCTAGTCGGATCTAGTACTTTAACCGGTTATGGTGCTCAAAGCCCTAACCCACAAGCTAGATCGACTTAGATATATGGTAGATCCCTCCATTTTAATGCTTTTGGTCAGTCTCGGTCACCTCGTAGAGCCCTAGATCTATATCTAGAGGTGAGGGGGTCCTAATGGCTCATGAAAGGGATTTCAACCGATGAAATCACCTATTATCGAGTTTAGGATATGTTGTATATTTATGTTTAAGCATGATATTGTGAGCCTAGGAATCCCAGTGTCATAATCTAACAATCAAATCTTGAACTGATTCCCGCGATGTACTTTTCCTTTATAATGTAATGTTTAAATAAAGAAAAATCGTTGTACATGTAATATTGGATCTTAAAACGAGTTCGAGGGGTTCATCCGGGAAGTCAGATTTAAGATCCTATGATAGTGGAAATTTATGATTGCAGGTGTTCGGATGCATCAGTATGGCTTGTTGGGTTTTCGGCACATTAAAACAACGCACATCGGAATAAAAATTGAACAAAACAAAATAATTTTCGAAACCCAGAATAAGATCCATGCGAAAACCATATTAATTCAGTGGTTAAAAAATTATACCGATTATTGAAGCTGGAATTGATGTGATCGAATCTCTAACGCAATCCAAACGAACTGCGCCTCTACGGTATCCACATGAATGCCCTGCGAACCGTCGAACGATCTGCAGTAAAAGGAACTGCGGTACTAGCCACCAAGGATGAATGTATTTTCTGTTTTCTCTCTAGTCTCTCTCTAAGAGCGGCTAGGGTTTTTTTTTTGTTTTTGATGTAATTCCTAAATGATTGATATATCTTATATATATATATATTAGTTAGAAAGAATTAATCAAAACCTAATCTAATTAAAATCTGATTTTTATATATATATATATATATATATATATATATATATATATATATATATATATATATATATATCTTAATTATGTCTTACTTAATTAATATACATATATACAGATTATCCTTTTAATTTAAATTCGTGATTTAAATACTATTAATTATATTAATATATTTAAATCCTTAAAATTTAAATTATTTCCATTTTAAATTACATTCTATGTGTGTGACCCTACAGGTTATTATTACGTTGGCAATAATTTTAAAATTATATTATAAAATTATAAACAGTGAGCGGCATCTAGTAATACATCACTGCTACCCAAGTAATAATAAGATCGATGATTCGATGCAACATTTTTGTGACCAATGTTTCAATGTAATTTTATCCTTTTAACCTTTATATCCTAGATTAAACTCGAGTCATGGAATGTGTCATACTCTTCATAATTTAATCTGAGATTTTCTTGATCAATGAGTAGACTATATGAAACAAATCACTATTTGAGCATGGACATACATTTTATAGTCCTACTTAATTAAGAGGCCTATGGATTTCACCCCTAATATATAGGAGGGTTAAATTCCATCTAGATCACTCATATTCCTCACACGATTCATGATGTACCCAATAATCATCTTTATTGTCCACCCTATTAAAGGTGACTTTTGATGATATCAAAGTACATAAATTCCCGTGAAATAATATAGTGATTTCAGGTCGGAAGACCATTACATCATTGTCACTATGAGAATCGCTAATGACACTTTGCATAATGCTCCATGTAGAATTCTTATGGTGGGTCTGTACAGTACATCGTTCTCTAACATGTACCTATGCATTGACTTAATATCTCATATATTTATGACCAGTGAGATTTGGTCATCAGTCAATCCACATACTAGTCTCAATGCATCATTGTTGTCCCATCAACAATGATACTCGAATAGGGACATTTAAGAGCAATGATACTAATCGTAATTATATAATCTCATGGTCAAGTCACATACTTGAAACTATATAATTTGTATTACTATTCTAAGGAATTTTATTATGTTAACATTTATATAACGCAGTAAATAAAACCATAATAAAATTATTCATTTATTCAATCAAATATAATATCAAAATGTTAAGCAATTATATCAAATAATTGGCCTCTAGGGCATAAACTCTAACATGGCTTTCATGCCCAACGATGATTCGACCCCTATTTGGCGCTTTCTTGCAAATATTTTCAAAACCGCAAAGAGCTTGTATAAAAATAAAGTGTTTCGGGGTAGATTTATTTAGGATAAATACATGGAAGTATCAAAGGACCTCGATTCCTATTTTGCGAAGGATTTGAAAACCTTGTTTTCCAAAACATCATTGATATATATTTTGTTTTAAAAATGAACTTTTTATATAATTCAAATCCTTTGTGCATAGGTCCAAAGAGGTACATCACTACTTTCAGAATCACATTAAATATAAAGATAATAAAAAGAAGTATCAAAGGATCTTGATTCCTATTTGACGAAGGATTTGAAAACCTTGTTTTCTAAAACGGCATTTCAATACGCTTTTGTCTAAGATAAGCTTTGATAATAAATCAAATCCTTCGTACATAGGTACAAAGAGATACAACACTAGTTTCAAAAAAAGACTAGAATAGACTTTAAAAATTAAAGCATTTAGCAAAATAAACACACACGCACACACACACACACACATGCACACACTTTATGCTTAGGAAATCAAAAAGATGTGGTAACCGTGTTTTCACGAAAGTCGAGGGGTGCCTAACACCTTCCCATCGCTTAAGCAATCTCCCGAACTCTATGAATCTCGGGTTTCAGACCAAATGTTACGGATTCACATATTAGGCCATACTGCGAAAACCTCCAAAATTCGGATGAGTTGGTACATCCATTGTAAATCATACCAACTGGCGAATCTGTCTCATTCGACCAAATCATCAAAATATATTCTTTGTAAAATAAGTCTACTAATGTCGGTCTTTTCCTAAAATCTCACCCTTTAAATAAATTACATAGCGAAACACAAAGGATAGAAACAAAAAAATTCAGATAAAAAAAGAGGAAATCTCCCTTGCATAGACAGGGATGGGGATATAAAGGGCTTAAGCTGCGTTCCATCTTTTTTATTTCCATTACGTATTTGCATATTATGTAAATGATCTCTGTGTGTGATGAATGTCTCAAATCTTTAAAGCGTTTTATATTAGTGCCACTTACAATGTCATCATTTGCATGAGGTAAGGACGATGAATGTATATTATATGATTCCTCCACCAGGAGGTAAACCCGTCAGTTATTTATTGCTGGACTCTAAAGGATGTTTCTTTGTGAGGCTCAGGAAAGGCACCACTCAAATTCGTTCCAATTGAAAGATGTTATGTTTCCATCCAGTAAATTGTGAAGATTTGGGAACCAATTTCAAAAAGCATGTGAGAGTAATCCTAAGATAGGTTAGCCTCTAATAAACCAAGCGCACAATATGTCTCTTCATGACCTGTTACTTCCTGAATATATAAATTTCATCTATCTTAACTGTCATTTGTATATTCTTTTTATCCTGTCATCAAGATGACTAACCCCTTATTTTGAAAAAAGATTAAAAAAACCCTTAAACTGATGTATAACATATCATGCATCCATATCATCCACCAATATCAAGACTAAACTAGATGTCAGTTTTGTGTAGATTGGTCCTAGAACTCTATTTCGAGCCAGAAAGGCACGATCACCACCAGCTAAAATGGCCGAGGGCATTTCATCAAAACCTATTCCCGTGTCTCAAGAGGAGTTTGAGGAATTTAAGAAACAGATTGTTGAGATGACTGTCCTATTAGGAGAATAGTGTAAGGTGGCTCAGGAGCCCAAATTGAAAACTCTAACCGAATCATCTGCGCAAAAAGATATGAGAATATCGAGAAAGGATAGTGATACACAAATGTCTACTCCAGTATCCCTACTCACCGTCAGAGCAACCAAAAAGGCCCCAGATAAGAATCTGACAAGGGAAATTATAGACCTCCGAGAAGATAGAGAAACTTGAAACATCAGGAAGAAGATTAAACAGATGGAGGATGCCATCCGATCCATTAAGGGGAAAGGATCCCATGGGAGTGTGAATTACTCTGACTTATGTATCTTCCCAAAGGCGAGATACCCAGATAAATTTCAAGTCTAGGAATTTGAAAAGTATTATGGATTGGGCGACCCCTACACCCACTTAAAGGTCTACATAGGCGAGCTCGGATCATATGCCGAGGATGAGAACCTCCAAATGCATTTGTTCTAAAAAAGCCTTACCAGTGAAGCACGAACTTGGTATGCCAGGATTAATAAATCCAAGGTCCATGGTTGGAAAGATTTAGCATATGCATTCCTCAACCAGTATAGCTTCCAATCCCAAATGGCCCCTGATCACTACCAAGTGACCAAAGTTAAGAAACTGAGCAATAAATCATTCAGGGAATACGCGCAGAGGTGGAGGCACATGGAAACCTAATTTATCCTACCAATGGACGAAGGTAAGATGGTGATGACTTTTATTAACATCCAAGAAGTGCCAAAATGATAAAACATGAGAAAATGGCAAAAATGGGTTTGAAGTCTGGCAAAATCAAAAACCTCACCGCATTGGAGGCAATGGCAGAGCATATCCAATCGGGCAACTACTCAAGAATTCCTAAGAGGGTACATAAAAGGAAGGAGGAAGATGTCTGCTTAATATTTCAAGGGCAATCAGCGAATAAAAGCAATAACCTACCTATACATAAGTAAGGCAATTACCCTACATTCCAGTCACCTGCAAACATCCAAAATCCTACGGCCCCAAAGGTCGAGGAAAATAGGCAACGAAGGATATTCACTCCATTAGGGGATTCATTGGAGAATATATTAGCACTGTTGGTTGCACAGAAGAAGATCACTGAGCTTGCTCCACCTACTGATCCTAAAGGAAGACAATATGATCTTAGTAAGAGATGTGCTTACCATTCCAGAGCACCGGGTATGACACTCAGAATTGTTGGACTTTAAAGCACAAGATTTAGAATATGATCGACAGTGGGGATATTGTAGTGAAAGCGCCGGAGCAACCCAATGTTAATAACAACCCCTTACCTCAGCATGATAAAGAGGGAGTCAACATGATCAGTGCAGGAAGTCGGAAGAACAACAAGTATCTAAGGAAATTAGGAGAAGCTCCCGCTATGACTGATCCTTCCATATGGGGGTACCTGAAGGAAAAATATACGATGAAAGAAATCTTGGTCTCGAACAAGGAACAAGTGGACCAATTAGCAGAGCTAATCGTATACCAACATCATGTAACCCAACAGCTTATTGGTGAAGTCCTACGAGGGCATGCCAACACTGCATCTCCTAAGGTTGTCCCATTTCCAAAGAGAGATCAGATTCGACTCTAGGAGCAGAGTAGATGAACAGAAAAGATGGTTAGGGAAGCTAGATTTCACCTCCAATGGGAACTTACAGCCAAACAAAATTTTATCCCCCTGGGGCAATCTAGGGAAGAAATTCTGCGGATGCTGATCAACAAAGGAAAGATCACTGAGTTCTCACCACCCCTGGATCCTTGCTCAAAGTGTTTCGACCCCAGTAAAACTTGCCTCTATCATTCAAATGCCCCTAGACATGCCACCGAGGAATGTTGGGCCCTACACCACTTAATTCAGAATATGATCAAATTTAGCGAACTAAAAATGATGAATGAGGCTGAGATCTTCCCCAATGAAGAGGTAATATACTCTTGAAGGGTGGGAAGCACAGAAGAAATGGTGGACGTTATCACTTGCGTAGAAGAACTTTCTGCAGTGCCAGTAGCCATCCGAGGATTGTCTAACAAGGAAGGAATAACTCCCGTGGAAATAGCTGCTTCAATGCCATTGATATTGACTCCTCATCCGCAGATCCCCATATCCAGTTTGAAAAAGGTTCCATAGAATTATGGAGACGGTATAAGATTGAAGACCAATTATACGACAATCTTGCCAAGAGACAATCCCCTATACCTCTCAGGGCAGGTAATGAAGCCAATAACCAAGATAGTGGGAATAGTGTCGCTAGGGAAGTTTGTGGATTTTCTTAATAAAGTGGGACACAACAAAGCGAGAACGGTGAAGCAGTTGAAAGAGGCACCACCCCAAATCTTCGTCCTAAACTTAGTGTTAGCCTTCGAGGACCATCGCAAAATCTTAATCTAACTGTTAGAGGAGGCTCAACTTCCCAAGACCATTGACGTCGAGAAAATTACAACATTTGATCATCCACGTATTGGATAGTAATGTCATATCATTTACCAATGATGATATACCAGCCAAAGGAACTGGGCAATACAAACCCTTGCATATTGCGGTTATATCGTCAAGGTATGTGATAGGAGTACTTATCAATGGGGGATCGACATTGACCATCTTCCCTTATGATACCTTGGAGATGATGAATATCAACCCGAATAGGATTCGAGATAGCCATGTGGTAGTCCGAGCTTTCTATGATTCAAGGACGAATACGGTGGGGGAAATTAAATTTCCCATGGAGATTGGTCGATTCACTTTTAACATATCCTTCCAAGTATTTAACATCACTACTTGGTATAACATTTTACTGGGATGACCATAGATTTATATTACTAGAGCCATTCCCTCCAATCTTCACCAGCAGTTAAAGTACATTATCAACGACAACTTGGTTACCGTCAGTGCCAAACCTGAATATCTAATCTATGTTCCAGGAGACATGCTCATGATCAGCTTGAACAAAGGCATTGAGCCCGCAAGATTTCAAGCCTTCGAGGTAAGTACTCCACAATACCACTCTGTGGGATCGCCTGCATTAAAACCTCGAATATCCCTAGAAGTGATGACGATCAGTCAAGAGATTTTTCCAGAGGACATCGAATAGGCGAAGGGCTAGTTCAAAATAGCCAGGGGATCAAAAATCTAATTCATATACTGACACAGTCAGGGAAAGATGTACTGGGCTACCTCGGTGGTTTCAAACACCGTAATCCCCATAAGCACATGCATGTCCATATGATGACTCCCCTCAAGTCAAACCTTACTGAAGCAGGATTCAAGAAACCATTGAGGAAAGACCCCGCTAATAATCTGATAGGGAACCTGTGCTTTAAATCCTTTTTAATTATAATAGGAATATAGTGAATTAGTTAATTAGGGTGTTTGATTCAATTCTATCAACTGTAGATTTGGATTAATATATTTGTGATGCATCAGAAGGTGGTTATAAATACTAATAAGTTCCTGATTAATAGTTCATAATAGTGAGCATAATTAATAAGAAGTATATTGATATAAGTATTCTGGACAATCATGTTATGGAGAATTAAGATCACAACTTCACTTATTGCTCACTTATATCAATACACTTCTTATTAATTATGCTCCCTATTCTGGACTGTTAATCTGGAACTTATTAGTATTTATAACCACTTTCTGATGCATCATAAACATATTAATCCAAATTCACAGTTGATAGAATTGAATCAAATATCCTAATTAACTAATTCACTATACTCCTATGTGAATTACAATTAAAAAGGATTTAAAACACATGTTCCCTTTCATATTACATGCGGCGTAAAGGTATATCCCTATCCTAAACATAAATTATGAATTCCGTCACCATGCAGAAAATACACTCACATACTATTATGTTCAAATCTAAATCTATATTTCATTCATCCCGAATTCATATAAATTATCACATTAATTGTTAATTAGATAATTAATTAATTATGCACAAATAATAACAGACAATCCCTATAATAGATCACAATACTTATGAAAGAAGCATACTAAAATAAGATACGCAATAAGATCCGTTGCAATCTTAAACAAGAGATTCGTTCATTGTTATTAAATTAAAGTCTAGAATTCACAGTTGAATAACATTAAAAGACAAAAATAGAAGTAGGGTAGAGAATAAAATCTGTTGTCTGTAAATTTGAGACTCTCCTCTTGCTCCTACTTTGGATCTTCAATGCTCTCCAAGTTACTTCAATCTACAATGCAATCTAAACTAGGATTTATGAATAAAAAATATAATATAATGGAGTGTATCCCTAAACTAATCTACTCTCTACTTTATACCTCCCATCATGTATTTATAGGTTACAAGTCAGATCTCTAGCTTATGAGGAAATCCAATCCAATTTGGAGTCAAAAATGTATCAAAATTTTCCCGAAAATGTGTCCCAACTTTATCTGGCCCGACCACAGCGCCCCGACGCTACTCATGGCGCTGGTTTTTCTGACTCTGGGCGCACCAGTACTGGAAATAGTCAAGGATTGGGCACCCCGGCGCTGGGCACTTTTCTAGAATTTTTTGCTCTAACGTCCTTTGGGAAAATGTCCATAACGTCTTCTTTTAAACTCCGATTTAGATGATTTAAGATGTTTCAAAAAGAGGAGAAATAAATCTACAACATTTATTCTTTGTTTTCTTCAAAAAACGGGTTAGAGCAATGCCGAAATTGGTCCTGAATTAGCTGCTATGTAAATGGCAAGCCAAAAATGCAAATTTAGCAATCCCAAACATCGATCCAAGTAACTTTTATCCCAATTCCTACAAAACAAAGTAAAAAATGCATGAATAGACACAAACACTTAAAAAATACTAAAAGATTAAGCTCAATCACACTAAATTCATGGGTATAAAACTCACTCATCAAATACCCCCAAACTTAAACATTTGCTTATCTTCAAGTAAAACAAACCAATGTTATGCATAACAAAACCAAACATAATGCACATGTGAACTATACTCTACAATCCTATGAATTTGGCAACAAAACAGTATGAGTTTCAACAACATGCCTCAGAGATATCCTCAAGAAATGCAAACAAAACATCCAATTAATGCAAATCAAAAATTGAAACCACTCCGACAATCTAAACCCATCATTACCCGTGTAGTGTGTGTGTGTGTGTGTGTGTGTGTGTGTGTGTGTGATCGTTTACTTATTCCAACCAACTACAAACCAAACTAGATTTCTTAATTTATTTATTACGACCCCCTTTTTGAAGTGTCTTCTTTGAAAGGAATCCCTGCAATAAATTAGTAATTTGAACCATAGTACCAGTGTCAAGCCACCATATATTAGAAGATCAATTAGAAAGGATTCATGTGACAGCCTAAAATCCGGGTCCCAAATCACCACGGATCTGGTACAATCATTCTATAACTATTGCGGAAGATATAAACATAAATTGTTTATACATTACATTTACACACTATTCTCCAAGGTCAAGTAACCTTAACTTAATACACAATTCATAACTTATTTGACTTACAATAACATTAAGACACATTACTATTACAAATCTAACTACACACGTATACTAAAGCTGGAACTGTCTTTGACCTTTCTTTGTATTCGAAGCGTTCGTCTTAATCTACAATATTTTATCATGATATAGCAAGGGTGAGCATAAAATTGCCCAGCAAGTTTAAGTTCAATAATATATCGATATATCATGATTGAAAGAGTCTGAATAATAAGTTGGCTATAATTCATCAATGTAGTTGTGAATTAGCACGAACAAACTTTTGACTGAACAAGTATTGAACATGAACAAATATATCTGGACCAACTGGTAATGAAGGTGATCAGCCTTTTATACCTGACTAATACATGCAATATGTACAGAGTACAATTCTACAATGGCAATCAACAATGATAACCATAAGCATATCTGAATGAAACAACTCTCAGTAGAGTTAAGTAAAACTTGCCTGAACCGTTGATTACCGCTACGCAATTTATAACGCTTTATCCGAAGACCTAATATTAGTAATATAGATCTTCAATATTAGAATAATATCATCACAATATAATACTATTATATATATACATAGAATAACCTAAACACATAACACATAATCCTATCAGTCTATTCAACACATAAAACTCGGTATCAAATCAAACTATTTCAGTCTGACTTGAGCCTGACACAAATCTGACATCCCGACGGTCTAGTCGAACAAAAATTTGAGTTGAAGTTCAATTAAAATCTGTCTAAACACTTAGCCATTAACTTAAATAATTTTATTAACAGTCGAAATATTTTTCATAAGTTTGCAATAATTTTTAAATAATTATTTCTATTTATTAGAATTTTTCAATTGTTAAACTCGTATTTAAATGAATTAAATACCACATAATTCCTTTATCATTAATATTTATTTAATATCAAATATTAATGAAATACATCACATAATATTATAATATATTTATATATCACAAAGTATTTTTAATACTTTAAAATCACCTTTATATGATGTTTAAACAATTAAATTCATTATCTAATAATCGTTTTTAATATTAAAATATTAATATTTTCATGACAAAATATCAAAAGTATATTTTATAACTTAAAATATTTTTATAATCCTTAAATTATTTTTATTTGATTTATAAATCATTAATTCTATTTTCCCTTAATTTATTTAATATATTTATTAAATAAGCTAACTATCATTAATATTTATTAATTAATGAAATTCATCACAAAATATTAAAAGTCACTGAAAATAACTTAAAATATTTTATTATACCATAATATTATTTTTCATGATTTTTCATGTATTAAAATTATTTTTTAATAGTTTATTTAATATTATAATTAAATAAATTAAATACCATTTATATTCTAAAAATATTAAATATTTATGAAATATACTGAAAATAATTAAAAACTATTTTTCAGACTTTTAAATAATTTTTTGAAATTTATTTTGTTTTTAATCATTAAAAACCATTTAATTTGATTTATTATTTAAAATAATTATTTCCAAAAACTAGCTCTCGCCATAGAGCCTTTTGGCGAGAATCCGTCGCTAATAGTGTTCTTAGGTCAAGCCCAGATCATCAAGCACTGCTAACAGGGTATGAGGTTTGACCGGTTCTAGATTGTGGATGTTTAGATTTTCTGGCCAGCTAAAGTGTTATTATTGTAGTATATGTGTAATACTACCACTATCAATCGAGATCATAGCCAAACTAATCATCACAGCAAGATTATAACCTTCAGAAAAACATGTCAGAGCTATTTTCATTTTGGATTTTCCAAAATGAAGAACAGTTAGGGTCATACTTTGATCCGTAGAATCTACCAGTTCTGTGTTTGTTTAATGTGACGTAAAGGTTCCATCGGGTAGTTTACATGACAGGGTACCATAATATATCATCATATCCGTATAACAACAACATGAAAGAAGGATTTGAGTCGGTCAAAACTAGTAGTCAGATAACGGCTCTTGAAGATTCTGGGTTACCCAGAATCTCATTCCGGCCAGTTAGTCACGTGGGTTTGACCACAATTATCTTTGATCCTGTTATGGATCTAGTTGTTCTAAGGGCTGGGATGTGTAGTACTGATGTCCGACTAAAAGACATAGCACAAACATGGTTATTAACTTTAA
>CM029014.1:194431627-194597634 GCA_016801055.1 Panax notoginseng
AGTGGTTGCAATGGACCTTTTGGCACTTGATGCTCCGCCTTGACTCGTTGACAAGTTAGACACCTTGAGATAAACTTCGCTACCTCTCTCTTCATATTCCTCCAACTAAAATATATGTCGAAGATCACGATACATTTTGGTACTCCAGGATGGATTGCAAACGGTGTGTTGTGCGCCTCCATCATGATCTTATACTTTAAATCAGGGTCGTTCAGAACACAAAGTCTGGAGTTAACTTGAAGTATTCCTTCTTCATTGATTCTTGCTTCCGGAATAACATCTTCTTGTATTTTCTTCTTTATACGCATCAGCTCCAGGTCCACAGCTTGAGCAGCTTTAACTTTATCAATTAAAGTCGGTTCTACTCGTATATTTACCATCATCACGTGGGTCCGTGGAGTCTTTAACTATATCTCCATCCTTTGCAAGTCATACAAAATGGGCCTTTGCGTTGACAATATCGCAGTCATACCTGTATATGATCTTCTACTCAATGCGTCAGCTACCACGTTCGCTTTTTCAGGATGGTATTGAATGGTATGATCATAATCTTTCAAAAGTTCAAGCCAACGTCGTTGCCGCATGTTGAGTTCTTTTTGAGTGAAGAAATATTTGAGGCTTTTATGATCCGTATATATCTCCACTTTCTCCCCATACAGGTAATGCCTCAAAATTTTAAGTGCGAAGACAACAGCTGCCAACTCTAGATCATGAGTAGGATAATTTCTCTCATATTCTTTGAGTTATCGAGAGGCATATGCTATGACTTTGCCATATTGCATAAGAACACATCCAAACCCTTTGCCTGAAGTATCACTGTAGATGACAAATCCCTCCGAGCCAGATGATATTGTCAGAACAGGTGCTGAAATGAGTCTTCTCTTGAGTTCTTGAAAACTCTTGTCACATTCCTCGCTCCAACCGATTTTTGTATCTTTTCGAGTCAGCTGAGTTAATGGAGTAGCGATTCGAGAAAATCCTTCCACGAATCTCCGATAATAACCAGCTAAGCCCAGAAAGCTACGTATTTCGGTCACTGACTTGGGTTGCTCCCAGCTTTAAATTGCTTCAATCTTTGCCGGGTCAATAGATATTCCATGATTTGATATCACGTGCCCAAGGAATGCTACTTTCTTAAGCCAAAACTCACACTTCTTCAACTTGGCATAAAGCTTATTTTCACGAAGCTTTTGGAGTATTAGCCTCAAGTGTTGCTCATGATCTTCACGGGCTTTGGAATATATGAGGATGTCATTAATAAAGACGACTACAAAATGATCCAAATATTCCTTGAATACTCGGTTCATCATATCCATGAGGGTAGAATGAGTATTAGTCAATCCAAAAGACATGACTAGGAATTCATAATGCCCGTACCGAGTTCTAAAAGTAGTCTTTGGGATGTCATTGATTTTAATCTTTAATTGATGATATTCGAAACAAAGATCGATCTTTGAAAATAATTTGGCGCCTTGCAACTGGTCAAACAGGTCATCAAAGAGAGGCAACGATTACCTATTTTTGATGGTGACATGATTCAACTCCCGATAATTAATACAAAGTCGCATACTCCCATCTTTCTTCTTTACGAATAGAACAGGAGCACCCCAAGGAGACGTGCTAGGACGAATGAAACCGATGACTAACAATTCATGCAGTTAGGTCTTTAACTCCTGAAGTTCAACAGGAGCCATTCAATATGGGGTTTTAGAAATGGGTTTTGTACTGGGTTCAAGGTCGATACAAAATTCAATTTCACGCTCTGGGGGTAGGCCAGGAAGTTCTTCAGGGAATACGTCAGAAAATTTATTAACAATGGAAATATCATTTAAATCTGACGTATTTTTATTTAAATCTGTGACATGGGCTAAGAAAGCTTGACATCCGTTTTTCAATAAACGAATAGCTTTATGGCTTGATATGACAGCGATTGACTTTAGTGGTTTGGTCGCTTGAATTCGCATAATAGGTTGGTTAGGAATATGAAAGCTAACAACCTTACGAAAATAATTAATTTTTGCATAATGAGTAGTTAACCAATCAATCCCTAAAATCACATCAAACACAAGTATTTTTAACGAAATAAGATCGACAGGTAACGTGCGGTTACCGATTTGAATCAAACAAGACTTAAAAATAGTGGATGTAATAAAGGTTTCCCCCAACGGAGTTTTAACCGATAAGTCAAAGTCTAATTTCTGCAGAATCAAATTTAAACGTTGAGCGCAAGTAGGAGAAATAAAAGAATGGGTAGAACCGGTATCAAATAAGGTATAAGCTTCGCAAGAGTTTATGATTAGCTTACCCGTGATCACCTCGTTCGGATTCCTCACTTTTTAGGAGGTTACAACAAACGCTCTCTCTTGAACTACTAGTTTTTTCTTGTCTGGGACGGCCTTTGATGCTTCCATCTGGACTTGACTTTGGTGCACGATAAAATTGGGCTCGGTGACCTTCTTTTCCATAATTGTAACATGCTTTGGACTGCTGCGTACAGTTTGGACTGATGTGTCCCTCCCCTCCGCATTTGTAACATACGACCGGTGGTTGTTCTCCTTCCTTAACAACAGGTGCTGGTGCTGACGTCTTTCCATCATTTTTGAATCTCCTCTTCTTGAAATTTCCACTTCTATTATCTTGGCCATGATTACCACCGGAGTGGTTACCATTTCTGGCATGTTGATTCCCTCCACGTTTGTTGTCACCGCTTCGATAACTGCTACCACTGGTATTATCAACTTGCTGGCTGCTCTCTCTTGGTTGGGTTGGCTCATTATCGCGCTCTAGTAACTAAGCCCTATTTACAACATCTGAATACAAACACAGTTTGTGAGAAATAAGGTATTGACGTATCTCAGATTTTAGACCTCTTAAAAACATCCGCATCATTCTCTCCTCATTATCAACTAAGTGGGACGTAAACCGGGACAACTCGGCAAACTTGGCTTCGTACTGCGACACAGTCATGTTGTTTTACTCTAGTTTAATGAACTCTATCTCTTTCATGTGACGAATACTTTCGAGAAAGTACTTGTCGTTGAACAGTTCTTGGAACTTCTCCCAAGTCATATTCAGTGTGGCAGGTTGAGTACGCTTTACAGATTCTCACCAGTAATCTGCCTCTCCTCGCAACATGAAGGTGGCAAAGGGAACCTTTTGCTCCTCAGAGCATCCCAAGACATCAAATATCTTGGTGAACTGCTTTATCCACGTTTCTACCTTAAGTGGTTTTGGCTCTCCAATAAAATCCGGTGGTCCCAGCTCCTTAAACTGCTTAGCGGTGACCGTCCGAGAGTTGCCAGAGTTTTTACTTGTATTTTGGACAGGTGCCGCTCTCGCCTGATGTTGCATGAATTGCATAAAGCTTCTGAACATCCCATCGTTCATCATTTGATCGGTGTTGTTATTTACCTGAGGATTATTGTCTTCCTGTTGCACATTATCCTGGGTATTGATCGTTGGTGACTCAACGGTCTCATGTGCTTCATTGTTGATCTCAACATATTCAGATGTCATTTCCAAACACTGCCACAAAACAAGGGTTAATTGACGTATCACATATTATCCCTATACTCTGACCGACTAATTAAATACCAAATAAACTTAGGTAGGTCATACTAGCGAAGGAATTCCCCGTCTCTCCCCTCCTAGTTCTTGTCTCACATCTCAGCCAAGGATCATATCCCTAAGCTTTGATACCAACTGTGATGCCCCCAAAATAGGTATACATCACCCATCTTGGGTTGCCAAATACATGGTACAAAATTTAAATACAACTTAATTATACAACTGTCGTGTAACATATGACAAAACATAAGCTGAGAATTTTATAATGAATATTGTCTTCTAGACAATATCCACACTCAATGGAGTCCTCATTACAATTATTATCACACTATTTCACAGAATAGTGAGGACTACTAATGCACCATCTCGGACCATTACTCCGTTCCCCGACTAGTCCCAGCTATGTTCTCATTTCTTTAGTAGAAGACTGGATACTGCAATGGTGAAGTAGCAGAATACTCTTCTTCTTGCTCTCTATAGTTTCTCTCTATATAGTTACTCTTGTGAATCTCAGTGAATTGGTGAGAATGAAAGAAGAATTAAGCTTCTATTTATAGGAGAATGGACTAAATAGTAACTTATTCACAAACGGTCCAAATTTATTTACTATTAGAAAGGACGGTCCATATTGATTACTATTAAAACCACAACCGACGGTTCAGATTGATTTACTTTTAAAACCACCACCGACGGTCCAGATTGATTACTTTTAAAACCACCACTGATGGTCCAGATTGATTACTTTTAAAACCACCATCAACGGTCCAGATTGATTTACTAATAAAACCACCACCGACGGTCTAGATTGATTTACTATTAAAACCACCATTGACGGTCCAGATTGATTTACTATTAAAACCACCATCAATGGTCCAGATTGATTTACTATTAAAATCACAACCAATGGTCCTGATTGGTTTACTATTAAAACCACCACCAATGGTCCAGATTTATTTAACTTATTACACTTTGGTACCCCTAAAGTTTTCCAAGTTTGCATTATTCCCCTTTAACTTTTGTAATTCACTTATCTTTAATAAACACATTCTTAATACTTCAACAATTATTCATCATTAATATTATAACTCACAATATTTAACAACCAGATCATTCCCAGGAAAGAGGGGGCTTTCAAATAAGGATTTCTCCCTATTGGCGCGCAATTAGGTGACCAAACCTCTCCTCGACAGAACTTTCTAGACATTGTCAATATTGCAAATAAGAATATGAATAAATTTGTTATCTCAATTATTGATTTAATAATATAAAATATTATGCAGATGATAATGTGACAATAATTGAATCAAATAACGTGAGGTACTATGCAACAATTACTGTAACAATAATTGAGTAAACTGAGTGGCTTCTTACGTAAGTATCAAAAATCAATACCGTGTGCTACTATGCAACCACGCGTATTACTATATTTTTACCACTGGGTATCTCAACAGTTTAACGGTAAAACTTTCGCCGTTATTTTTATAAAAAGATATTTCTGTCGTTTTCTAACTACGACAATTCTTCCATTATAGGGTCCACCAATGATTGTACCGTCATACGAATATTCCCTGTTAAAATAAATATTCTCCGACCAATCGAATATTCCTCGACACAACGAATATTTTATATCAACTTGCTTACTTTGCAAAATTTTTAAATATCACCCTTAACTTTAACCTTTTATCAATTTAACCATTTATTAAATAGAATAATAATTATAAGAAAATTGGATACTTTCAATTCATATAATTTGGGGTAATACAAACCCCCTACGCATTAACCTATGGGATGGAATCAGTACTCCCCATAGAAGTAGAAATAGAATCCCTCAGAGTGTTGATAGACGCTTAGCTGGATGAAGACCAATGGGTACAAGAAAGGTATCACCAATTGTCTCTAATAGACGAAAGGCGAACCATAACTATCTTCCATAGTCAGTTATATAAACAAAGGATCGCCCGATCCTACAACAGAAAAGTTCGGCTACGGCAGTTTAAATAACATGACTTGGCTTTGAAGAAGATCATCGACAACCAAGATCAGTCTAAGGGAAAATTCGCTCCTAATTGGGAAGGCTCGTTTATTGTCAAGAAGGTATTGACAGGAGGTGCTCTCAGATTGTAGGAAATGGATGGCGATGAATTTCTGTAACTCATCAACTTGAACACCGTGAAATGGTACTATGTCTGAGGTTACCTTCAAGTAAACATCCTGGTGTTGGCTTATCAGATCACCAGTCATTTCGGTTCTTTAACCTTTCACTACATACAACTCTTTTCAACTCTACGCCCCTCAAGGAAACACATTTTTCAAGCCAGATCGTCAGATCTTTCCTCTCCACTTGGTTTTTTAACCCTTACTCAACTTCGGTTATCCCACTAGGGATTGAACCTTTCACACTTGCAGTTTGTCCCCAAACATGGGATCAAACTTTTCACACCTGTAGTTTATCCTGAACTTAGGATTAAACTTTTACCCCTCACAGTTTGTCCTCCACATAGGATCAAACTTTTCGTTGGCTACAAATCGTCCTGAGGGGCGAACTACATCGACCTGATCTGCTTGATACACGGGAGTATGTAGGCAACCATTTTATATGGCCCGGTCGCAATAAAGCAAAAACAACAAAAACATTTCTACACCCTTCTCCTTTTTTCAAAAAATAACAAAAACATTCATACAGCCTTTCTGCCACATACAGCGTTGAACCTCTTACACCAGGTTCGAACAACGCAGACCTGATCTCCTCTTCAATAGGAGTACGTAGGCAACCATTTATGGTTCGGTCTAACTCCCTACCAAAACACAAATACTTGTCAATAGTACTGGGATCAAACTTCATTCCACTACATTTCATTGGCTTCAAACCAAAGGGATGAAATTACCTGACCTCCCCATGTAAACGGGAGACTCGGCGACCATCTAAGCTGCGGTTGTTCCTTGAAGAGCAACACCAATCCATAAGAGATGGAATTAACTAGGCTCCTCCTAAATAGGTGTATTGGCGACCATCTGTGGTCCGATCAATCTCAGATAGGAAAGCCACAATCCTCTCCACATTTTCGTATAGAAACCAGTCCCAAGACACCAAAGATGGTAGGGAACACACATATCAATGATCCATTCTGAACTGTCTAGGGACAACTCAATGTCCATCCAGCAAGAAGGAATTCAGAATACATCAAGATCACAAGCCCTGAAGAAG
This sequence comes from Panax notoginseng, assembly GCA_016801055.1. NCBI lineage: Eukaryota > Viridiplantae > Streptophyta > Magnoliopsida > Apiales > Araliaceae > Panax > Panax notoginseng. Next base: position 194,438,400 of record CM029014.1, read on the forward strand.
TAGGCAAATATCAAGTAAGTATTTAGGCATATCTAAAAGGGAAGTGATCAAAAATATATTTCCCTACTATATATAATACTATTTAATATACATAATATAAACTGTACATGACAAAATGGCTAAGCTAGTCTATGCAAGAAAATACAAGGCTATCTACAGATCGGTATGCATGCGGGCTAACAAATCTAACATAGCATCTCTATCCGAAGAAGGAGGTAATGCTGTGGTCTCCTGTAAAAGGATATCCACACGAGCCAGCAAGTTAGAGGCCATCTGCATAGTGATGCGATGCTCATCAATGTACGCACTCATCTCAACAAGCATACCAGTGGTCAGGGAACTTATTGAAGTACTGTCTGCAACGGCTACATCCCGGGCAGATATGGCGGCATCCAGGTCAATGATCACTGCATCTCTGGCCTATCTGGCCTCATCCCACTTAACAACATCGACATCTCTTCGAGCTAATGCCTCGTCTCTCTCTAACATAGCTGCGTCTCGCCCATCAAGAGCTGTCAACATCAAGGATCTAGCATGATCTCTCTCAAAGGTCATCAAATGAAGACTCTGCTCAAAGTACTGTGCTGAATGCTGGATCACAACAGTACTAGTACTGGGAGAATCTAAAGGAGATGTTGGCAACCCAGTAAATGACTCCTCCTCGATGTGGGAATCAATGTCCTCCATGGGCTCTCTATCATCTGAATCACTATCCGGCCCTGTGGATACTACCTCAGCCGATGAAGTCTCTGTCTCCATCCACGCAGAATACTCTAGCGAATAACCCAAATGGCTAACAAAAAAAGCAATTATCTCATGTTGATCCAAATAAGCATACACACGGGATCGATCCTCTGCTGATAAGTGGCGAGAAGCTAAGCGCTGACCTAACGCCCCATCAAAGGGATGGAAATCCTGGAACTGGTCAAATTGCGACATCACGACCAGTGGGTGGTAGGTAGTCATGCCCCTCAAATCATCCAGAAGGAGATAATCCATGCCCGGAGCATGAGTGATAAAACTGTAGGGCGAACTGAGCCCTGTAAATGGCAAGATAGCAAACAGATCTCTAATCCTAGCTTGGAAAACGGACCAAGATGCAGGATCTGTATACTCCGTAGGCTAGAAAGAATATGACATAGCTATCTCATAGGTGAAACAATACCCGTGTCATTTGAATGTGCCAATCGGTCTTAGGTGTGACATAAACCACACGTATAGCATGACTGAACTGCCTGTGAATACCTCTGTAGGGTAAGTGCTGCAGAATGTGGCCGACCTCAGTGTCTCTGCCATAATCATTGGAATAATGGTATGACCCTCCCTGTGAGCTCTCACTGCCATGATGACACTGATGTCCAACTCATCCATGTATCGCGGCATGTACACATATGACACTATACACAACAACAATACATCTAATCTGGCCAAACGCCACTGGTCCTCTGTTATGGTGAAATCCCCAGAATGTCGAGTATAGCTGTCCTTATACCCAAATCTGTCAATTAGAAAATGCTGGGATATCACGTGGCCGGATGTAATCTCATTCTGCACAACTCTCTACCTTAGCCCGGTGAGAGTCATAAACTGCCGGCTCATGCCACCAATGGCCATATGCACGCAAGGTCTGTAAGTGGCAGCATCATCAAACGTGCATACTCCTCCAAAGTCAAAGTCAACTGCTGGGTCCCAAGTAGGAAAACCTGCCTCTCCGGTACCCAGTGCTCCAGCATGCCCTCTACAAATCCTGTGGGAACCTAAAACATCAAAAGGGTCATGGTATACTGCAACAGCTGATCTACGGTCACCCTATTTGGGGGTGACATACTATCATACCAATATCTCAGACGGGATGCTACCAATACTGGTGGGGTGTAATCTATGCGGCTGACTGTCGAAGAAGACATCTGTGTGGGCCGTATCATAAAACCATCCCGGGGTCAATGCTGAATATCTCTAGACATACATATATATGCATAACATGATATATGCATAACAGATAATAGATGGCAATATAATGCAGGGAATAGAAGATAGTACATACATTCCTAAATACATCATCATCTATATACATCATCTCTGTACAGCTAAAAATAAAAGGAAATGGGGCACAGACGCCCTACTACTAACAGGGGCCTATCAAAAGATATAGCAAGAATGGGGCACATCCACCCAATATCTAACAAGAGGCCTATCAAAAGAGATAATGAGAATACACATCAGAAGAAGACATGGTGTCAATATCTACATCATCAATCCTGTCCACCTGATATAACTCCTCCTGAGTCACTGGATCTCTATCAATAGGGATGTCAGGCCTATACAAAGGAGGATCTACGCTAGCAAAACCAAATGGGTCATTTGAGGGGCCAGCTCCTGTGCTGGAAGGATCAAATGAATCTGCCTCTGCCGGATCTCTGCCCAAATGTCGGATAAAGAAATGTGCCCTGTCTAGTCGCTGGGTCAAGCTGTTAATCGGTGTCACATGAGTTAGATCTCGAACACAGGCTAGCCAATCCGTCATCATCACGGATCCTAGAACCATATCTCCCATGAACTGAGTGGCGCGGGTCTGGGCTCCAATGGTACGAGAGATCCACCAATGCTGGAATACATCCTGAGTGCAAGGTGATAACTGGGTTTTATACCTACTTATTGGATATCAATTCACGAGAACTATGCCCATCTTAAGTACACTTTAGTGTGTTTTTAGCTGTATTTTATTTTGTTTTGCATTGCATGTACTGAGAACTCCTTTGGTGTGAAAGTGCAGGAAATGGCATGAGCTCGGCATTGGCAGATGACATGTGATCAATGAAGGCACAACATGAGGATCGAGTGGACAAAAGAAGCTAAACAGTGGTGAATAAAAGAGTGAAAGTTGCATGTCAAAGCATCAATAGTTGAATACAGAAGCAGTAGCAGCAGCAGAACCTGAGGATTCAAAGTTCAGAAGCCGCACGGCAGCCGGCTACACAGGTTAACACTCACGCGCCCGCGTGATCACCCGAACTGAGAAAATTTTGAACACGCGCACCCGCGCGTAACATCTGCAGCTGTTAATTAAATTTATTTTAATTTTTAAATTGTAAGAGTTTGAGTTGGTTAAAACTATTCTGGTTAGTACCAGACGTATCTATTATTAGTTTTTACGTATTTTTCATAAGAGGGAACTAGGGTTTACGCTTTGAGAGATTTCCATTGATGAACCACGCATAGACGTATTATTTTCTACTTCTTCTTTGGATTTTAATCATTGTGGATGAACTATTTTTATGTTACTGGATATTAGTGAGGATTTGAACGTTACGTTTGGATTATAATCAGTAATTGGGTTTGATCGATTTTATCTTTTCTCTTTCAATTATTTATTTATTGTCCATGTATTGCTTTGATCCCATAATGGCTTTCGGTTCAGCAATGAACTAAACTCTATTATGGGGTTCTAACGGATTTTAATACGTAGTCTAACTTATGGCCTGATTGTTGGACTGTTTGTGTATCGTTAGGAATTTCTATCATGGTTGATTTACATGCATGAATTATTGATCACCATTCATTTTATGTGCTTATATGGAGTTGAAAAATAACATGCAAGTATGGTTGTAATCATGATAGCATGCGTATATGGGGTTATTTTACTTAGCTTTGTATTTCGTGAACCGGATAGATATATATTGTTTCACCGTGTGAGTTATATATAAGGGCTTGTGTTTAAATTCAATACGGCTGCAATTTCACATAGAAATATAGTGAAGTTGGTTTTATTGAGGATTACATGATGTCTATTGTATATGGATGTTATGTAAGTAGGTCATGATACATTGAAAAATGGTTATGTCTACATTCGTGCTCTTGGCTAATTTCCTGTGTTACATGAATAATCTTGCATGACGGTGGCAATTAGATGAACTATTAAATGAAGTTAGGATCCCATTATTTCCAGATTTGATTTATTACATTAATATTCTTCTTTTAGTTATTATTTAATTTTAGAGTAATTCACAATCATAAGCATTAGTTTAAGCATATAAGAATAGTGATTTAGTTGATGCATAATAGTTTAATTTAGAAATATTTCTCCGTGGATCGATACTCGACTTACTCTATATTGCTTGTTGACACATGTATGCTTGCATGAGTTAGAGCTCTTTTATTAGAACTAAAAAAGAGGCAACAAGTTTTTAGCGCTATTGCCGGGGAAAGGCGTATAAAGTTAAATAATTATCATCAGTTTTAAGCTATATTGTATGACTTAGATAAATCTAATCTATTCTCATTTCTATTTTTGTTTTTGTTTTTGTTTCAGGTACTTGTATAATTTTTATGCACACACGGTCATCCAAGTCTGAATTAACACCTGCTCAGGACAATATTAACGGAAGAGGTTGGAAAGAAAGAGTTCATAGGAATTTGCAAGAAGAGTTAGAGGGTACTACATCTGATATGGCAAACGAGGGACAAAGAGAAGAGCAAAGAGAGGAGCATAGGGCTTTGAGAGACTATTCTATGCCTAATATTAATGGATTACAGTCTAGCATAGTCAGACCAGCGATAGCAGCTAATACATTCGAGATAAAATTGGGCACTATTCAGATGGTGCAGAATTCAGTTCAGTTTAGGGGTGCTACTACGAACGATCCGAATGAACACCTGTTGAGCTTTATTGAGATATATGATACCTTCAGATACAACGAGGTGACGGAAGATGCTATCAGACTTAGGCTATTTTCGTTCTCATTGAGGGATAAAGCGAGAAGTTGGCTTCATTCTTTGCCTTTAGGATCAATTACTACATGGGAGGACCTAGCACAGAAGTTCTTAGCCAAGTTTTTCCCAATGGCTAAGACTGTGAAAATGAGGACAGCTATCTCTCAGTTTGAGCAACAACAAGGTGAATCCTTATATGAAGCATGGGAGAGGTATAAAGAAATGCTAAGGAAGTGTTCGCACCATGGTATGCCAGATTGGATGGTGATCAACACATTTTACAATGGATTGGGATGGCAGTCGAGACCTATTGTAGATGCAGCTGCAGGAGGGGCGTTATGGGCAAAGAGCTATGACGAGGCCTATAACCTGATCGAAACAATGTCAGCAAATGATTTTTAGAATCCTACAGCTAGGATGCCACAGCCCAAGGTCGCAGGTTTGTTGGAAGTAGATGCTATTACTCAGTTGTCGGAACAGGTGGCAGCTATGACAAAGAAAATAGATTCATTGGCAGAGAGTAAAGCGAAAACATTTGCCTTCGTATGTGAGATTTGTGCATGGTCACACTCGACAGATCAATGTGCTATCAGTTAGGAGTCGGTACAGTATGTGAGCAATTACAGGAAAGATCAAGGACAGTTTCAGAACACGTATAACTCCAACAACCGCAATCATCCTAACTTCAGTTGGTCAAATAATCAAGGAAATCAACAAAATCAATTTCAGCCGAATAATCAATTTCAGTTACAACCAGCGCAACAACAGTTTACTCCAAGACCACCTTTTTCGTCAGGATTTTCTCAACAACAACAACATCATACTCCATCTGCACCTCAGTAAGAAAAGAAATCAGAAATGGAGTAGATGATGATGAAGTACATGGCAAACACGGAGGTAATGATCAAAAGCCAAGTAGTGGCTATTAAAAATATGGAAACTCAAATAGGGCAAATGGCAAGCATGGTTAACAACAGGCCCCAGGGTTCATTGCCAAGTAATACAGAAGCAAATCCACAAAGAGAAGGGAAGGAACAGTGTCAAGCGATCACATTAAGGTCTAGGAAAAAGACTACAGAAACTGAGCATGGCGCGGCCACACCATGTTATACTGAGGAAGCTGAGCGGCCGTGCGAGGAGGAAACTGTGTCTGTTGAGAAACTGATTATAGAAGATTCTGAGTTGTAGCGAGAAAAGAAGGATAAAGCAGGTTCAAATGAGAAGCCCATGAGTACAATATCACTAGTTCACCCTCCGATTCCGTATCCACAGAGATTGAACAAGCAGAGGGAAGATAAGCAGTTCAGTAAGTTTTTGGAGGTTTTTAAGAAGCTACAGATTAACATACCTTTCGCTGAGGCATTAGAACAGATGCCAAGTTATGCAAAGTTTATGAAGGGTATATTGTCAGGGAAGAGAAGACTAGACGAGTTTGAGACAGTGGCCTTGACTGAGGAGTGTAGTGCAGTGCTTCAGCGTAAACTACCTCCAAAACTGAAAGATCCGGGCAGTTTCACAATTCCATGCACGATCGAAAAGATGAACTTCGATAAATGTCTGTGTGATCTTGGAGCAAGTATCAATCTGATGCCCTTATCAGTATTCAATCAGTTGGGATTACTAGCTCCAAGGCTGACAAATATTTCTTTACAGCTAGCTGACAGATCCATCATGTATCCACGGTGAATAGTTGAGGATGTACTGGTGAAAATGGATAAATTTATCTTTCCAGCTGACTTCATCATTCTGGATTACGAGGAAGATAAGAGTATACCAATCATACTGGGGAGACCATTCCTAGCTACAGGAAGGACCTTGATTGTTGTTCAGAAAGGGGAACTCACGATGCGTGTACATGATCAGGAGGTTACTTTTAATGTCTTCAAGGCAATGAAGTTCCCAATAGATGAAGAAGAATGTTTCAGAGTTAATTTGGTGGACTGTGTATTAAATGATGAAGTTGAGAATCTGGTGGATTATGAACCATTGAGGAGTGTTATTGCTAAAAATTCAGAATTGGAGGATGAGAAATTCGACAAACTTGTGCAATATCTGGATACCACTCCATAATTCAGAAAATTCAGAACACCTGTCGAGCCATTGATGAAAGCTGGAGAGACATCGGTAAAATTAAAGCCATCTCTTGAGACACCTCCAGAACTTGAATTAAAACCACTTCCAGATCATCTCAGGTACGCATTTTTAAATAAAGATTCAAAGCTACCTGTGATTATTTCTTCTGCACTAACATCTTTTCAGGAAGAAAAACTACTACGAGTGCTTAGAGAGTTCAAATCAGCTATTGGATGGACCATAGCAGATATCAAAGGGATCAGCCCTTCTTTTTGCATGCATAAGATCCTGTTAGAAGATGATAGTAAGCCGTCGGTGGAGTAGCAAAGAAGGCTTAATCCGATAATGAAAGAAGTGGTCAAGAAAGATGTATTGAAATGGCTGGATGCAGGCATAATCTATTCGATTTCAGACAGCTCCTGGGTAAGCCCAGTGCAGTGTGTGCCGAAGAAGGGTGGTATGACCGTCGTTACTAATGAGAATAATGAGTTAATTCCAACACGAACAGTGACGGGGTAGAGAGTCTGCAAGGACTATCGCAGGCTCAACAAAGCTATAAGGAATGATCATTTTCCACTACCGTTTATCGATCAGATGTTGGATAGTCTGACGGGTCATGAGTATTATTGCCTTCTGGATGGTTATTCATGCTACAACCAGATTATGATAGCTCCAGAAGACCAGGAAAAGACTACCTTCACATGTCCATATGGCACTTTTGCTTTCAGAAGGATGTCTTTTGGGTTGTGCAATGCTCTAGCCACCTTTCAGAGATGCATGATGGTTATATTTTCAGATATGGTGGAACAGAATGTGGAGGTATTTATGGATGATTTCTCAGTCTTCGGGGACTCGTTTGATTTATGCCTTGAGAATTTGGTGATGGTTTTGAAGAGGTGTGTTGAGACAAATTTAGTGCTAAACTGGGAAAAGTGCCATTTTATGGTACAAGAAGGAATTATACTGGGACATAAAGTTTCGAAGAAGGGACTCGAGGTGGATAGGGATAAGCTGGAAACTATAGAGAACTTGCCACCACCTACTTCAGTAAAAGGTGTTCGCAGTTTTCTGGGACATGCAGGTTTCTACCGCAGATTCATCAAGGACTTCTCCAAGATAACTAAACCACTATGCAGTTTATTGGAGAAGGATGCACAGTTTAATTTTGATGAGGCTTGCGTGTCGGAATTTGAGCATTTAAAGGGGAAATTAACGTCAGCACCAGTTATTACTGCACCAGATTGGGATTTTCCATTTGAGTTGATGTGTGATGTCGGTGATTACGTCGTAGGGGCTGTTTTCGGGAAGAGGAAGGAAAAGATGTTTTATGTGATATATTATGCCAGCAAGACCCTTACAGATGCAAAGTTGAACTACACCACCACAGAGAAAGAGTTATTGGCAGTGGTGTACGCCTTTGACAAATTTCGAGCATATCTGATTGGTACAAAGGTGATAGTGTACACGGATCACACGGTTATTCGACATTTAGTGGCAAAGAAGGATGCTAAACCTCGGTTGATCAGGTGGATATTATTATTGCAGGAATTTGATTTGGAGATCAAGGATAGAAATGGCACTGAAAACCAAGTGGCGGACCACTTATCTCGACTAGAGAATCCGAAAAGGGAGGCAGACGACAAAGTTATAATCAATAAATCCTTTCTAGATTAGCAGTTGTTCGTGGTGAAAGGGGAAGTGCCATGGTTTGCAGACTACACGAACTATTTGGTGAGTAAGATGATACCTTCTGACTTGGTGGGTCATCAAAAGAAAAAAATTCTGCATGATGTCAAATGGTATATATGGTATGAGCCTTATTTGTTTAAACAGTGTGCTGATCAAATGATAAGAAGATGTATCCCATATAGTGAGACCGAGGGGATTCTGCAGGATTATCATTCTTCTGTATATGGGGGTCACTATGGCGGAGAGTGAACAGCGGCTAGAGTACTATAAGCAGGATTCTACTGGCCGACAATTTTTAAGGATGCATACAGTTTCGTCTAGAGGTGTGATAGATGTTAGAGAGTGGGGAACATCTCAAAAAGAAATAAAATGTCATTGAATACAATCCTCGAAGTAGAAATTTTTGATGTGTGGGGGATTGATTTCATGGGCCCTTTTGTTTCTTCTATCAAAAATCTCTACATCTTGCTCGCAGTGGATTATGTGTCAAAATGGGTAGAAGTTGCAGCTTTTCTGACAAATGATGCCATGGTAGTCCTCATGTTTTTACACAGAAGTATCTTCACTAGGTTTGGGACTCCAAGGGCCATCATCAGTGACGAAGGCAGTCATTTCTACAACAGACAGTTTACAGCTTTGTTGGCTAAGTATGGGGTGAACCATCGCATTGCTACAGCTTATCACCCATAAATGAATGGCCAAGCTGAGGTGTCGAATCGAGAAGTCAAAAGAATCCTTGAAAAAGTTGTGAATCCCACGAGGAAGGACTGGTCGTTAAAGCTGGATGATGCAATATAGGCATATAGAACTGCATGCAAAACTCTATTGGGCATGTCACCTTTTTAGCTCGTGTATGGAAAAGCCTGTCACCTTCCTATGGAGCTCGAGCATAAGGCATACTGGGTAATTCGGAAGCTCAATTTTGTTTTGAAAGCCGCAGGGGAGAAATGCCTACTCCAACTCAATGAGTTGGATGAATTCAGATTACAGGCATATGAGAATTCAAAGTTGTACAAGGAGAAGGTGAAGAAATGGCATGATCAAAAGATCATAGAGAAAACATTTGAACCGGGACAAAGAGTTTTGCTTTTTAACTCCAGACTTAAACTTTTTCCCGGGAAGCTGAAATCAAGATGGTCAGGGCCATTTACAGTGAAGACTGTCTTCCCACATGGTGCGATAGAAGTGCTCGATAAATTCCTGGATCAGCCTTTTAAGGTGAATGGACAGCGATTGAAGCATTACTTTGGTGGCGAGGTGGACAGACAAAAAGTCACCTCCATTCTTTCTTCGACATGAGATTCAGAGACAGTTAAGCTAATTAACTATAACTTAGCTCTTGATGGGAGGCAACCCATTATTTCTATCTCTACTTTTTACTTATTCATTTTAGGGTGCTTTTGCTAGTTCATTTGCAATTTGTTTATTGTGATAGTAGATTAGCTTTGCATGAATATCTTAGTGACTAAATTTGGATATGAGTATGTCTGTGCATAGCATCAAAATTATGGTATTACGTTAGACATTCATGTTTACTCAGTAATTCATGCATTGACAGTGTTTATTGATGTCTATGTAGGTATCTTGAATTGAATTCATCACTGATTTGAAGTACTGGAAATGAAAGTTGGCAGTGCAGAAAACAGGGTCGCGCGGCCTTGCCATGATTACAGTACAAAACTGCACACCCGCGCTGCATGCCTACCAGGCCAAACATCCCACTTGCGCGCTCGCGCCACCTATACATTGAAAACTCGCGCGGCCATGCGCGGCACCAGAAGTGAAATTTTTTTTAAGTTTTTAAAGACGCGTTCTTCCACTTGGCTTATATCAGGTGAAGCCCTATTCACTTGTTCTCCCACAAACGCACATCTCCTCATCTCTAGTCAGTTACAAACTAAGCCATAACTCTCCTCTGTATTACACGATTGTTGCTTCGGAGCTCACACCCACGATTTTACCCATGTTCAACCTCTACTCAACCTCTACACCGATAAATCTAGGGTTTCGGTGGGTTTCTAAAATTTATGTTTGGGAATTATCAGTTCATCAACAAGTGTTCATCTTCAACAGTCTACGCAATGGGACCCAAACGAGCTCGCTCTATTTCTTCTTCGTCATCGTCTTCCTCTAGTAGTCAAGGGGAGGATGTTGTGGATCATACCAAATTTCCGAGTCTGGAAGCACAAATAGAGTATTATAGAATCGTGGTGAAGACATTTGTGAAGGAAAGGGGATTTAAGCCGGAGAAATAAGATGGTCAATTGTGGAATATGATTCAAGAAAGGGGATGGTTTGGATTGACTACCACTCCTATGCCTACCCCCATGGGCATTGTTTGAGAATTCTATGCGAATGCAAAAGACACAATGAGTGGTCTATCTGTGGTTTGAGGATTTCAAATAGATTACAGACCACCAGCAATCAGGGCAGTGTTTAGGATACTTGACACACCACCAACTGGGTCTGATAATTGGGTAGAAGGTGCACATTTGGAAACAGATCTGGAGGTGGTCATTACCGAGTTATGCATTCCAGGAACGAAATGAACTTATAAGGCCGACACGAATCAACCTTGCATATTCCCCGTTTCAGCCTTGAATCGATATGTAAATGCATGAAATTTTTTTATATGTGCCAAGCTCGTTCCGTCGTCTCATCAGCATGAAATCACAGCGGAGAGGGCAATCATTCTGTGGGGAATAATCACAGGCAAATTCATTGATGAGGGCCACCTGATTCATCAAAATATATTACGTTATCTGCGGGGAAGTACTACAGGGAGTATTCCACACGCGTCTGTTGTAGCTATGTTGTGTTCCCATCAAGTATGCCATTGGGACAATGAACAAATGTAGAACCCGAGCCAAGATATCACTCACACAACCATTGCAAAATTTAAGGATTGGGCAGGAGGTGCACCGCACCCACGAGGAAAAGGCTTTATCATCCAGCCCACATTCTCAGAGCCACCACCACAGCCCTCTCAGAGAGATGAAGCGGGCCCGTCAACTCAAGCAACTGCTGCCACTGGGGATCGACAGCTTCGAAGGTTAGAGCGAAAGGTCGACGCAATGTATAACAACTTCGCAGTGTTTGCTACGGGTCTGACGAGGTCGCTCATGGAGGCATTTGCACATCCAGGGACACCGCTTGAGTGGCCATAGTTTGGGACAGTCGTGCCATATCCACTACCGGATTCACCACCCGACGAGGGTGGTGCAGCTGAACATTAGAGGAATTTTCTCTAATCCTATACCTTCATTTATTAGGGCAATGAATATTATAAGTTTGGGGGTATTGGGGTAGTAGGGTAGTGCATATAGTATCTGCATGTTTAGTTTACAATTTCATGATAGTTAAACAGTTGTATGTTTATGTATTAGATAATAATTGCATGTTATATTGTTCTATTTTTAGTCATTATTATGTGTGTCAGTATATGTTTAGTTACATGTCTCACAATTCTAGCTTTATGAAAATTTTGTCTAGCCTATGATGAAAGTGAATTTTGAAGGATTGTTGAGTATGTTGGATAACTTAAGCTTAGATAAAATGTTTTACATGATATGATCCATGATGCTATTTAAATGCTTTCGGTTTGCACAGCCGTGTTCACAATTACTTGTAGGCATAAGAATTGTGTTGCATTGCTTGATAGGAAATGTGGTTTTAAAAAGAGAACTATGTGGAAAATGGACTTAGACTATGATAAACATAGATAATCAAACTTTGGGGACATATAGGTATGCTATATAAAAAAAAGTTGATAACGTGGGTAGTCTTATTTTGGGGCCCTGGTTACTTGAGTAAGTACGCCTGCAAGGGTGTCTTAATACCTAGCGCCCTAAGGTCTTTTATGGTCTAAGAGTCATTGGTTGAAAGCTCACTAAGGGGTAACAGTGTAGCCTAATGGAATAAGGCATTGCACAGTCATGTGAAAAAAATAGCAATAAACACCGCGGAAAAGAGCGAAAATCGCCCTCGTGAGTAGAAATAAAGCAGTTAAGCCCATTGTTGAACCTTAGTTTGTTTTGATATGTTGGAACAGTCTTTGTTGCATAAGTATACATGAGTTTTGATTTAGACTGTAATTTCTTATTTTGAGCAGTTTAGCATGTGTATTCTTTGCTTAAATCAAGTTTTGGTGAACACAACACACACACACTGTGACGTCCCTAAATTCGATTTCCAAATCACCACGGATCTAGTACAATCATTCTATAACTAATGCTATATTTGCGAAAGATATAAACATAAATTATTTATACAATACATATTACACACAATTTCCCCAAGGTTGAGTAACCTTAACTTATACACAAATCATAACTTATTATCATACAATACAATTAAAATTCTAACTGCACACGTATACTAAAGCTGGAACTGTCTTTGACCTTTCCTTGTATCCGACGTAATCATCTTAATCTGCAATTTTAATCATGATATAGCAAGGGTGAGCATAAGATTGCCCAACAAGTTTAAGTTCAACAATTTAACGATATATCATGATTGAAAGAATCTGAATAATAAGCTGGCTATAATTCAACAATATAATTATGAATTAGCAGGAACAAATTTATGACTGAACAAGTATTATACATGAACAAATATATCTGGACTAACTGGTAATGAAGGTGATCAGCCTTTCATACCTGACTTTTACATTCAATATGTACAGAGTACAATTCATGACAACCAATAATGATTAACCATAAGCTTATCCGAATGAAACAACTCTTAGTAGAGTTAAGTAAAAAAAATAAACTTGCCTGAACCGTTGATTACTGCTACGCAATTTATAACGCTTTATCCGAAGACCTAATATTAGTAATATAGATCTCAATATTAGAATAATATCATCACAATATAATACAATATATATATATATATATATATATATATATATATATATATATATATATACACACACACACACATAGAATAATCTAAACACATAACACATAACCCTGTCAATCTATTCAGCATATAAAACTTAGCATCAAGTCAGACTATTTAAGTCCGTGTTAAATTCGACAAAATTCTAACATCCCGACGATCTAGTCGGACAAATTTTTGAGTTTAAGTTCAAATAAACTATGCCTAAATGCTTAACAATTAACTTAAATAATTTTATTAACAGTCGAAATATTTTTCGTAAGCTCGTAATAATTTTCAGATAATTATTATCATTTATCAATATTTTTCAATCCTTAATAACGTATTTATATAAATTAAATACCACATAATTTCTTTATCATTAATATTTATTTATTATCAAATATTAATAAAATACATGTCATAATATTATAATATATTTATAATATCACAAAATATTTTTAATACTTTAAAATCACCTTTACATGATTTTTAAATACTTAAATTTATTATCCGTTAATTGCTATTAATATTAAAATATTAATATTTTTATGGCAAAATATCAAAAGTTATATTTTATAACTTAAAATATTTTTATAACACTTAAATCATTTTTATATGATTTATAAAACATTAATTCTATTTTTCCATAATTTATTTAATGTATTAATTAAATTAAATAATTATCATTAATATTAATTAATTAATAAAATTCATCACAAAATATTAAAAGTCACTGAAAATATCTTTAAATATTTTTTTATACCATAATATTATTTTTCATGATTTTTCATGAATTAAAATTATTTTTAAATAATTTATTTAATATTATAATTAAATAAATTAAATACCATTTATATTCCAAAAATATTAAATATTTATGAAATATACTCTAAATAATTAAAAACTATTTTTCAGACTTTAAAATAATTTTTCAAAATTTATTTTGTATTTTTAATAATTAAATACCATTTATTTCGATTTATTTATTAAAATAAATAATTTTCAGAAAATATTAATTACTAAAAGGCCCTATAGCGACAGACCCGTCGCTATAGGTGTTCTTGAGTGTTCTTGAGCTGCCTAGAATGTTCATAGTCATTCACTGAGGGGCCTAGTTTGACTCAAATTAAAACAGTGTTCATGTTGGTTTCTGGGAAGCTACTGGGGTTATAATTGTAGTAAGGATGTATTACTACATTAACCAACAAATTTCATGGTCATAACATATCACAACGGAGAGATTCAAGCGTTCAAAATTTCTGACAACGTTGTTCTTGAGTTTCTGGGTTGCCCAGATGCCCAAAAACTCAAGCAGTGTTAAGGGTCCTTCTATGCAGCCTTACATCGTTGATTCTAGGAATGGTTTGGGTGATCTATGAACTCAAACGTGTAGTAGAGGTGTCAGGGTATACTAACATAGCATTAAATCCATCTTACAACATCACCAGAAGTAGATCTATGCCGGTCAAACTACCTGGGTTTTCTAGAATTTTGACAAAACAGACGGTCAATGCTACTTTGACCAGCAATAGATTTAATCATGTTACGTATCAAAGTGTTATAAAGCCTTGAATGTGTAGTAAACATACCAGTCTACAAGATAACAACAAAAACTTGTCCAAACTAACAAACAACCGTGAAATCTAAAGCCTGGAAAAGCTTGTCTGAGTTTTCTGGAAATCTGGGGATTTTCTGGGCTGCCTAGAAGGCAGTTTTCGTGAACGGTCAACGGCCTTTGACTGCTCATAAGTTACGATCTAGACATGATATGATTCTGTTTCAAGTTTCATAACAAAGACCACATAGCACACTATAGATCTATAACATAAAACAACACTAACACTTAACAGATAAAGATTTATGGCCTCTGACATATGGTTGTCATGCCATTTTTCAAGCATTTCCCAGATTTCTAAAAACTCAAATTTCGAGCATCAAAATGATATGGATATAGGTTTTGACAACCCAGATCATCAAATGACACTCTAATACACAAATCTAACCAACAACTAACATCAAAACACAAGATTTAAGGATTTCAAAATTTTAGGGTTCTTATACCTTTGAGGCTTTGATTTTGATTTCTGATCTTTGAGTTCTGATCTTGCTAAGCTAAGAACTGTTACTGGCTTATCTTATCACTCTATGTCACTCTAGATTTCAGATTTAGAAAAGAGAGAAAGGTTTGGAGAGAATGAGAATTAAAATGTACATGTCTCTCTCTCTTTAATCTAAAAAAATGCAATAATGCAATGTATATGGCTGTCAAATTGGTTGATTTTGGACACATAGCTAGGGCTATGACTAGGGTTTGTTCACCCACCCAATTTATGTCAAGATCTACACACTAACTCATTAAAGAATTGCTAAAAGGGTAAAATGGTTATTTTCATACAATTTTAATTCTAGAATGGTCTTTTGATACGAACCCTTAGGATTTAGGGTTTGAACTCTTAGGGTGTAGGGTTTGAACCCTTAGGTTTTAGAAATAATTTCCAGAATTTTCAAATTAGGTTTTCAAAAATAAAAAATTAATATTTCTAAATTATAATTAGAATTTTCTAATTATATTAAAATTTCTTAATCATAATTTAAATCTTGCTAATTAGGATTAGTATTTCCTAATTAAAATTGCTAATTAAGCAATTAGGGTCAAAATTGATCATTAGGGTTTACAACCCACGAATTAGGATTTCTAATAGAAAAATAATTTTCCTAAATTAGAAATTAGATTTCGTAATTAGATTAGAATTTTCTAATTAGATTAATATTTCCTAATTAACATTAAAATTTTTAAATTAATACTTAGGTTTTTCCGAATTATAAATTAGGGTTTCAGATTTTCAGAACTGAAATTAGGGTTTCCAGAATCAGTTTTAGGGTTTCTTGTCAATTGCTAGGGTTTTTTAATGGAACGTTGACATTATTAATCATATTAGGGTTTGACACTGATAAAAATTTATCTGGTCAACCCTTGACCCTTAACTACATTCTGAACACATAAAAAACAATATACACAAAACATATTCACTTATTCCCTTAATCCTGACTAATTCACTTAAATCCTTCACAGAATTTTGAAATCCTCAAAATTCCGTCCTAAAAATATCAAACGCATACACTAATTTTCTGTCTAGGTTCTAATTTTGAACCTTAAATAATTTAATTAAAAAAAAAATTCTAAATTCTTGGGTTGTCACACACACAACATTTCTACACAGCAATGTCCCACAAGAACCAAGGAAGTCCAATCCCGAGTGACTATTACGCAGGGTAACAGATAGAATTTGAAGCTCGAAGGCCGGAGGGCATGGTCCCATCTTCCTGACTTCGTACAACCTCTAATCCCATGTCATTGCATAACTCTCGACAACAGCGGTCTGAAATAGGTCTTACACACCACAGTCGGATGCCCAGATTGAAGTTTTGAAAGTTCGAGCGGACATCACGTTGCATGCGTGCACGTACTTCGAGACGACAGGACCCACGAAGCCTGGGGCACCCCGGGCAGCCGCAGGTACATCTGCGGCTGCGGCTACCCCCTCTATAAATAGAGGGCTTGGGGTGGCCATTTTAAAGAGAAAAAAGGCGAGGAAGCCCTATCTAATTTGCTCTGTTCACACCCCAAACTGAATGCTTTCTCATTTTAAACACTTGTAAGCTCATATATAACTACTTTTTACAGGCGGGAGCCGAGTGTTCATCCATTTAAAGCTATAGAAGTCTTCTTTGGCAGTCCACTATAAGCCTTCTTACACACTTTAAAGCATTTCTCTTCATCTTTGCACACACCGTTCTTCACGTTGAGAGTCGTGTTGCGTGTGTATGTCCGGACTTCGGTCCGTGGTTTCATTTCAGTTTATATATATATATATATAATATTATCGATATATGCCTCAATTGAGCCTAGACTTATCTCTGAGCATTTAATTACTTTCGTATGTGTGTATATATATATATATATATATATATATATATATATATATATATATATATATATATATATATATTTCGAACTATGTTCGATGAGCCTGGATTTTACTCCGTGCATTTAATTGATTATATATATATATATATATATATATATTTATATATATTTACATTTCGTCCCGCCTGGAGTTTACTTCGTGGTGGTTAACCGCTTTTACTGCTTTTTTATATTTCGTCCCCCTGGATTTCCTATATATATTGATATATTTATATATATTTACATTTTATATATATATATATATATATATATATATACAGACATGATCAACCACCACAAAGAATGTAAATATATAAAAGCGGTAAATATATATATATATATATATATATATATATATATATTTTTTTTTACAGCTTTTATATATATAACTGCTTACTGCATTTATATTAATTGCGGCATCATGTGAGCCTAGGAATCATGTGATCACAGATTCAGTCCACTGAATCTAGATTCGGTTCTCGTGATGGACATTTTCAGCTGTAAGTAGCTTGTAAATTATTCACGGTGTTTGGATTTCCTCAGATGGTTTTCATATATTTTCTCGAAGATTCGACACTGCTTTGTACATTATTTTCTCGAAGATGCTTCGCATCTCGAAAATAAAAGCAATTAAGCCGAACATTTAATAAAATAGAAGTATCAAATGCCTCAATTACTATTGAGCACAGGGTTTGAAAAACCTCTTTTTACAAAACATCACTGCTAAATCTTGTTTAAAACTGAATTTTTACACAAATTCAAACCCTTTGTATATAGGTGCAAACGAGGCATAACACTACTTCCAAACAAATAACACATTGACCCATACACACACACACACACACACATATTCATATAACAGTTTCTTGAAAAGTAGCGGTCACCATGGCAACACGGATGTCGGGGGGTGCCTAACACCTTCCCTCGGCATAAGCAAGTCCCCGGACCCTAATGAATCTCGGTTTCACAGATCCGTTTAGCAGTGTCACATCACTGGGTCAATGTGCAAACTTTTTTCTCGGTTGTGTTGGTACAACCAGTTAAAAAACCAACTAGCGACTCTTATAGTCCAATCGTCGACATATAAATGTCGGACCTTTTTCGCTTGTTTTTTCAAACAAATCTCACCTAAAATGAGAACACAAAAGAAAAAGATTAGAAAAGGGACAAATAAAAATCCTGACGTCGATAATTTGTATTAAAATATTAAATAATTTTAAAATTTCAAAAATTAAATTATAAAAAAATCAAAATGTATATATGTAAAAATGATCGATCTACTGTTTTAAATTAAAAACTCTATGAGAGAATAAATTATATAGGGATGAGTTAAAATACACTAAATTATATAATAATTTTTATCTTTAAATACAAAAACATCTCATTAAGTATTTAAAATAAAAAAATCATCCATTAAGTTTGAACTCAAACAACATAATCCTCTAAGTTTGAGTTTATACTTTATACCATTCATTAATCCATTAATCTCATCATACAACGATATTGTTCATTTTCTTGGAGCAAGTTGGTGATTTATTCTTCTCTCTCTTTCCATCTCAATGATTATACTCTGTTAAATTTAAGATTGGAGAATAAAATCACACATAAATTAAAGAAAAATAAAAAAATAAGAACACACAATGTTACTCAGGTTCACCAATTTGACTAGTCGAACTTGTCTAATGTATTCATTTAGTAGCCTTACACACTCTCTACAGTGATACACATACTAAAAATTACTTTTATAGTCACTAGTAACATAGGCTCAAAACATATAAGGCTCAAAATATTAGTAAAACCCAAAATCGAGCTACTAATAAATTCTCAAGCCCAAATAAACATTACACTTGACTATTGGTTTGGCCATTTGAAGTATGTGTCAATCCCAACATTCTCTCACTTTGTGAATAATTATTTATGCCTACCTAAGTTGTACACCACTCAAACTTCACCAAACTAATTGCCTTAGTTAATAAGTCTGTACTGTTCACTGTTGTGTCAACTTTCTTCAAGAAAATTAGTTTCTCATCAATCTTATCTCTAATGAAGTGAGATTGGATACCAATATGTTTCGATCGTAAGTGGAATGTAGGATTCCTTGCTAAATAAATAGCACTATGACTGTCACACTTAAACTTTGTAGACACTCAAAATTTTGCCTTCATTGGACTAACCTTACAAGATGGTAAAATCGTAATTTCACTTCGGAGACAACCCCGAGGGAGGGCGAAAGCATCATTTCAACTCGGAGAAAACTCCGTGGAGAAATTGAAATGCAACGATGCCCAGACACGAAGTGGTCCAAACGAGGATCACAAAGCTGAAGACGTGACCACAAGAAGCCACCACAACAATCATTGAGCTGCAAGCTGTCCAAGATGAGCCAATATAATTAATTAACAACCCTCGAGAACCGAAAGATACCTTTCAGCTAATTACGCCATCTCACTGGACTCCGATTCAGTCAGACTTGACCTTATTCAGCAGCCTTCAGCACAAGCTTTCTGTGATTTTTGGGTACGGAGCTCAACTTTCATTGGACCGAGAACCCGCGGTTGACCCGGAGGCCTTTAACCAGCAGCCAATAGCTCATTTGAAAAAGAAGAATAAGAAGTTAGAGAGAAAAACCCACGGATCTTGCACTATTTCAACATATTTGAGTTGTTTGATCTTCTATATCATACATATTGAGTGTTTAAAGTGATATAAGTTGATCCTAAGCCAAAAGAAGCTTTTGTCATTGTTCCCCAAGGTGAAAACACTCATTTTTAGCCATTTTCTTTGTAAAACTTGTTCAATATATTAGATATATATCATATATTATTCACATCTAGTTAGACTTATTGCTTTACATATATATTGTGTAATGTGCATATATTGTTAGAAACCAAGTTATTTGACTAGATCTAGTCGGATCTAGCACTTTAACCGGTTATGGTGCTCAAAGCCCTAACCCACAAGCTAGATCGACTTAGATATATGGTAGATCCCTCCATTTTAATGCTTTTGGTCAGTCTCGGTCACCTCGTAGAGCCCTAGATCTATATCTAGAGGTGAGGGGGTCCTAATGGCTCATGAAAGGGATTTCAACCGATGAAATCACCTATTATCGAGTTTAGGATATGTTGTATATTTATGTTTAAGCATGATATTGTGAGCCTAGGAATCCCAGTGTCATAATCTAACAATCAAATCTTGAACTGATTCCCGCGATGTACTTTTCCTTTATAATGTAATGTTTAAATAAAGAAAAATCGTTGTACATGTAATATTGGATCTTAAAACGAGTTCGAGGGGTTCATCTCGGGAAGTCAGATTTAAGATCCTATGATAGTGGAAATTTATGATTGCAGGTGTTCGGATGCATCAGTATGGCTTGTTGGGTTTTCGGCACATTAAAACAACGCACATCGGAATAAAAATTGAACAAAACAAAATAATTTTCGAAACCCAGAACAAGATCCATGCGAAAACCATATTAATTCAGTGGTTAAAAAATTATACCGATTATTGAAGCTAGAATTGATGTGATCGAATCTCTAACGTAATCCAAACGAACTGCGCCTCTACGGTATCCACACGAATGCCCTGCGAACCGTCGAACGATCTGCAGTAAAAGGAACTGCGGTACTAGCCACCAAGGATGAATGTATTTTCTGTTTTCTCTCTAGTCTCTCTCTAAGAGCGGCTAGGGTTTTTTTTTTGTTTTTGATGTAATTCCTAAATGATTGATATATCTTATATATATATATATAGTTAGAAAGAATTAATCAAAACCTAATCTAATTAAAATCTGATTTTTATATATATATATATATATATATATATATATATATATATATATATATATATATATATATATCTTAATTATGTCTTACTTAATTAATATACATATATACAAATTATCCTTTTAATTTAAATTCGTGATTTAAATACTATTAATTATATTAATATATTTAAATCCTTAAAATTTAAATTATTCCATTTTAAATTACATTCTATGTGTGTGACCCTACAGGTTATTATTACGTTGGCAATAATTTTAAAATTATATTATAAAATTATAAACAGTGAGCGGCATCTAGTAATACATCACTGCTACCCAAGTAATAATAAGATCGATGATTCGATGCAACATTTTTGTGACCAATGTTTCAATGTAATTTTATCCTTTTAACCTTTATATCCTAGATTAAACTCGAGTCATGGAATGTGTCATACTCTTCATAATTTAATCTGAGATTTTCTTGATCAATGAGTAGACTATATGAAACAAATCACTATTTGAGCATGACCATACATTTTATAGTCCTACTTAATTAAGAGGCCTATGGATTTCACCCCTAATATATAGGAGGGTTAAATTCCATCTAGATCACTCATATTCCTCACACGATTCATGATGTACCCAATAATCATCTTTATTGTCCACCCTATTAAAGGTGACTTTTGATGATATCAAAGTACATAAATTCCCGTGAAATAATATAGTGATTTCAGGTCGGAAGACCATTACATCATTGTCACTATGAGAATCGCTAATGACACTTTGCATAATGCTCCATGTAGAATTCTTATGGTGGGTCTGTACAGTACATCGTTCTCTAACATGTACCTATGCATTGACTTAATATCTCATATATTTATGACCAGTGAGATTTGGTCATCAGTCAATCCACATACTAGTCTCAATGCATCATTGTTGTCCCATCAACAATGATACTCGAATAGGGACATTTAAGAGCAATGATACTAATCGTAATTATATAATCTCATGGTCAAGTCACATACTTGAAACTATATAATTTGTATCACTATTCTAAGGAATTTTATTATGTTAACATTTATATAACGCAGTAAATAAAACCATAATAAAATCATTCATTTATTCAATCAAATATAATATCAAAATGTTAAGCAATTATATCAAATAATTGGCCTCTAGGGCATAAACTCTAACATGGCTTTCATGCCCAACGATGATTCGACCCCTATTTGGCGCTTTCTTGCAAATATTTTCAAAACCGCAAAGAGCTTGTATAAAAATAAAGTGTTTCGGGGTAGATTTATTTAGGATAAATACATGGAAGTATCAAAGGACCTCGATTCCTATTTTGCGAAGGATTTGAAAACCTTGTTTTCCAAAACATCATTGATATATATTTTGTTTTAAAAATGAACTTTTTATATAATTCAAATCCTTTGTGCATAGGTCCAAAGAGGTACATCACTACTTTCAGAATCACATTAAATATAAAGATAATAAAAAGAAGTATCAAAGGATCTTGATTCCTATTTGACGAAGGATTTGAAAACCTTGTTTTCTAAAACGGCATTTCAATACGCTTTTGTCTAAGATAAGCTTTGATAATAAATCAAATCCTTCGTACATAGGTACAAAGAGATACAACACTAGTTTCAAAAAAAGACTAGAATAGACTTTAAAAATTAAAGCATTTAGCAAAATAAACACACACGCACACACACACACACACATGCACACACTTTATGCTTAGGAAATCAAAAAGATGTGGTAACCGTGTTTTCACGAAAGTCGAGGGGTGCCTAACACCTTCCCATCGCTTAAGCAATCTCCCGAACTCTATGAATCTCGGGTTTCAGACCAAATGTTACGGATTCACATATTAGGCCATACTGCGAAAACCTCCAAAATTCGGATGAGTTGGTACATCCATTGTAAATCATACCAACTGGCGAATCTGTCTCATTCGACCAAATCATCAAAATATATTCTTTGTAAAATAAGTCTACTAATGTCGGTCTTTTCCTAAAATCTCACCCTTTAAATAAATTACATAGCGAAACACAAAGGATAGAAACAAAAAAATTCAGATAAAAAAAGAGGAAATCTCCCTTGCATAGACAGGGATGGGGATATAAAGGGCTTAAGCTGCGTTCCATCTTTTTTATTTCCATTACGTATTTGCATATTATGTAAATGATCTCTGTGTGTGATGAATGTCTCAAATCTTTAAAGCGTTTTATATTAGTGCCACTTACAATGTCATCATTTGCATGAGGTAAGGACGATGAATGTATATTATATGATTCCTCCACCAGGAGGTAAACCCGTCAGTTATTTATTGCTGGACTCTAAAGGATGTTTCTTTGTGAGGCTCAGGAAAGGCACCACTCAAATTCGTTCCAATTGAAAGATGTTATGTTTCCATCCAGTAAATTGTGAAGATTTGGGAACCAATTTCAAAAAGCATGTGAGAGTAATCCTAAGATAGGTTAGCCTCTAATAAACCAAGCGCACAATATGTCTCTTCATGACCTGTTACTTCCTGAATATATAAATTTCATCTATCTTAACTGTCATTTGTATATTCTTTTTATCCTGTCATCAAGATGACTAACCCCTTATTTTGAAAAAAGATTAAAAAAACCCTTAAACTGATGTATAACATATCATGCATCCATATCATCCACCAATATCAAGACTAAACTAGATGTCAGTTTTGTGTAGATTGGTCCTAGAACTCTATTTCGAGCCAGAAAGGCACGATCACCACCAGCTAAAATGGCCGAGGGCATTTCATCAAAACCTATTCCCGTGTCTCAAGAGGAGTTTGAGGAATTTAAGAAACAGATTGTTGAGATGACTGTCCTATTAGGAGAATAGTGTAAGGTGGCTCAGGAGCCCAAATTGAAAACTCTAACCGAATCATCTGCGCAAAAAGATATGAGAATATCGAGAAAGGATAGTGATACACAAATGTCTACTCCAGTATCCCTACTCACCGTCAGAGCAACCAAAAAGGCCCCAGATAAGAATCTGACAAGGGAAATTATAGACCTCCGAGAAGATAGAGAAACTTGAAACATCAGGAAGAAGATTAAACAGATGGAGGATGCCATCCGATCCATTAAGGGGAAAGGATCCCATGGGAGTGTGAATTACTCTGACTTATGTATCTTCCCAAAGGCGAGATACCCAGATAAATTTCAAGTCTAGGAATTTGAAAAGTATTATGGATTGGGCGACCCCTACACCCACTTAAAGGTCTACATAGGCGAGCTCGGATCATATGCCGAGGATGAGAACCTCCAAATGCATTTGTTCTAAAAAAGCCTTACCAGTGAAGCACGAACTTGGTATGCCAGGATTAATAAATCCAAGGTCCATGGTTGGAAAGATTTAGCATATGCATTCCTCAACCAGTATAGCTTCCAATCCCAAATGGCCCCTGATCACTACCAAGTGACCAAAGTTAAGAAACTGAGCAATAAATCATTCAGGGAATACGCGCAGAGGTGGAGGCACATGGAAACCTAATTTATCCTACCAATGGACGAAGGTAAGATGGTGATGACTTTTATTAACATCCAAGAAGTGCCAAAATGATAAAACATGAGAAAATGGCAAAAATGGGTTTGAAGTCTGGCAAAATCAAAAACCTCACCGCATTGGAGGCAATGGCAGAGCATATCCAATCGGGCAACTACTCAAGAATTCCTAAGAGGGTACATAAAAGGAAGGAGGAAGATGTCTGCTTAATATTTCAAGGGCAATCAGCGAATAAAAGCAATAACCTACCTATACATAAGTAAGGCAATTACCCTACATTCCAGTCACCTGCAAACATCCAAAATCCTACGGCCCCAAAGGTCGAGGAAAATAGGCAACGAAGGATATTCACTCCATTAGGGGATTCATTGGAGAATATATTAGCACTGTTGGTTGCACAGAAGAAGATCACTGAGCTTGCTCCACCTACTGATCCTAAAGGAAGACAATATGATCTTAGTAAGAGATGTGCTTACCATTCCAGAGCACCGGGTATGACACTCAGAATTGTTGGACTTTAAAGCACAAGATTTAGAATATGATCGACAGTGGGGATATTGTAGTGAAAGCGCCGGAGCAACCCAATGTTAATAACAACCCCTTACCTCAGCATGATAAAGAGGGAGTCAACATGATCAGTGCAGGAAGTCGGAAGAACAACAAGTATCTAAGGAAATTAGGAGAAGCTCCCGCTATGACTGATCCTTCCATATGGGGGTAGCTGAAGGAAAAATATACGATGGAAGAAATCTTGGTCTCGAACAAGGAACAAGTGGACCAATTAGCAGAGCTAATCGTATACCAACATCATGTAACCCAACAGCTTATTGGTGAAGTCCTACGAGGGCATGTCAACACTGCATCTCCTAAGGTTGTCCCATTTCCAAAGAGAGATCAGATTCGACTCTAGGAGCAGAGTAGATGAACAGAAAAGATGGTTAGGGAAGCTAGATTTCACCTCCAATGGGAACTTACAGCCAAACAAAATTTTATCCCCCTGGGGCAATCTAGGGAAGAAATTCTACGGATGCTGATCAACAAAGGAAAGATCACTGAGTTCTCACCACCCCTGGATCCTTGCTCAAAGTGTTTCGACCCCAGTAAAACTTGCCTCTATCATTCAAATGCCCCTAGACATGCCACCGAGGAATGTTGGGCCCTACACCACTTAATTCAGAATATGATCAAATTTAGCGAACTAAAAATGATGAATGAGGCTGAGATCTTCCCCAATGAAGAGGTAATATACTCTTGAAGGGTGGGAAGCACAGAAGAAATGGTGGACGTTATCACTTGCGTAGAAGAACTTTCTGCAGTGCCAGTAGCCATCCGAGGATTGTCTAACAAGGAAGGAATAACTCCCGTGGAAATAGCTGCTCCAATGCCATTGATATTGACTCCTCATCCGCAGATCCCCATATCCAGTTTGAAAAAGGTTCCATAAAATTATGGAGACGGTATAAGATTGAAGACCAATTATACGACAATCTTGCCAAGAGACAATCCCCTATACCTCTCAGGGCAGGTAATGAAGCCAATAACCAAGATAGTGGGAATAGTGTCGCTAGGGAAGTTTGTGGATTTTCTTAATAAAGTGGGACACAACGAAGCGAGAACGGTGAAGCAGCTGAAAGAGGCACCACCCCAAATCTTCGTCCTAAACTTAGTGTTAGCCTTCGAGGACCACCGCAAAATCTTAATCTAACTGTTAGAGGAGGCTCAACTTCCCAAGACCATTGACGTCGAGAAAATTACAACATTTGATCATCCACGTATTGGATAGTAATGTCATATCATTTACCAATGATGATATACCAGCCAAAGGAACTGGGCAATACAAACCCTTGCATATTGCGGTTATATCGTCAAGGTATGTGATAGGAGTACTTATCGATGGGGGATCGACATTGACCATCTTCCCTTATGATACCTTGGAGATGATGAATATCAACCCGAATAGGATTCGAGATAGCCATGTGGTAGTCTGAGCTTTCTATGATTCAAGGACGAATACGGTGGGGGAAATTAAATTTCCCATGGAGATTGGTCGATTCACTTTTAACATATCCTTCCAAGTTTTTAACATCACTACTTGGTATAACATTTTACTGGGATGACCATGGATTTATATTACTAGAGCCATTCCCTCCAATCTTCACCAGCAGTTAAAGTACATTATCAACGACAACTTGGTTACCGTCAGTGCCAAACCTGAATATCTAATCTATGTTCCAGGAGACATGCTCATGATCAGCTTGAACAAAGGCATTGAGCCCGCAAGATTTCAAGCCTTCGAGGTAAGTACTCCACAATACCACTCTGTGGGATCGCCTGCATTAAAACCTCGAATATCCCTAGAAGTGATGACGATCAGTCAAGAGATTTTTCCAGAGGACATCGAATAGGCGAAGGGCTAGTTCAAAATAGCCAGGGGATCAAAAATCTAATTCATATACTGACACAATCAGGGAAAGATGTACTGGGCTACCTCGGTGGTTTCAAACACCGTAATCCCCATAAGCACATGCATGTCCATATGATGACTCCCCTCAAGTCAAACCTCACTGAAGCAGGATTCAAGAAACCATTGAGGAAAGACCCCGCTAATAATCTGATAGGGAACCTGTGCTTTAAATCCTTTTTAATTATAATAGGAATATAGTGAATTAGTTAATTAGGGTGTTTGATTCAATTCTATCAACTGTAGATTTGGATTAATATATTTGTGATGCATCAGAAGGTGGTTATAAATACTAATAAGTTCCTGATTAATAGTTCATAATAGTGAGCATAATTAATAAGAAGTATATTGATATAAGTATTCTGGACAATCAGGTTATGGAGAATTAAGATCACAACTTCACTTATTGCTCACTTATATCAATACACTTCTTATTAATTATGCTCCCTATTCTGGACTGTTAATCTAGAACTTATTAGTATTTATAACCACTTTCTGATGCATCATAAACATATTAATCCAAATTCACAGTTGATAGAATTGAATCAAATATCCTAATTAACTAATTCACTATACTCCTATGTGAATTACAATTAAAAAAGATTTAAAACACATGTTCCCTTTCATATTACATGCGGCGTAAAGGTATATCCCTATCCTAAACATAAATTATGAATTCCGTCACCATGCAGAAAATACACTCACATACTATTATGTTCAAATCTAAATCTATATTTCATCTCCCGAATTCATATAAATTATCACATTAATTGTTAATTAGATAATTAATTAATTATGCACAAATAATAACAGACAATCCCTATAATAGATCACAATACTTATGAAAGAAGCATACTAAAATAAGATACGCAATAAGATCCGTTGCAATCTTAAACAAGAGATTCGTTCATTGTTATTAAATTAAAGTCTAGAATTCACAGTTGAATAACATTAAAAGACAAAAATAGAAGTAGGGTAGAGAATAAAATCTGTTGTCTGTAAATTTGAGACTCTCCTCTTGCTCCTACTTTGGATCTTCAATGCTCTCCAAGTTACTTCAATCTACAATGCAATCTAAACTAGGATTTATGAATAAAAAATATAATATAATGGAGTGTATCCCTAAACTAATCTACTCTCTACTTTATACCTCACATCATGTATTTATAGGTTACAAGTCAGATCTCTAGCTTATGAGGAAATCCAATCCAATTTGGAGTCAAAAATGTATCAAAATTTTCCCGAAAATGTGTCCCAACTTTATCTGGCCCGACCACAGCGCCCCGACGCTACTCATGGCGCTGGTTTTCTGACTCTGGGCGCACCAGTACTGGAAATAGTCAAGGATTGGGCACCCCGGCGCTGGGCACTTTTCTAGAATTTTTTGCTCTAACGTCCTTTGGGAAAATGTCCATAACGTCTTCTTTTAAACTTCGATTTAGATGATTTAAGATGTTTCAAAAAGAGGAGAAATAAATCTACAACTTTTATTCTTTGTTTTCTTCAAAAAACGGGTTAGAGCAATGCCGAAATTGGTCCTGAATTAGCTGCTATGTAAATGGCAAGACAAAAATGCAAATTTAGCAATCCCAAACGTCGATCCAAGTAACTTTTATCCCAATTCCTATAAAACAAAGTAAAAAATGCATGAATAGACACAAACACTTAAAAAATACTAAAAGATTAAGCTCAAACACACTAAATTCATGGGTATAAAACTCACTCATCAAATACCCCCAAACTTAAACATTTGCTTATCTTCAAGTAAAACAAACCAATGTTATGCATAACAAAACCAAACATAATGCACATGTGAACTATACTCTACAATCCTATGAATTTGGCAACAAAACAGTATGAGTTTCAACAACATGCCTCAGAGATATCCTCAAGAAATGCAAACAAAACATCCAATTAATGCAAATCAAAAATTGAAACCACTCCGACAATCTAAACCCATCATTACCCGTGTAGTGTGTGTGTGTGTGTGTGTGTGTGTGTGTGTGTGTGTGTGATCGTTTACTTATTCCAACCAACTACAAACCAAACTAGATTTCTTAATTTATTTATTACGACCCCCCTTTTGAAGTGTCTTCTTTGAAAGGAATCCCTGCAATAAATTAGTAATTTGAACCATAGTACCAGTGTCAAGCCACCATATATTAGAAGATCAATTAGAAAGGATTCATGTGACAGCCTAAAATCCGGGTCCCAAATCACCACGGATCTGGTACAATCATTCTATAACTATTGCGGAAGATATAAACATAAATTGTTTATACATTACATTTACACACTATTCTCCAAGGTCAAGTAACCTTAACTTAATACACAATTCATAACTTATTTGACTTACAATAACATTAAGACACATTACTATTACAAATCTAACTACACACGTATACTAAAGCTGGAACTGTCTTTGACCTTTCTTTGTATCCGAAGCGTTCGTCTTAATCTACAATATTTTATCATGATATAGCAAGGGTGAGAATAAAATTGCCCAGCAAGTTTAAGTTCAATAATATATCGATATATCATGATTGAAAGAGTCTGAATAATAAGTTGGCTATAATTCATCAATGTAGTTGTGAATTAGCACGAACAAACTTTTGACTGAACAAATATTGAACATGAACAAATATATCTGGACCAACTGGTAATGAAGGTGATCAGCCTTTTATACCTGACTTATACATGCAATATGTACAGAGTACAATTCTATAATGGCAATCAGCAATGATAACCATAAGCATATCTGAATGAAACAACTCTCAGTAGAGTTAAGTAAAACTTGCCTGAACCGTTGATTACCGCTACGCAATTTATAACGCTTTATCCGAAGACCTAATATTAGTAATATAGATCTTCAATATTAGAATAATATCATCACAATATAATACTATTATATATATACATAGAATAACCTAAACACATAACACATAATCCTATCAGTCTATTCAACACATAAAACTCGGTATCAAATCAAACTATTTCAGTCTGACTTGAGCCTGACACAAATCTGACATCCCGACGGTCTAGTCGAACAAAAATTTGAGTTGAAGTTCAATTAAAATCTGTCTAAACACTTAGCCATTAACTTAAATAATTTTATTAACAGTCGAAATATTTTTCATAAGTTTGCAATAATTTTTAAATAATTATTTCTATTTATTAGAAATTTTCAATTGTTAAACTCGTATTTAAATGAATTAAATACCACATAATTCCTTTATCATTAATATTTATTTAATATCAAATATTAATGAAATACATCACATAATATTATAATATATTTATAATATCACAAAGTATTTTTAATACTTTAAAATCACCTTTATATGATTTTTAAACAATTAAATTCATTATCTAATAATCGTTTTTAATATTAAAATATTAATATTTTCAGACAAAATATCAAAAGTTATATTTTATAACTTAAAATATTTTTATAATCCTTAAATTATTTTTATTTGATTTATAAATCATTAATTCTATTTTCCCTTAATTTATTTAATATATTTATTAAATAAGCTAACTATCATTAATATTTATTAATTAATGAAATTCATCACAAAATATTAAAAGTCACTGAAAATAACTTAAAATATTTTATTATACCATAATATTATTTTTCATGATTTTTCATGTATTAAAATTATTTTTTAATAGTTTATTTAATATTATAATTAAATAAATTAAATACCATTTATATTCTAAAAATATTAAATATTTATGAAATATACTGAAAATAATTAAAAACTATTTTTCAGACTTTTAAATAATTTTTTGAAATTTATTTTGTATTTTTAATCATTAAAAACCATTTAATTTGATTTATTATTTAAAATAATTATTTCCCAAAACTAGCTCTCGCCATAGAGCCTTTTGGCGACGAATCCGTCGCTAATAGTGTTCTTAGGTCAAGCCCAGATCATCAAGCACTGCTAACAGGGTATGAGGTTTGACCGGTTCTAGATTGTGGATGTTTAGATTTTCTGGCCAGCTAAAGTGTTATTATTGTAGTATATGTGTAATACTACCACTATCAATCGAGATCATAGCCAAACTACATCATCACAGCAAGATATAACCTTCAGAAAAACATGTCAGAGCTATTCTTCATTTCTGGATTTTCCAAAAATGAAGAACAGTTCAAGGGTCATACTTTGATCCGTAGAATCTACCAGTTCTGTGTTTGTTTAATGTGACGTAAAGGTTCCATCGGGTAGTTTACATGACAGGGTACCATAATATATCATCATATCCGTATAACAACAACATGAAAGAAAGATTTGAGTCGGTCAAACTAGTAGTCAGAAAACGGCTCTTGAAGATTCTGGGTTACCCAGAATCTCATTCCGGCCAGTTAGTCAACGTGGGTTTGACCACAATTATCTTTGATCCTGTTATGGATCTGGTTGTTCTAAGGGCTGGGATGTGTAGTACTAATGTCCGACTAAAAGACATATGCACAAACATGGTTATTAACTTTAACAGTTGCCAGATCAAAGGCCGAAAAGAAGTTGTCAGAGCTACCTGGGGATTTCTGGGCTGCCCAGAAGGCAGTTTTCGTGAACGGTCAACCCACTTTGACCGATCATAACTTGAGTTCTAGACACGATTAGACCATGTTTCAAGTTGAAGAATAAAGACCACATAACATACTACAAGTCTATAACATAAAACACACATAACACTTAATACACACAGATCTACAAGCCCTGACATATGGCTGTCAGGCCATCATTTTTAACATTTCCTGATTTTTGAAATCTTTATATTCGAGCATCTAGATGTTATGGATCCATGATCCAACAACTCAGATCTCTAAAATGCACCTTCTAACACATATCTAACCAATCATTAACATAAAATCACATGATTTACAAAAATTAGGGTTTATACCACTTTGAAGCTTGATCTTGATTTCTGATCTTTGGGATCTGTTTCTAGTCAAGTTAAGAATTGATACTAGCTTATCTTATCTCACTTTCTCACTCTACAATTCGAACATTTTGGAGAGAGAGAGAGAGTCTTGGAGAAAATGAGAATGAAAGTGGTCCTTTCTCTCTCTTTAATCCATTTATTTTGATACAAATGCAATGTATTGGCTGAGCTAGCTGGCTGAATTCAGTGTTTGTAGCACAAGGCTAGGACTAGGGTTGGTGAGAAACTGACCTTAGGTTTAGATCTACAAGCTACCTTTCAATTATGCAATAAGGGTATTTTGGTCTTTTTGATTTAATGACATTCTAGTAAATGGTCAAACCCTTAGGGTTTAGGGTTTGAACCTTTTAGGATTTAGGATTTGAACCCTTTAAGGTTTAGTGTTAGAACCCTTAGGGTTTAGGGTTTAACCCTTACCTTTGCAATTAATTTTTAAGATTTCCGAATTTCGGTTTTCAAAATAAAAAATTAATATTTTTAAATTATAATTAGAACTTTTTAATTATATTAAAATTTACTAATCATAATTCAATCTTGCTAATTAGGATTAATATATCCTAATTAAAATTGTTAATTAAGCAATTAGGGTCAAAATGGTCATTAGGGTTTATAACCCAGAATTAGGGTTTCTAAATAAAAACATAATTTTTTTTAAATTAGAAATTAGGTTTCCTAATTAGATTAGGGTTTCCTAATTACTTAATTTGAAAATTAGGATAAATATTTCCTAATTAACATTAAAAGTATTAATTTAACACTTAGGTTTTCCCTATTTATAAATTAGGGTTTCAAATCCATAAATTAGGACTTTCTAAATCAATTAGGGTTTTCAGTAAATCTTTAGGGTTTTCCCTAAATAGGTTATATTTAATAACGTTAAACCTTATACTAATATTTGCATTCCCAAATTAGGGTTTTCAACACCGAATTAGGGTTTTGAATTTTCAAAATTGAAATTAGGGTTTCCAGAACCGATTTTAGGATTTCTGGTTAATCGCTAGGGTTTTCTAACCGAATGTTGACGTTCTTAATATATACCTAAGGTTTGTTACAGATATCGTTTATCTGGTCAACCCTTGACCCTTAACCACATACTGTACACGTATACTAATATTTACTCAGAACATATTCGCATATACCCTTAATCCTGAATAATTCACCTAAATCCTTCACATAATTTTGAAATCCTCAAAATTCCTTCTCAAAAACATCAAACGCATACACTTATTTTCTGTTTAGATTCTAATATTGAACCTAAAATCAATTAATAAATTTTTTAAATAAAATTCAAACTCTCGGGTTGTCACAATTCATAAGTCACCTAATTGAAGGACATACCATACTTTTCAAGTCATTCTTTAAACTTACGACAATCTTTTTGAATATATCCTTACTTCTTATAGAAGCGACATTTAGGTCCAGCCTAAGAGTTGTTACCTGAATAATTTGCCTTATTTGCTTTGATTGAAACTGGTTTATCCTTATTCTTAAAATATTTGTCATTTTTATGAGCCTTCTTCTTATGGGATCTATTAGTAGTTAAATGAGCAACATTAGGTTTTTCAATCTTAAGTAGTTCTTCCTCTTGGACGCGCATAACGATCAACTCGCTCATCTTCCACTTTTCTTTCTGCGTGTTATAATTGATCTTAAATGGATCAAACTGTGCAGAAAAAGTAGTCATAATGAAGTGAACAAGAAAACGCTCAGAAATCTGCATGTCCATACCATTTAATTTAAAGGTCATGTCATTTATCATCATAATGTGCTCGCTCACTCCACTAACCCCATCATATCTGCTAGTGAGCATTTTCAAAATAAGGGTACTTGCATGAGTTTTAGAATAACTTTTAAATTATTCCTCGATTGAAGCTAAGTACTCTTCAGCATTCTCAGAGTCGGGAATGGCTCCTCGAATGGTTGTTGTGATAAAAAATTCATAATCATAAGGGATATGTGGTTGGATCGCTCCCACTTTTCGTAAATATCCTTTTGCTCAATTGAACTTTTAACTATAAGTGGTACAGTAGGATCCACTTGTAATGCATAGTCCAAATCCATAACACCGAGAAAAAATTTCACTTGTTCTTTCTAAGCAGTAAAATTATTTTCATTCAATGCTTCAATTCTAGAGAGATGCCCAAAAATATTAGTTGGAGTCGATGTTGAAACATAATATAGCTTATAAGCATGCTTAAAAAAAACTAAAAGAAATCCACAATGTAAAACAATAATTAATAATAATTAAACCAAACGTAAGACAAATAGTTAGTAACATAAAATCTATTTATTATACCCAAAAATAGATTTTAATGAGATGTTGGTACATAATTATCAATCTTTCGTTGGTCCAATTAATAATATGCTAATAATATCCCTATAAAATAATGCAAACACATTTATCCACACGTCACTGTTGGGCAGAAACGAAATAAACATGTTACTTATGAAATAAAATTTCATTTAATAAATTATAATTCTAATTTTTTCGTTGGGTAAAATTAAAATCTTCATTTATTAAATATAGCATTATGTGACTTTTCTTAATCTTTAATTGTTTCAATTAATAACCTTCCATTGGGCTGATTATTAATTTTAATAATAAAAGAGTCACCCATACACGTAAATTATTATGATCAAACTCAATTTTTCTTTAAACAACATATTAATCAAGTTTAAAAATTAACATTATTTATAATTTACATGTAATAACTTAAAATTCCTAATAATATATCACATCATGTTCAATAATCTAAATTACGATATATAGTTATGAACATAATTTAATTATAAAATATTCACATAAGTTCCAAAGTAAATACATGGTGACATGATAATATTTTATAGGCAGAATGTCAATACATATTACTGATGGTTTCACGAATACAAAAGTGAATTAATACCATCAAAAAGAATATATTACATGCACAATAAATGTAAATGGTAGTATTGATATGTTTATTATGGTATGAATTAAAAAAGTAATCATAAAAATATTAAACATCCTGCATCAGAAGACTTTCATAGCGAAAATTGAGTATCGAATTATGCAGCAACATGATTCCCTTTTCGTAAATATCTCGTATACGGGAACATAATTGTCGATATTCAAATTAAAAAGTAATAATGTCCCGTTCGAAAACTTCTCTTCATGGGAACATACTAAACAATTCTACATCATACTAATAAAGAGGTTATGCGGAATTAAAAATTTTAGCATAACAACGTAATTAATTTATTCTATAAACTAGCATAACCATGCTCTGACACCAAATATTATAAATTATATTGGAACGTTGTTATTTCATAGAATAAAATCAATTAATCAATTACGTACTTACATGAATTGAGAGAATACATATTGTATATATCATGATCACTTCCATTGCATTTAATGGTGTAAGTTTTCAATTGTTTCTCTCAATCTTATAATGGATATATAGGTGTGTATAAAATTCTTGAGACGACAATTGTGATCAAACCCTAATTATTTTTTTATAGAATAGCTCAGGGTTAAAATCACCTATCAAAATTCTGAAACCCTAGAGCTCATTATGTCAAAAGTCAGTAATATTATTTATAAGCCGTATAATTACCAAACCCATAAATAAAATAATTAAATTAATACAATATGTAAACATAATAATTTCATAAATATTAGATGCAACATAAATAAAATATTTTAACACTTTTTACTATGTCTACCACTTGAAATGAGATATTATAGGGTATGCAATATATGTGATTCACTGTGAGGATCAAACAATTTATACATAAAAGCATGACCATCAATTATACTTTATGATTATTCGAATTAACTCATTAATTAAAATGAGTTGATTTGAATGATCATTTATTAACTCGAACGATAAATATTATATTTAATACGGTAATCAAGGTTATATAAAATAAAGACATAAATAAAGTGAATTAGTCTATTTTTGTACAGTTTATATTTAGTTTTTTCTTCAATGTTAAAACTTATAACTTTCAGATATCCAAATAATGTGAAAATATTAAATATTATTATTTTTAACTACTCTTTTCTTCAGTACTATATGAATTATTAAAAAGTTCTATAAAAAACACTTCTTCTGCTTGAGTACGAAATTTTATATACCAACCTAGGTGCCTCCTCTTTTTTCACTTAAAATAATAACTTTTTTTTTTGCTAATTCTTAAAATAATAACTTACTAAATTCTTGTGATGCCCCCAAAATAGATATACACAACCCATTCTGAGTCGCCAAGTATATGATACAGAATTTAAATACAAACTTAATTATATAACTGTCATGCAAAATACGATAAAACATAAGTTATGAGTTTTAACACGAATATTATCTTGTAGATAATATCCAAACTCAAATGGAGTCCTCATTACAATTATTATCACACTATTTTATAAAATAGTGAGGAGTACTATAGCCACCATCTCGAACCGTCACTTCATTCCTCGACTAGTCACAGCTATGTTCTCATTTCCTGAAGAGAACAATAAAAACAAAGGGTGAGATCAACTAGTCCAATAAAAAATATTATGACTAAGATAATGCAGAATAAATTATCGTTAGCCTTCAACAGTGTAAAACTGATAGAATACAATAAACAACAAGTTTAACTGTAGCAGAACAAGTAATCCATTAGAAGAGTCAAGTAGAACATGATATCTACTATCTTTTATGATTTAAAAGTTCTTCATCAATATTTTATCACTGTAAAACTGCTCAATAAATAATCGACACCATCAAATTATCCATACATTATGGGCCAAGGATATTCGTTAGTATCACATCCACGAATTATCTATGCATTACGAGTCAAGGATATTCATTATTATCACCAATGGTCATGATCATCCCAACAACTGTCCATCAATGCACTACGGGTCAATGAAGACTTTTACCACATTATTTGTAACATTACATGTCATGATTTTGCAGATACATAATTCCTGATCATAATCAGACCAATCAACAGTTCATCAATGCAATACGGGCCAAAGATGACTTTCATCACAATATAAGCATGAGAATGATTACAATGATATAAGAATTTAATTAAGTGAAAGCAATGATAAATTTTAAAGATTTATAATTCAATTTATCTAGAGTTCAAGAATATCCAAATTGTCAACATGATAACTGCTTTGTAGAGTAAAATTCAGGAATAATATTCACGTATCAAAAATAATTTGGATATAAAAGAAATTAATTTTTGTCATGAATAGTACCCTGATTGAATCGTACCCGAGTGAATAGTATCCCGTGAATAGTATTTCGTGAATAGTACCTCGTGAATAGTACCCCGACATGAAAATATTAGAATTTAACAAGTATGTTCAGAAAAATATTTTCGTGAAAGATACTCGATGAAGCGCAAATTTCAAGGATATTCTACTAATTTCAAGGAGTATAGAAGTAATACTTAACAAAATGAGTGTAAAATTAGGAATACGAAACGAAATATTATTACTTACATACTACAAAGTATGGAAGAAAATATTATATCTTACGAATATTGAACAAAAGTAATATCCCTTACCTTAAAATGAGAGTATTTCTAACTGGTATGACGGGGATATTCTTGAAGAAAACTTATACTATTTTCTACACTCAAAATTTCCGTAAACTCAAAAGAAATACACTCAATATTATAGAAGAAGAATTCTCTGATTCTGGTGTGATTTTCATTTCTAAACTAAGCATCCTATTTATAGGAGAATGGTAGGATATTATTTAGGAAAATAATCACGGACTGCACAGATGGAGAAATCACGGGCGCATTCAATCGGATGATAATTTTTTTTTATTTTACTATGCAGCACTATGCAATAAAATATTCTAATAAAACGAAAACTTTAAATAAAATAAATATATACTATTTTTAATCTAATAAAATAAAACTTATAATATATATATATATATATATATATATATATATATATATATATAT
This sequence comes from Panax notoginseng, assembly GCA_016801055.1. NCBI lineage: Eukaryota > Viridiplantae > Streptophyta > Magnoliopsida > Apiales > Araliaceae > Panax > Panax notoginseng. Next base: position 194,476,401 of record CM029014.1, read on the forward strand.
ATAGTCCAGATCTTAAGCTCATCCCCTATCCAACTCACCTGAGCTCACCCCCCTTTAGCGACAGACCCGACGACGGTTCGGTTATACAACCGTCGTCTGTACTTTTAGCGACAGACAATATATAACGTCGCTAAAAGTATAGACGACGGTTGTATGACCAAACCGTCGTCGGGTTCGTCGCTAAAGGGGGGGTGAGCTCAGGTGAGTTGGATAATGGGTGAGCTTAAGATCCGGACCGTATATATATATATATATATATATATATATATATATATATATATATATATATATAAGTAATAAAACAAAAACTGAGATAACTTTCTACCAACGATTTTGAAAAAATGAGTAAGTGGTGGTCCATGTAATAAGCCAAATTTACAACAAATACTTCATTAAAAAACTCTCTTTATTTATTTCAATTCCCTTGGCTTCACTAAACATATTTTTAATAACATATATTCATTATTAATATTATAACTCACAATATTAACAACTAGATCATTCCCAGGAAAGAAGGAGCTTTCTGATAAGGACTTCTTCTTATTGGCGCGCAATTAGGTGACCAAACCCCTTTCCTCAATAGAACTTTCTAGATATTATCAATAATGCAAATATGAATAACTTTGTCGTCTCAATTATTAATTTAATAATATAAAATATTGTGACAATAATTGAATCAATAATGTGAGATACTATGCAGCAATTACTGTGACAATAATTAAATAAAACTGAGTGACTTCTCACGTAAGCATCAATAATCAAAAATACTGTGTGCTACTGTGCAATCACGTGTATTACTGTACTTCTATCACCAGGTATTTTAACAGTTAACAGTAAAAGTTTTGCCGTTATTTTTATAAAAAGTTATTTCTATCGTTTTCTAACTCCGACAATAATTCTTTTGTGGGGTCCACCAGTTATTGTGTCGTCGTACGAATGTTCCTTGATAAAACTAATATTCTCCGACAAACGAATATTTTATGACAACTTGCTTACTTTGCAAATTTTGTAAATATTACCCACAACTATAACATTATATCAAATCCACACCTTATTATTCAAAATAACATTTAGAGAAAAATTAATCTTTATTCATAAAAGTTGGGGTCTTACAATTCTTTTATATAATGATTAAAAAATTATTAATTTGTTACTATTAACTTCTACACGAAAACATTTTTTAATTACTCTATTGTGAATGAGTTCCACCTAATTGCGTTGTTCTACCTACCAGAAAATAAAATATATGAGTGAATTTTTATTTTATTTTTTTGAGAACTTATAATTTTATATAGTAAAAAGAGAACTCTTTATCATTTTGGTCTATTATCTTTATCTATATATGAGTGAACTTAGAACTTACCTAGATGGTTATTTTTTAAACTTTTACAGACATATTAACATAACACTAAATGAATTTCATTATTGTTAGTAATTCATCTGGGTCGGACTCGTGGATCATGAACATCCATTTGGGTATGGGTATTGGATAACTTAATAAGGATTGGAAGAGTCCCATATCACTTGGAAGTATTTTAAATAATATGTAATATGGTTAGGACTCTATATGAAATAACTCTCCTGATTTAGTCAGTTATAGACTTATCCCTTACGTATTGGGTTTTACGTTAAATACTGAAGCTCGCTGTATGTAAGGCGAAGGAAAAATAACGTATTATTTTTCATATACAATTTCTCTCTAAATACTCTCTCTAGTATTTTCAAGCTTCCATCAATAGGCTTGGGTGTACTTCGTGTGAACACTTAAATAGTTCGTTCGCATTGATTGTTTGTAACAACTATATATTGATGAGAAGTAAGAAGGATCGTAGTAGCTGTGTTCGTGGTGTTTCTTGTAGATTTGGCATATGCATGTTTAGACACATGTAAAATTTTGTTGCAATCGAATTTGTATTTACGTTTTTTCTAAATAAAAATATATTTTTCTATAGAAGTCAAATGTATATTTTATTTACATATTAAAATAGTACATCTCGCCATGATTCCAGAAATACAAAGTTTGTATTTTTTGGACATCTGTAGAATTAATTATGATTTTTTGAAAAAAGGGTACTAAACTGTAATTGTGTGTGACACTCCCAAAACAGGTATACATCACCTATTTTGAGTCGCCAAATACATGGTACATAACTTAAATACAAACTTCATTCATACAATACGACAAAACGTAGCTGAGAGTTTTAACACGGATATTGTCTCGTAGACAGTATCCAAACTCAATTAAAGTCCTCATTATAATTATTATCACACTATTTTATAAAATAGTGAGGTCTACTATAGCCACCTTCTCGGACCGTCACTCCATTCTCCGACTAGTCCCGGCTACGTTCTCATTTCCTGAAGATAACAATCAAAGCAAAAGGGTGAGCTCAACTAGCTCAGTAAGAAATATTATGACTAAGATAATGCAGAATAAATTATCGTTAGCCTTCAACAGTTTTAAACTGATAGAATACAATAAACAACAAGTTTAACTGCAGCGGAACAAGCAATCCATTAGAAGAGTCTAGTAGATCATGATATCTACTATCTTCTATGATTTAAAAAGTTTATTATCAATTTTATTGCTGAGACTCAGCTTAATAAATAATCCACATCACTTAATTTTCCATGCACTACGTGTTAGGTTTTGTGAAAATCAAAGTAACAATCAAATTGCAAAAATAACATAAGCATAATAAAATCAGATTTTAAAATTTTTCACAAACCAATTACCCGGATCATCCTTTATGCATATTATTAATTAAACGAATAATAAGAAGTTATAATTCATACCCTTGTAGAAACGAGCTTCCTCAGGTACAAGTTCACCTCCTACTTCTCCGCGATCTCCTTGAATCTCTGGGTAGATTTCTTCCTTTGATCAATGTAAGTCACCCAAGTGTATGACCTCTAGAGGTGATCCACCAAGGAAGAAGAATTTTCAAGAAAAAGAGTGTATTGGCTCAAACCCTAGTTTTTCCTATCTCTATAAAAAAAATGGGAGTACTCTCCAACTCTTGGAATTACGTATATCTAATATCTGATATAAAACTCCTCTTATAAATATATCAGGTAACCATATTTAATTAAAATAATGTATTATTTATTTAATTAAACTCTTTTAATTAAATGGGCTCCCTAATCTTATTAGGGATAATTAATTAAACTTTTTTAACTAATTTTCCCTCCTAATCCTATTAGGAATAAATGAGAGTACTTATATTAAATTAATTCCTAAACCCTTTTAGAAATTAAAATAATAATAATTGTAATAATATTAATAAGACTCCTCTTATTAATTTATATTTAATATTTCTAAAATATTAAATAATAAATATTAAGCTATTTAATTTATTCTATCACCATAGATTAAATTAAATATACTTAACATATTATTACGATTATGCCATTAACTTCTTAAATAATTATTCTTCCTTTTATGGTGTGACCCTTTGTGACGCCCCCAAAATTAGGTATACATCACCCATCTTGAGTCGCCAGATACTTGGTACAGAATTCAAATACAACTTAATAATACAACTGTCGTGTACAATACGACAAAACATAAACTGTGAGTTTGAATACAAATATTGTCTACTAGAGAGTATACAAACTCAAAAGGAGTCCTCATTACAATTATTATCACACTATTACATAGAATAGTGATGACTACTAATGCTATCATCTGGTCCATCTATGACGCCCCCAAAATTAGGTATACATCACCCATCTTGGGTCGTCAGATACATGGTACAGAATAGAAATATAACTTACTAATACAACTATCGTGTACAATACGACAAAACATGACTGTGAGTTTGAATACAATTATTGTCTACTAGAGACTATATAAGCTCAAAAGGAGTCCTCATTATAATTATTGTCACACTATTTAACAGAATAGTGAGGACTACTAATACTATCATCTGGTCCATCACTCCGTTTCTCGACTCGTCCCAGCTATATTCTCATTTCCTGAAGAGAACAGTGAAAGAAAGGGTGAGCTTAACTAGCCCAGTAAAAAATATTATGACTAAGATAATGCAGAATAAATTATCATTAGCCTTCAACAGTGTTAAACTGATAAAATATAACGAACATCAAGTTTAACTGCAGCGGAACAAGCAATCCATTAAAAGAGTCAAGTAGAAAATAAAATCTACTATCTTCTATGATTTAAAAGATTTTTCAACACTATTATCGCTGGGACTCAGCTTAATAAAATAATCCACATCATCGAATCACCCCTGCACTACGACCAAGGATATTCGTGTATTCATTAATGGTCATGATCATGCCAACAACTGTCCATCAATGCACTACGGGCCAATGAGGACTTTTACCACATCATTTGTAACATTACGGTCATGATTATACCGAATAATCCTTGGTCATAATCATGCCAAGTCCATCTATGCACTACAGGCCACAGATGACTTTCAACATTTTATAAACATGAGGATGATGATAATGATATAAGAATTCAATAAAACAAGTTCAAGAATTAATTTATCCAAGAATTAACAACGTCCAAACTGTCAACATGATACTGCTTTGTGGAGTAAAATTCAAGAATGCTTAGAATAATATTTTCATGAAAAGATACTAGATGAAACGCAATTATCAAGGATATTCCACTAATTTCATGGAGTATAGAAGTTAAAACTTAACCAACTGAGTATAATAAAGAATGGAATAACAAAAGAAATCACCCGACATGCGATAGACCACACAGACAGGTTATTCTAACAGAATAATAAATAATAGAACCAGGTCCGGCGAAAAACGCACAGACAGAATATTCCAACAAAATAATAATAAAGACGGAACCAGGTTCGGTGTAAAACACACAGACAGGATGTTCTAATAGAATAATAATAAAGACGGAACCAGGTCCGGTGTAAAACACACAGACAGGATGTTCCAACAGAATAATAATAAAGACGGAACCAGGTCTGGTGTAAAATACACAGATAGGATGTTCCAACAGAATAATAATAAAGACGGAACCAGGTCCGGTATAAAACACACAGACAAGATGTTTCAACATAATAATAATAAAGACGGAACCAGGTCTGGTGTAAAACACACAGACAGGATGTTCCAACAGAATAATAATAAAGACGGAACCAGGTCCGGTGTAAAACACACAGACAAGATGTTCCAACAGAATAATAGAAGAATGTCACCAAGTATAGGGTAGACCGCGTATACAGGTTATTCCAACCGAATAATAAGAAATAGAATAACAACAGTTCTCTTCATGAATAAGAAAGAATAACACCCCTTACCGTTTTGAAGAAGAACTGAAATAAGAAAGTAGTTAAGTAGCAGAATACTTTTCTTCTCTCTCTCTATAGTTTCTCTCTATAGTTTCTCTCTCTAGAGTTCAGTGAATTCGTAAGAAATAATGAAGGAATGAGCTGCTATTTATAGAAAAATAGAATGCATAGTAACTAATCCATGAACGGTTCAGATTGATTACTTTAATCTGACGGTCCATATTTAAAGAAAAATCTTTTAAATAAAACATAATATATTCTATTTATAGAATAACTTTAATAAAGTATTCTGTTTATATAAAAAGATGTTTCTGTTTTATTACGTTAATAATACGAATAAAACAAAAATTCATTATCGCTAAATAATTCATATTATTAACTGACAATAATTGAATCAAACTGAGTGACTTCTCACATAAGCATTAATAATCAATACCGTGTGCTACTATGCAACCACACGTATTACTGTACTTTTACTGCCGAGTAGTTCAACAGTATCAATGGTAAAACTTCCGCCGTTATTTTTAATAAAATATTTTTGTCGTTTTCTCAATCCGACAATAATTCCGTTGTGGGATCCATCAATGATTGTGCCGTTGTACGAATATTTCCTGTTAAAACGAATATTCCCCGACCAATCGAATATTATATAACAACTTGCGTACTTTACAAAATTTATAAATATTACCCACAACTATAACATTATATTAAATTAACTCCATAATATTCAAAAATGATATTTATAGAAAATTCATCTTTATTTATAAAAGTTGGGGTCTTACAACCTCCCCTACTTATGAACTTTCGCCCTCGAAATTAGGGTACGTACCTGGTATGTCGAAGAGGTAAGGATACCTTGACTTCATTTTAGATTCTAACTCCCAAGTCATTTCCTCAACATCGTGATTTCTCCACAAAACTTTGACTTGAGGTATAACCTTGGAGGGTAGAATATGTTCCTTCTTATCCAAGATTTGAACAGGAACTTCTTTATACGTCAAATCCTCCGCTATTTCGTCCGGTTCTAACTCAATAATGTGGTTCGGGTCTTCCACATATTTACGTAACATGGATATGTGAAAAACGTTATGAACACAAGATATACTTAGCGATAAAGCGAGTCTATAAGCCACAGTTCCTACTCGATCGAGGATTAAAAATGGACCGATGAATCGAGGATTGAGCTTTCCTCTCTTTCCAAATCTCGTAACTCCTTTCCTTGGAGCAACACGTAAGAACACATGATCTCCTATATCAAATTCCACGTCCTTTCGATGAAGATCAGCATAACTCTTTTGTCGATCTTGTGAGGTTTTTATACGTTGTCGGATCGTTTGAATCTTTTCTGTAGTCATACGTACCAACTCCGATCCCAACAACGTTGCTTCACCCACCTCATCCCAGCATACTGGAGAACGACATTTTCTTCCATACAATGCTTCGAATGGAGCCATGCCAATACTTGCTTGATAACTGTTGTTGTAGAAAAACTCCACCAATGGTAAGAACTTGTCCCAACTTCCCTTAAAGTCAAGGACACCGAGTCTTAATAATTCTTCTAGAGTTTGAATAGTCCTCTCTGATTGTCCGTCCGTCTGACGATGATATTCCGAACTAAATCGTAAATTTGTGTCTATAGCTTTTTGTAAACTAACCCAAAATCGTGAAGTGAATCTTGGGTCTCGATCAGAAACTATGGATACTGGCATACCATGTAGTCTTATAATCTCGTTTATGTACATACGAGCAAGACGTTCAAGTGTATAAGTTTCTCGTATCGGTAAGAAATGGGCAGACTTGGTCAATGTAAGACCCCAAATTTTATGAAATAAAAGTATTCAATTTTTTTTATATATTTACTATTCAGTAAATGGTTAAATTGATAAAAATTTAAAGTTATAAGTGAAATATGATTTTTTTTCAAAATAAGCAAGTGGTTATAAAATAATCATTGTTGTCGGGGAATATTCGTTTGGTCGTGGAATATTCTTTCTGTCGGGGAATATTCGTACGACGGCGCAGCCATTTGTGGGCCCCATAACAGAATAACTGTCGGGTGAAGAAAATGACAAATTTGAGTTTTTACAAATAACGGCGTAGTTGTTACCGTTAACACTGTTGGAATACCCGGTGGTTAAAATACAGTAATACGCGTTATTGCACAGTAGCACACGGTATTGCATAGTATTTTTGAAATTATTGATTCTTACGTAAGAAGGCACTACTCAATAATTGTTACAGTAATTACTGTTCAATATTTTATTTTATTGATTCAATAATTGCTACGTTGAAATTTTATATTATTTTTGTTCAATAATTGTTGCTGCATAGTATTTTCCATTATCAGATCAATAATTCATATTATTTGAATAGTATTATTAGATAGCATTATTGGCAATGTCTAGAAAGTTCTGTCTAAGGAGAGGTTTGGTCATCTAATTGCGCGCTAGTAAGGAGAAATCCTTATTGGAAAGCCCCCTCTTTCCTGGGAACGGCCTGGTTGTCATAAATGTGATTCTGTAATATTATTTGTGAATAATTAATTATTGATTCATGTGATAAGAAAATATTTATTTTATGGGATATAAATGAGGGATATATTTTTGTGGTTAAAAATGAAGGAGTTAATGTTGAGATTTTTATCAGTATTTTTATCGGAATGGAGGTATTAAAAATCAGGGTTTTTGAGATATTTTGCGGGGGTTATAATTTTTAATCCGACCGTTGGATCGTGGTAATTTTTGGATATGTTATACATATATAAGTTGAGTATATGTCCACAAATTTTGAACCGTTAAAAATGAACGTATGATTTATTATGAATTTTACGAGATGACTGGTTCAGAAATTGTTGAATTTTTGGAGTTTATCATTTTGGTGGAAAATTCTAGAATTGGTGGGCCCCACTTGTGGTTGGTGAAGAAATGTGCAGAATTATATTTCAAATGTGGTGGGTGGGAATAGTAGCAGGTAAAGCCATCAGGTTGCAGGTCAAACCTACCAAAATTTTCCTATAAATAGAGGGCTAAGTTAGAATTGAAAATCACACCAGAAACATAAGCTTTCTCTCTTTCTCTCTCTATATTATGAAGCATATTTTGTGAGTTTTTAGATACTTGGTGAGTTGCTATTCATCAGTGCAAGTTTCCTTCAGCATCATATCCGATATCCAGTCAGAAGTACTGCTCTTTTGAGGTAAGGGATAGTAAGGGATAGTAAGGGATAGTAAGGGATTTTAAGGGTTGTTATGATCTTTAATTTCGTAATTTTTTGACCTTCAAAAATTTTAGAAAAATTTGAAATGATATTTTGATGAGTTTTCTTGATTGTGTCCAAAAATGGTGATTTTTGGATGTATAGATTGAGAGTTATGAATTTTATGAGAAAAGACTATTTTAAAGGTAATCGCTTATAATTTCTTGTGGTTAACTCCAAAATTGATGAAATTTTTATTGGGAGTACATGTATATGATAGAAGTATACTCTGAAAATTTCAGAATTTTTAGACAAAAGTATAATTTTTGATAAATGTCTAAATATTCGGCTATTTTGGCCATATGAAAAATAGTAAATGACTTTTAAAAATTCTGAGAAAAATATATGTTCACTATGGGACTATATTATGCTAAATTCCAGAAAAGAAATATTTTTGGAACTGATTTGGTATTTTTCATGAAAATGGTCTAGTTATGAGTAAATGAATTAAATATGTTTTGTGAAGAAAGAAAATTGGAAAATAGGATTTTATGGCTTGAGAATCCTATATGAGGTATATGCAGATTTTTGATGAGGGTTTTGGTTATTGATGATGAAATTGTAAGAGTTGGCATTTTATGATGATTAAATGCATTAATTAGTAAAGTGTAAACAATTAAAATAAATTGTTTATAAATTTAAGTAATGTTATTCTTTCAATATCATTATACCAAAATATTGGTATAAATTTTATTGTAGAATTTCTATCTTTTGTGTCGGGGTTACTATTCATGAGTTACGAATATTACTCTTGAGATTAAAACTATATGTTGATCATATTATTTTTATCATCATATATAACATTTTTATAACCCTGATGTTGAAATTCTCTTTCACTGGAGTGTAAAGATGGATAGATTATTGGTATGATCATGACTAGGGTTCTCTTTGGCCTGTAGTGCAAAGTTGAATTGTGACTGGTATGATCATGACCATTGAATTTATAATTGAATATCTTAAGCTTAAGTGCAAAGGTGAATTGATCAACATGGTTATAATTATTGTTTATATAAATTCTGAAATGATTATATATTTCTTTGAGATATTAATATATTTGGCCTGTAGTGCAAATATGAACTGTTGATGAATATATTTGGCCGTAGTGCAAATATGAACTGTTGAGGAATATCTTTGGCCTGTAGTGCAAAGATGAATTGTTGATGAATATCTTTGGCCCGTAGTGCAAAGATGGTTTGTTGATGAATATCTTTGGCCCGTAGTGCAAAGATGGATTTGTTAGTATGATTATAAACAGGAATTGTGATTTGGTATAACCATGATCTTTGATGTTTCAGGTAAAGACAGGTGATGAAAATATTCTTCGTCCTGGGTGCGAAGAAAAATTTAGAGTCACAATTATGATTATGAGTTATTCATATGATTGTGGAAAGGAACTATTGAGTGATGTTACATGGATAAAATATTGTTGGTGGATTTTTAACATGGAGAAGATAATAGACTTTATAGTCTATTTGACTCTTCTAATGGATTGCTCGTTCCGCTGCAACTATGGTTGAAATTTTTATCATTTACCATATGTTCTAAATCTCTGATTTATTGTTGATGAAGGCTATTGATAATTGAATTATCTTTAGTCATGATATTCTTTACTGAGCTAGTTGTGCTCACCCTTTTGCTTCACAATTCCTTTCAGGTAATAAGAGTGTAGCTGGGTCGAGCGGGGGTAACAAGGGAATAGAACGGTGGTCATCATTTAGTAGTTTTATTTGGTGAATCCAATAGGGTGAGGTGTACCCAACGTTGGAAGGGTGTTTTGTCACTATCATACAAGATGTCTAATGACATACAACCTCGTGTCATCATAGACAGGGTTGTGCTCATCCACTTGCTGAGTATATCTATGAGCACTACCTATATAATCTTGGTGTTTGTTTGAAGTATAATTCTCAATTAGAGACAGTGGAGATAATGATAAGTCAAGAGAAGACTCACCATTGGGAAGAATATGATAGTAATCTTCTCGTTTTTCTTTGGGGTCTATTGGGTCAACCAAGGATAATTCTGTGGCCATATGATATCTATCATAACCTAGACGCGTGGCCTCCCATGTACGAAGGTTTCCTTGAGCACTTCCCAAAGATTCTAATTTCTAAAATAGTTTTTGACTATACCTTTATGTAAGGTGTTATTGTGAGGTGATGTTCGCGGTTGGAACATGAGTCACATTTGGTATATATTTGTATCCAAACTCACAGCATATGTGTTGTTGTATTTTGCACGACAATTGTTGTAATAAAGTTGTAGTTGTTTTCTGTACCATGTATTTGACGACTCAGAATGGGTTGGGTGGAATGGACCTATTTTGGGGTCGTTACATTTGGTATCAGAGCTATAAGTAAAGAGCCTCGAGCCTCGAGCCGCTCGCTGGTGACTTCCTGTTGATGGGGGATGCACCGAAGCCAGACTCTCCGTAGGGGACGCCGTTCTACGGTGGCAAACTGATAGGTATCAATGTAAGGTGCTGACATAGGTTGGTGTCCAGAGTTACATTTGGTATCAGAGCTTAAGGATATGATCTCTGGCGGAGATCGGGAAATACAACTAGGAGGGGAGAGATGAGTAAATCCTTCGCTAGTGTGTCCTACCTAAGCTTATTTGTTGGTCAGTCATAATATCGGGATATTATGTGATATGTTAATTTGTTAAATTAACCCTTGTTTTGAAGCTGTATTCTAGAATGATATTTGAAATACAGGAGATGAGCAATGGAGAAATTATGATGACAGAGAAGATGGAATCTGAAATGAAAGGAAGGTATTCTCAACTCTTTGAAATACCAGGTACGTAAATTTCGGGGACGAAATTTCATAAGGAGGGGAGATTGTAAGACCCCGAATTTTATGAAATAAAAGTATTCAATTTTTTTATAATTACTATTCAGTAAATGGTTAAATTGATAAAAATTTAAAGTTATGAGTGAAATATGATTTTTTTTCAAAATAAGCAAGTGGTTATAAAATAATCATTGTTGTCGGGGAATATTCGTTTGGTCGTGGAATATTCTTTCTGTCGGGGAATATTCGTACGACGGCGCAGCTATTTGTGGGCCCCATAACAGAATAACTGTCGGGTGAAGAAAACGACAAATTTGAGTTTTTACAAATAACGGCGTAGTTGTTACCGTTAACACTGTTGGAATACCCGGTGGTTAAAATACAGTAATACGCGTTATTGCACAGTAGCACACGGTATTGCATAGTATTTTTGAAATTATTGATTCTTACGTAAGAAGGCACTACTCAATAATTGTTACAGTAATTACTGTTCAATATTTTATTTTATTGATTCAATAATTGCTACGTTGAAATTTTATATTATTGTTGTTCAATAATTGTTGCTGCACAGTATTTTCCATTATCAGATCAATAATTCATATTATTTGAATAATATTATTAGATAGCATTATTGGCAATGTCTAGAAAGTTCTGTCTAAGGAGAGGTTTGGTCATCTAATTGCGCGCTAGTAAGGAGAAATCCTTATTGGAAAGCCCCCTCTTTCCTGGGAACGGCCTGGTTGTCATAAATGTGATTCTGTAATATTATTTGTGAATAATTAATTATTGATTCATATGATAAGAAATATTTATTTTATGTGGATATAAATGAGGGATATATTTTTGTGGTTAAAAATGAAGGAGTTAATGTTGAGATTTTTATCAGTATTTTTGTCGGAATGGAGGTATTAAAAATCAGGGTTTTTGAGATATTTTGCGGGGGTTATAATTTTTAATCCGACCGTTGGATCGTGGTAATTTTTGGATATGTTATACATATATAAGTTGAGTATATGTCCACAAATTTTGAACCGTTAAAAATGAACGTATGATTTATTATGAATTTTACGAGATGACTGGTTCAGAAATTGTTGAATTTTCGGAGTTTATCATTTTGGTGGAAAATTCTAGAATTGGTGGGCCCCACTTGTGGTTGGTGAAGAAATGTGCTGAATTATATTTCAAATGTGGTGGGTGGGAATAGTAGCAGGTAAAGCCATCAGGTTGCAGGTCAAACCTACCAAAATTTTCCTATAAATAGAGGGCTAAGTTAGAATTGAAAATCACACCAGAAACATAAGCTTTCTCTCTTTCTCTCTCTATATTATGAAGCATATTTTGTGAGTTTTTAGATACTTGGTGAGTTGCTATTCATCAGTGCAAGTTTCCTTCAGCATCATATCCGATATCCAGTCAGAAGTACTGCTCTTTTGAGGTAAGGGATAGTAAGGGATAGTAAGGGATTTTAAGGGTTGTTATGATTTTCAGTTTCGTAATTTTTCTGACCTTCAAAAATTCTGGAAAAATTTGAAATGATATTTTGATGAGTTTTCTTGATTGTGTCCAAAAATGGTGATTTTTGGATGTATAGATTGAGAGTTATGAATTTTATGAGAAAAGACTATTTTAAAAGTAATCGCTTATAATTTCTTGTGGTTAACTCCAAAATTGATGAAATTTTTATTGGGAGTACATGTATATGATAGAAGTATACTCTGTAAATTTCAGAATTTTTAGACAAAAGTACAATTTTTGATAAATGTCTAAATATTCGGCTATTTTGGCCATATGAAAAATAGTAAATGACTTTTAAAAATTCTGAGAAAAATATATGTTCACTATGGGACTATATTATGCTAAATTCCAGAAAAGAAATATTTTTGGAACTGATTTGGTATTTTTCATGAAAATGGTCTAGTTATGAGTAAATGAATTAAATATGTTTTGTGAAGAAAGAAAATTGGAAAATAGGATTTTATGGCTTGAGAATCCTATATGAGGTATATGCAGATTTTTGATGAGGGTTTTGGTTATTGATGATGAAATTGTAAGAGTTGGCATTTTATGATGATTAAATGCATTAATTAGTAAAGTGTAAACAATTAAAATAAATTGTTTATAAATTTAAGTAATGTTATTCTTTCAATATCATTATACCGAAATATTGGTATAAATTTTATTGTAGAATTTCTATCTTTTGTGTCGGGGTTACTATTCATGAGTTACGAATATTACTCTTGAGATTAAAACTATATGTTGATCATATTATTTTTATCATCATATATAACATTTTTATAACCCTGATGTTGAAATTCTCTTTCACTGGAGTGTAAAGATGGATAGATTATTGGTATGATCATGACTAGGGTTCTCTTTGGCCTGTAGTGCAAAGTTGAATTGTGACTGGTATGATCATGACCATTGAATTTATAATTGAATATCTTAAGCTTAAGTGCAAAGGTGAATTGATCAACATGGTTATAATTATTGTTTATATAAATTCTGAAATGATTATATATTTCTTTGAGATATTAATATATTTGGCCTGTAGTGCAAATATGAACTGTTGATGAATATCTTTGGCCGTAGTGCAAAGATGAACTGTTGATGAATATCTTTGGCCTGTAGTGCAAAGATGAATTGTTGATGAATATCTTTGGCCCGTAGTGCAAAGATGGTTTGTTGATGAATATCTTTGGCCCGTAGTGCAAAGATGGATTTGTTAGTATGATTATAAACAGGAATTGTGATTTGGTATAACCATGATATTTGATGTTTCAAGTAAAGACAGGTGATGAAAATATTCTTCGTCCTGGGTGCGAAGAAAAATTTAGAGTCACAATTATGATTATGAGTTATTCATATGATTGTGGAAAGGAACTGTTGAGTGATGTTACATGGATAAAATATTGTTGGTGGATTTTTAACATGGAGAAGATAATAGACTTTATAGTCTATTTGACTCTTCTAATGGATTGCTCGTTCCGCTGCAACTATGGTTGAAATTTTTATCATTTACCATATGTTCTAAATCTCTGATTTATTGTTGATGAAGGCTATTGATAATTGAATTATCTTTAGTCATGATATTCTTTACTGAGCTAGTTGTGCTCACCCTTTTGCTTCACAATTCATTTCAGGTAATAAGAGTGTAGCTGGGTCGAGCGGGGGTAACAAGGGAATAGAACGGTGGTCATCATTTAGTAGTTTTATTTGGTGAATCCAATAGGGTAAGGTGTACCCAACGTTGGAAGGGTGTTTTGTCACTATCATACAAGATGTCTAATGACATACAACCTCGTGTCATCATAGAACAGGGTTGTGCTCATCCACTTGCTGAGTATATCTATGAGCAGTACTTATATAATCTTGGTGTTTGTTTGAAGTATAATTCTCAATTAGAGACAGTGGAGATAATGATAAGTCAAGAGAAGACTCACCATTGGGAAGAATATGATAGTAATCTTCTCGTTTTTCTTTGGGGTCTATTGGGTCAACCAAGGATAATTCTGTGGCCATATGATATCTATCATAACCTAGACGCGTGGCCTCCCATGTACGAAGGTTTCCTTGAGCACTTCCCAAAGATTCTAATTTCTAAAATAGTTTTTGACTATACCTTTATGTAAGGTGTTATTGTGAGGTGATGTCCACGGTTGGAACATGAGTCACATTTGGTATATATTTGTATCCAAACTCACAGCATATGTGTTGTTGTATTTTGCACGACAATTGTTATAATAAAGTTGTAGTTGTTTTCTGTACCATGTATTTGACGACTCAGAATGGGTTGGGTGGAATGGACCTATTTTGGGGTCGTTACAGTCAATCTATCCACAATGACCCAAATCGCATCAATACCTTGAGAAACCCTAGGAAGACCGGTAACGAAATCCATGGTAATGTGCTCCCACTTCCATTTTGGAATTTCAAGTGGTTGCAATGGACATTTTGGTACTTGATGCTCCGTTTTGACTCGTTGACAAGTTAGACACCTTATGATAAACAGCGCTATCTCTCGCTTCATATTGCTCCCCCAAAATGTATGACGAAGATCCTGATACATTTTGGTACTCCCAAGATGGATTGCAAACAGTGTGTTGTGCGCCTCCATCATGATTTCATACTTTAAATCAGGGTTGTTAGGAACACAAAGGCTAGAGTTGACTTGAAGTATTCCTTCTTCATCGATTCTTGCTTCCGGCATAGCACCTTCTTGCACTTTCTTCCTCATACGCATCAGCTCCAGGTCTGAGCAGCTTTAACTTTATCGATTAAAGTCAGTTCTACTCGTATATTCGCCATCATCACATGGGTCCCTGGAGTTTTTAACTCTATCTCCATCCTTTGTGTTGACAATATCGCACTCGTACTTGCATATGATCTTCTACTCAATGCGTCAGCTACCACGTTCACTTTTTTAGGATGGTATTGAATGGTATGATCATAATCTTTCAACAGTTCAAGCCAACATCGTTGTCGCATGTTGAGTTCCTTTTGAGTGAAAAGATATTTGAGACTTTTATGATCCGTAAAGATCTCCACCTTCTCCCCATACAAGTAATGCCTAGAAATTTTAAGTGCAAAGACAACAGCTGCCAACTCTAGATCATGAGTAGGATAATTCCTCTCATATTCCTTGAGTTATCTTGATGCATAGGCTATGACTTTTCCATGTTGCATGAGAACGCATCCCAACCCTTTTCTCGAAGCATCACTGTAGATGACAAATCCCTCCGAGCCAGATGGTATTGTTAGAACAGGTGCTGAAATGAGTCTCCTCTTGAGTTCTTGAAAACTCTTATCACATTCTTTGCTCCAACCGAACTTTGTATCTTTCCAAGTCAGCTGAGTTAGTGGAGTAGCGATTCGAGAAAATCCTTCCACTAATCTCCGAATATAACCAGCTAAACCGAGAAAGCTATGTACTTCGGTTACTGATTTAGGTTGCTCCCAGCTTTGAATAGCTTCAATCTTTGCTGGGTCAACAGATATCCCACGACTTAATACTACATGCCCAAGGAATGCTACCTCCTCCAGCCAGAACTCGTATTTCTTCAACTTGGCATAAAGCTTGTATTCACGAAGCTTTTGGAGTACCAGCCTCAAGTGTTGCTCATGATCTTCACGGCTTTTGGAATAAATAAGGATGTCATCAATAAATACGACCACAAAGTGATCCAAATATTCCTTCAATACCCGGTTCATCATATCCATGAAGGCAGCAGGAGCATTAGTCAATCCAAAGGACATGACTAAGAATTCATAATGCCCGTACCGAGTTCTGAAAGCCGTCTTTAGAATATCCTCAGTTCTAACCTTCAGCTGATGATATCCAGAATGAAGATCGATCTTTGAAAAGAATTGTGCTCCTTGCAACTGGTCAAACAGGTCATCAATACGTGGTAATGGGTACCTATTTTTGATGGTGACATGATTCAACTCCCGATAATCAATACAAAGTCGCATACTTCCATCTTTCTTCTTCACGAATAGAACAGGAGCAACCCAAGGAGAAGTACTAGGACGAATAAAGCCAATGTCTAACAATTCCTGCAGTTGGATCTTTAACTCCTGAAGTTCAATAGGAGCCATTCGATATGGGGCTTTGGAAATGCGTTTTGTACCGGGTTCAAGGTCGATACAAAATTCAATTTCACGCTCTGGGGGTAGGCCAGGAAGTTCTTCAGGGAATTTATTAACAATAGAAATATCATTCAAAACTGACGTATTTTTGTTTAGATCCGTGACATGAGCTAAAAAAGCTTGACATCCGTTTTTCAATAAACGAATAGCTTTATGACTTGAGATGATAGCGATTGATTTTAATGGTTTGGTTGCTTGAGTTCGCATAATAGGTAGATTAGGAATATGAAAGCTAACAACTTTACGAAAATAATCAATTTTTACATGATGAGTAGTTAACCAATCAATCCCTAGAATCACGTCAAATGCAAGTATTTTTAATGAAATCAAATCGACAGGTAATGTGTGGGTACCAACTTGAACCAAACAAGACATATAAACCGTGGATGTAATGAAGGTTTCTCCCAATAGATTTTCAACAGATAAGTCAAAGTCTAATTTCTCCGGAGTCAAATTTAATCGATGAGCGCAAGTAGGAGAAATAAAAGAATGGGTAGAACCGGTATCAAATAAAGTATAGACTTCGTTAGAGTTTATGATAAGCTTACCCGTGATGACCTCATTCGGGTTCCTTACTTTCTGGGAGGTCACAACAAATGCTCTCCCTTGCACTACCGGTTTTGAATTTTCTGGGACGGCCTTTGGTGCCTCCATCCTGGCTGAACTTGTTTTTGGTAAACGACAAAATCGAGCTAAATGACCTTCTCTTCCACAATTATAACATGCTTTAGACGACTTCACGTACTTTGGACTGATGTGCCCTTCCCCTCTACATTTAAAACATATAATAGGTGGTCGTTCTGCTTCCTTAACAACGGGTGCTGGTGCTGACGTCTTTCCATCATTGTTGAATCTCCTCTTCTTGAAATGATCATTCTTATTGTTTTGGCCCTGATTACCACCGAAGTGGTTACCATTTCTGGCCTGTTGATTCCGGCCACCACGCTTGTTGTCACCGCTTCGATGACTGCTCTCACTGGTATTATCATTTTGCCGACTGCTCTCTTTTGGTTGCGTTGACTCATTATCGCGCTCCACTAACTGAGCCCTATTCACAACATCTGAATACAAACACAGTTTATGAGAAATAAGATGTTGATGTATCTTAGGTTTCAAACCTCGCAAAAATATTCGCGTCATTCACTCTTCATTATCCACCAAGTGAGACGTAAACCAGGACAACACAGCAAATTTAGCCTCATACTGCGACACGGTCATATTATTCTGCTCTAATTTGATGAACTCCCCCTCCTTCATGTGACGAACACTTTCGGGAAAGTATTTGTCGTTGAACAGCTCTTGGAACTTCTCCCAAGACATCTTAAGTGCGGCAGGTTGAGTACGCTTAATCGATTCCCATCAGTAATCTGCCTTTCCTCGCAACATAAAGGCGGCAAAGGGAACCTTTTGCTCCTCGGAGCATCCCAAGACATCAAATATCCTGGTGATCTGCTTTATCCATGTTTCCGCTATAAGTGGTTTTGGCTCTCCCTTAAACTCCGGTGGTCCCAGCTCCTTGAACTGTTTAGCGGTGACCGTCCGAGAGTTTTTAGTGTTTCCAGCTACATTTTGAACAGGAGCCGCTCTCGCCTACTGTTGCATGAACTGCATAAAGTTTCTGAACATTTCATCATTCATCATTTGGTCAGTATTGTTGTTTGCATGAGGATTGTCACCTTCCTGATGCACATTATCCCGATTATAGATATGTGGTGAATCAACAGTCGCCTGTGCTCCATTGCTATTTTCAACATTCTCGAATGCCATTTTCAGATACTGCCACAAAACAAAAGTTAATTGATATGTCATATATTATCCTTATATTCTAACCGACCAATTAAATACCATGCAAATAAACTTAGGTAGGTCATACTAGCGAAGGAACTCCCCGTCTCTCCCCTCCTAGTTCTATTCTCACATCTTAGCCAGGGATCATATCCCTAAGCTCTGATACCAACTGTGACGCCCCCAAAATTAGGTATACATCACCCATATTGGGTCGTCAGATACATGGTACATAATACAAATACAACTTACTAATACAACTGTCGTGTACAATACGACAAAACATAACTGTGAGTTTGAATACAATTATTATCTACTAGAGACTATACAAACTCAAAAGGAGTCCTCATTACAATTATTGTCACACTATTTAACAGAATAGTGACGACTACTAATACTATCATCTGGTCCATCACTCCGTTTTCTGACTCGTCCCAGCTATATTCTCATTTCCTGAAGAGAACAGTGAAAGAAAGGGTGAGCTCAACTAGCCCAGTAAAAAATATTATGACTAAGATAATGCAGAATAAATTATCATTAGCCTTCAACAGTGTTAAACTGATAAAATATAACGAACATCAAGTTTAACTGCAGCGGAACAACCAATCCATTAAAAGAGTCAAGTAGAAAATAAAATCTACTATCTTCTATGATTTAAAAGATTTTTCAACACTGTTATCGCTGGGACTCAGCTTAATAAAATAATCCACATCATCAAATCACCCCTGCACTACGACCAAGGATATTCGTGTATTCATTAATGGTCATGATCATGCCAACAACTGTCCATCAATGCACTACGGGCCAATGAGGACTTTTACCACATCATTTGTAACATTACGGTCATGATTATACCGAATAATCATTGGTCATAATCATACCAAGTCCATCTATGCACTACAGGCCACAGATGACTTTCAACATTTTATAAACATGAGGATGACGATAATGATATAAGAATTCAATAAAATAAGTTCAAGAATTAATTTATCCAAGAATTAACAACGTCCAAACTGTAAACATGATACTGCTTTGTGGAGTAAAATTCAAGAATGCTTAGAATAATATTTTCATGAAAAGATACTGGATGAAATGCAATTATCAAGGATATTCCACTAATTTCATGGAGTATAGAAGTTAAAACTTAACCAACTAAGTATAATAAAGAATGGAATAACAAAAGAAATCACCCGGCATGCGATAGACCGCACAGACAGGTTATTCTAAAAGAATAATAAATAATGGAACCAGGTCCAGCGTAAAACGCACAGACAGGATATTTAAACAGAATAATAATAAAGACGGAACCAGGTCCGGTGTAAAACACACAGACAGGATGTTCCAACAGAATAATAATAAAGACAGAATCAGGTCCGGTGTAAAACACACAGACAGGATGTTCTAACAGAATAATAATAAAGACGGAACTAGGTCTGGTGTAAAACACACAGACATGATGTTCCAACAGAATAATAATAAAGACGAAACCAGGTCCGATGTAAAACACACAGACAGGATGTTCCAACAGAATAATAATAAAGACGGAACCAGGTCTGGTGTAAAACACACAGACATGATGTTCCAACAGAATAATAATAAAGACGGAACCAGGTCTGATGTAAAACACACAGACAGGATGTTCCAACAGAATAATAATAAAGACGAACCAAGTCTGGTGTAAAACACACAGACAGGATGTTTTAACAGAATAATAATAAAGACGGAACCAGGTCCGGTGTAAAATACACAGACAGGATGTTCCAACAGAATAATAGAAGAATGTCACCAAGTATAGGGTAGACCGCGTATACAGGTTATTCCAACCTAATAATAAGAAATGGAATAACAACAGTTCTCTTCATGAATAAGAAAGAATAACACCCCTTACCGTTTTAAAGAAGAACTGAAATAAAGAAGTAGTTAAGTAACAGAATAATTTTCTTTTCTCTCTCTATAGTTTCTCTCTATAGTTTATCTCTCTAAAGTTCAGTGAATTCGTAAGAAATAATGAAGGAATGAGCTGCTATTTATAGAAAAATAGAATACATAGTAACTAATCCATGAACGGTCCAGATTGATTACTTTAATCTGACAGACCATATTTAAAGAAAAATCTTTTAAAAAAAATATAATATATTCTATTTATAGAATAACTTTAATAAAGTATTTTGTTTTATATAAAAAGATATTTCTGTTTTATTACGTTAATAATACGAATAAAACAAAACTTCATTATCGCTAAATAATTCATATTATTAAGTGACAATAATTGAATCAAACTGAGTGACTTCTCACATAAGTATTAATAATCAATACAGTGTGCTACTATGCAACCACACGTATTACTGTACTTTTACTACCGAGTAGTTCAACAGTATCAATGGTAAAACTTCCGCCGTTATTTTTAATAAAATATTTTTGTCGTTTTCTCAATCCGACAATAATTTCATTGTGGGGTCCATCAATGATTGTGCCGTTATACGAATATTCTCTGTTAAAACGAATATTTCCTGACCAATCAAATATTATATAACAACTTGCGTGCTTTGCAAAATTTATAAATATTACCCACAACTATAACATTATATCAAATTAACTCCATAATATTCAAAAATGATATTTATAGAAAATTCATCTTTATTTATAAAAGTTGGGGTCTTACACCATCACTCCGTTTCCCGACTCGTCCCAACTATATTCTAATTTCCTGAAGAGAACAGTGAAAGAAAGGGTGAGCTCAGCTAGCCTAGTAAGAAATATTATGACTAAGATAATGCAGAATAAATTATCATTAGCCTTAAACAGTGTTAAACTGATACAATATAACAAACATCAAGTTTAATTGCAGCGGAACAAGCAATCCATTAAAAGAGTCAAGTAGAGAATAAAATCTACTATCTTTTATGATTTAAAAGGTTTTTCATCACTTTTATCGTTGGGACTCGGCTTAATAAATAATCCACATCATCGAATCACCCCTGCATTGCGGCCAAGGCTATTCTTTAGTATCACGACCACAATTATCCATGCACTACGGGCCAAAAATATTTGTGTATTCATTAACGGTCATGATCATGCCAACAACTGTTCATCAATGCACTACGGTTAATGAGGACCTTTACCACAATATTTGTAACATTACGCTCACGATTATACCGAATAATCCCTAGTCATAATCATACCAAGTCCATCTATGCACTACAGGCCATAGATGACTTTTTTTAATAATATAAACATGAGAATGATGACAATGATATAAGAATTCAATAAAACAAGTTCAAGAATTAATTTATCTAAGAACTAATAACGTCTAAATTGTCAATATGATATTGCTTTGTGGAGTAAAATTCAAGAATGCTTAGAAGAATATTTTCACGAAAGGATACTGGATGAAGCGCAAATATCAAGGATATTCTACTAATTTCATGGAGTATAGAAGTCAAAGTTTTAACCAACTGAGTATAATAAAGAATAGAATAACATAAGAAATCACCATGCATGCGATAGACCGCAAAAACAGGTTATTCCAACAGAAAAATAAATAGTGGAACCAAGTCATGCGTAAATGCACTGACAGGATATTCCGACAGAATAATAAATAATAGAACCAGGTCCGGCGTAAACGCACAGATAGGATATTCCGACAGAATAATAAATAATGGAACCAGGTCCGGCGTAAAGCACATACAGGATATTCCGATTGAATAATAAATAATGAAACCAGGTCTGACGTAAAGCACAGACAGAATGTTCCAACAGAATAATAAAAATATAATAACAGAAGAATTTCACCAGGTATAGGGTAGCCCGCGTATACAGGTTATTCCAACAGAATAATAAAGAATAGAATAACAGAAGTTCTCTTCATGAATAAAAAAGAAAGAATACCCTTTACGAGTACAACAAATAATATCCCTTACCGTAAAAGAAACTTGATATCGGAGTAGTGAAGTAGCAGAATACTTTTCTTATCTCTCTCTATAATTTCTCTCTCTAGAGTTTCAGTGAATTCGTAAGAAATAATGAAGGAATGAGCTTCTATTTATAGAAAAATGGACTGCATAGTAACTAACTCATGAACGGTCTAAATTGATTTACTTTAATTTGACGGTCCATATTTAAAGTAAAATCTTTTAAATAAAATATAATATATTCTATTTATAATCTAATAAAATGAATAACTTTATAAAAGATTTTACTATACAAATACTATGCAGGCACTATGCAAATACTATGCATAATAAAATATAATATATTCTAATTATTGTCTAATAAAACAGATAACTTTATAAAAGTTTTCTGTTTTATATAAAAAGATTTTACTATTAGCCTAATAAAACGAATAACTTTATTAAAGTATTTTGTTTTATATAAAAAGTTTTTTCTGTTTTATTACATTAATAATACTAATAAAACAAAACTGAGTGACTTATCACGTAAGTCTCAATAATCAATACCGTATGCTACTATGTAACTACACGTATTACTGTACTTCTACTACCGAGTAGTTCAACAGTATTAACGGTAAAACTTCTGTCGTTATTTTCATAAAATATTTTTGTCGTTTTCTCAATCCGACAATAATTCCGTTGTGGGGTTCACCAATAATTGTGCCATCATATGAATATTCTCCGACAAAAATAATATTCTCTGACCAATCGAATATAATACAACAACTTGCATACTTTGCAAAATTTATAAATACTACCCACAACTATAACATTATCTCAAATTCACACCATAATATTTAAAAAATATTTCGAAAAAATTAAATCTTTATTCATAAAATCTGGGGTTTCACACCCTTTAGGTTCTCCATATTAAACCGGTTGTGAATAAATCAATTAGAATAATTCTAATCTTATTTAAATAAATAAATTGAATGAATAATTTATTTAAATAAATAATATTTATTCTACAATAGGGATAAGCCTCCCTAGCGATCAACGACTTTCCAGATAATATAAATTTTAACATTAATTATAAAAGAACCTTTGAGTTAATAGTTACCGTACAATTCAATCCTTCTACCATACAATGTCCCAATTAAATATAAGACATGGAACTACTGTCAAGTCTTATTTTATTTAATTATAAGTATTTCGATTCCTAAATGCACAACTCCTAATGAATGCAAATTAGAAACTACTTTCTAATTTCATTCCACCTTGGCCAAGGATTTCTGGGCTGTCATTTATCGAATCACATATGACATTTCTCTTCTTTTACTAGAAGTGATAGATTCTTTATTGATCATTCACTATCTTCAAATATAACTTATTACACCCAAGCATACCCTTTGATATACTCTAAGAGTCTTAAGGAATAAGTCAAAAACATAATTCATTATATATAAGATACTATGATGATCTCAAGTCTAAGGATCATTTGTACTACTATCACTACAGGAATTCCTATTGACAGGCAAGTAAAATGTGACGCCCCCAAAATTAAGTATACATCACCCATCTTGGGTCGTCAGATACAAAGTACAGAATATAAATACAACTTACTAATACAACTGTCGTGTACAATACGACAAAACATAAACTGCGAGTTTGAATACAAATATTATCTTCTAGAGAGTATTCATACTCAAAAGGAGTCATCATTACATTTATTAACACACTATTACATAGAATAGTGAGGACTACTAACTAATACTATCATTCGAACCATCACTCCGTTCCCCGACTTGCCCCAGCTACGTTCTCATTTCCTGAAGAGAACGGTGAAAGAAAGGGTGAGCTCAACTAGCCCAGTAAGAAATATTATGACTAAGATAATGCAGAATAAATCATCATTAGCCTTCAACAATGTTAAACTGATAAAATATAATAGACATCAAGTTTAACTACAGCGGAACAAGCAATCCATTAAAAGAGTCAAGTAGAAAATAAACTCTACTATCTTTTATGATTTAAAAGGTTTTTCAACACTGTGATCGCTGGGACTCAGCTTAATAAAATAATCCACATCATCGAATCACCCCTGCACTACGGTCAAGGATATTCGTGTATTCATTAATAGTCATGATCATGCCAACAACTGTCCATCAACGCACTACGGGTCAATGAGGACTTTTACCACATCATTTGTAACATTACGGTCATGATTATACCGAATAATCCCTGGTCATAATCATACCAAGTCCATCTATGAACTACAGGCCACAGATGACTTCCAACACTTTATAAACATGAGGATGATGACAATAATATAAGAATTCAATAAAATAAGTTCAAGAATTAATTTATCCAAGAATTAACAACGTCCAAATTGTCAACATGATACTGCTTTGTGGAGTAAAATTCAAGAATGCTTAGAAGAATATTTTCATGAAAAGATACTGGATGAAACGTAATTATCAAGGATATTCCACAAATTTCATAGAGTATAGAAGTTAAAACTTAACCAACTGAGTATAATAAAGAATGGAATAACAAAAGAAATCACCATGCATGCGATAGACCGCACAGACAGGTTATTCCAACAGAATAACAAATAATGGAACCAGGTCCAGCGTAAAACGCACAGACAGGATGTTCCAACAGAATAATAATAAAGACGGAACCAGGTCCGGTGTAAAACACATAGACAGGATGTTCCAAAAGAATAATAATAAAGACGGAACCAGGTCCGGTGTAAAACACACAGACAGGATGTTCCAACAGAATAATAATAAAGATGGAACCAGGTCCGGTGTAAAACACACAGACAGGATGTTCCAACAGAATAACAGAAGAATGTCACCAAGTATAGGGTAGACCGCGTATACAGGTTATTCTAACACAATAATAAGAAATGGAATAACAACAGTTCTCTTCATTAATAAGAAAGAATAATACCCCTTACCGTTTTAAAGAAGAGCTGAAATAAGGAAGTAGTTAGGTAGCAGAATACTCTTCTTCTCTCTCTCTATAGTTTCTCTCTCTAGAGTTTAGTGAATTCATAAGAAATAATGAAGGAATGAGCTGCTATTTATAGAAAAATAGAATGCATAGTAACTAATCCATGAACGGTCCAGATTGATTACTTTAATCTGACGGTCCATATTTAAAGAAAAATCTTTTAAATAAAATATAATAGATTCTATTTATAGAATAACTTTAATAAAGTATTCTATTTTATATAAAAAGATGTTTCTGTTTTATTACGTTAATAATACGAATAAAACAAAACATCATTATCGCTAAATAATTCATATTATTAACTGACAATAATTGAATCA
The DNA here is from genome assembly GCA_016801055.1 of Panax notoginseng. NCBI lineage: Eukaryota > Viridiplantae > Streptophyta > Magnoliopsida > Apiales > Araliaceae > Panax > Panax notoginseng. The sequence goes on from CM029014.1 coordinate 194,502,398, forward strand.
AACTGAGTGACTTCTCACATAAGCATTAATAATCAATACCGTGTGCTACTATGCAACCACACGTATTACTGTACTTTTACTACCGAGTAGTTCAACAGTATCAATGGTAAAACTTTCGCCGTTATTTTTAATAAAATATTTTTGTCGTTTTCTCAATCCGACAATAATTCCGTTGTGGGGTCCACCAATAATTGTGCCGTTGTACGAATATTTCCTGTTAAAACGAATATTCTCCGACCAATCGAATATTATATAACAACTTGCGTACTTTGAAAAATTTATAAATATTACCCACAACTATAACATTATATCAAATTTACTCCATAATATTCAAAAATGATATTTATAGAAAATTTATCTTTATTTATAAAAGTTGGGGTCTTACAACCTCCCCTTCTTATGAAATTTCGCCCTCGAAATTAGGGTACGTACCTAGTATGTCGAAGAGGCAAGGATACCTTGATTTCATTTCAGATTCTAACTCCCAAGTCATTTCCTCAACATCGTGGTTTCTCCACAAAACTTTGACTTGAGGTATAACCTTGGACCGTAGAATATGTTCCTTCTTATCCAAGATTTGAACATGAACTTCTTCATACGTCAAATCCTCCGCTATTTCGTCCGGTTCTAACTCAATAATGTGGTTTGGGTCTTCCACATATTTGCGTAACATGGATATGTGAAAAACGTTATGAACACGAGACATACTTGGCGGTAAAGCGAGTCTATAAGCCACAGTTCCTACTGGATCGAGGATTAAAAATGGACCGATGAATCGAGGATTGAGCTGTCCTCTCTTTCCAAATCTCGTAACTCCTTTCCTTGGAGCAACACGTAAGAACACATGATCTCCTATATCAAATTCCACGTCCTTTCGATGAAGATCAGCATAACTCTTTTGTCGATCTTGTGAGGTTTTTATACGTTGTCGGATCGTTTGAATCTTTTCTGTAGTCATACGTACCAACTCCGATCCCAACAACGTTGCTTCACCCACCTCATCCCAGCATACTGGAGAACGACATTTTCTTCCATACAATGCTTCGAATGGAGCCATGCCAATACTTGCTTGATAACTGTTGTTGTAGGAAAACTCCACCAATGGTAAGAACTTGTCCCAACTTCCCTTAAAGTCAAGGACACAGAGTCTTAATAAATCTTCTAGAGTTTGAATAGTCCTCTCTGATTGTCCGTCCGTCTGACATGATATTCCGAACTAAATCGTAAATTTGTGTCCATAGCTTTTTGTAAACTAACCCAAAATCGTGAAGTGAATCTTGGGTCTCGATCAGAAACTATGGATACTGGCATACCATGCAGTCTTATAATCTCATTTATGTACATACGAGCAAGACGTTCAAGTGTATAAGTTTCTCGTATCGGTAAGAAATGGGCAGACTTGGTCAATCTATCCACAATGACCCAAATACCCTAGGGAAGACCAGTAACGAAATCCATGGTAATGTGCTCCCACTTCTATTTTGGAATTTCAAGTGGTTGCAATGGATCTTTTGGTACTTGATGCTCCGCTTTGACTCGTTGACAAGTTAAACACCTTGAGATAAATAGCGCTATCTCTCTCTTCATATTGCTGCACCAAAATGTATGACGAAGATCATGATACATTTTGGTACTTCCAGGATGGATTACAAACGGTGTGTTGTGCGCCTCCATCATGATTTCATACTTTAAATCAGGGTTGTTAGGAACACAAAGTCTGGAGTTGACTCGAAGTATTCATTCTTCATCGATTCTTACTTCCGGCATAGCACTTTCTTGCACTTTCTTCCTCATACGCATCAGCTCCAGGTCTGTAGCTTGAGCAGCTTTAACTTTATCGATTAAAGTTGGTTCTACTCGTATATTCGCCATCATCACATGGATCCCTGGAGTCTTTAACTCTATCTCCATCCTTTGCAAGTCACATAAAATGGGCCTTTGTGTTGACAATATTGCACTCGTACTTGCATATGATCTTCTACACAATGCGTCAGCTACCACGTTCGCTTTTCCAGGATGGTATTGAATGGTATGATCATAATCTTTCAACAGTTCAAGCCAACGTCGTTGTCGTATGTTGAGTTCCTTTTGACTGAAGAAATATTTGAGGCTTTTATGATCCGTAAAGATCTCCACCTTCTCCCCATACAAGTAATGCCTCCAAATTTTAAGTGCAAAGACAACAGCTGCCAACTCTAGATTATGAGTATGATAATTTCTCTCATATTCCTTGAGTTGTCTTGATGCATAGGCTATGACTTTTCCATGTTGAATGAGAACGCATCCCAACCCTTTGCTCGAAGCATCACTGTAGATGACAAATCCCTCCGAGCCAGATGGTATTGTTAGAACAGGTGCTGAAATGAGTCTCCTCTTGAGTTCTTGAAAACTCTGCTCACATTCTTCGCTCCAACCGAACTTTGTATCTTTCCGAGTCAGCTGAGTTAATGGAGTAGCGATTCGAGAAAATCCTTCCACGAATCTCCGATAATAACCAGCTAAACCAAGAAAGCTACGTACTTCGGTTACTGATTTAGGTTGCTCCCAGCTTTAAATAACTTCAATCTTTGTCGGGTCAACCGATATTACACGACTTGAGACTACGTGCCCAAGGAATGCTACCTCCTCCAGCCAGAACTCGTATTTCTTCAACTTGGCATAAAGCTTGTATTCACGAAGCTTTTGGAGTACCAGCCTCAAGTGTTGCTCATGATGTTCACGACTTTTGGAATAAATAAGGATGTCATCAATAAAGACGACCACAAAGTGATCTAAATATTCTTTGAATACCCGGCCCATCATATTCATGAAGGCAGCAGGAGCATTAGTCAATCTGAAGGACATGACTAGGAATTCATAATGCCCGTACCGAGTTCTGAAATCCGTCTTTGGAATATTCTCAGTTCTAACATTCAGCTGATGATATCCAGAACGAAGATCGATCTTTGAAAAGAATTGTGCTCCTTGCAACTGGTCAAACAGGTCATCAATACGTGACAATGGGTACCTGGTTTTGATGGTGACATGATTCAACTCCCGATAATCAATATAAAGTCGCATACTTCCATCTTTCTTCTTCACGAATAGCACAGGAGCACCCCAAGGAGAAGTACTAGGACGAATAAAGCCAATGTCTAACATTTCCTGCAGTTGGATCTTTAACTCCTGAAGTTTAATAGGAGCCATTCGATATGGGGCTTTGGAAATGGGTTTTGTACCGGGTTCAAGGTCGATACAAAATTTAATTTTACTCTCTGGGGATAGGCCAGGAAGTTCTTCAGGGAATACGTCAGGGAATTTATTAACAATAGAAATATCATTCAAAACTGACGTATTTTTGTTTAGATCCGTGACATGAGCTAAGAAAGCTTGACATCCGTTTTTCAATAAACGAATAGCTTTATGGCTTGAGATGACAGCGATTGATTTTAATGGTTTGGTTGCTTGAATTCACATAATAGGTCGATTAGGAATATGAAAGCTAACAACCTTACGAAAACAATTAATTTTTATATGATGAGTAGTTAACCAATCAATCCCTAGAATCACGTCAAATGCAAGTATTTTTAATGAAATAAGATCGACAGGTAATGTGTGGGTACCAACTTGAACCAAACAAGACTTATAAACCGTGGATGTAATGAAGGTTTCTCCCAATGGAGTTTCAACAGATAAATCAAAGTCTAATTTCTCCGGAGTCAAATTTAATCGATGAGCGCAAGTAGGAGAAATAAAAGAATGGGTAGAACCGGTATCAAATAAAGTATAGACTTCGTTAGAGTTTATGATAAGCTTGCCCGTGATGACCTCATTCAGGTTCCTTGCTTTCTGGGAGGTCACAACAAACGCTCTCCCTTGCACTACCGGTTTTGACTTTTCTGGGACGGCCTTTGGTGTCTCCATCTTGGCTGAACTTGTTTTTGGTAAACGACAAAATCGAGCTAAATGACCTTCTCTTCCACAATTATAACATGCTTTAGACGGCATCGCGCAGTTTGGACTGATGTGCCCCTCCCCTCCGCATTTGAAACATATGATAGGTGGCCGTTCTCCTTCCTTAACAACGGGTGCTGGTGCTGACGTCTTTTCATCATTGTTGAATCTCCTCTTCTTGAAATGACCATTCTTATTGTTTTGGCCCTGATTACCACCGAAGTGGTTACCATTTCTGGCCTGTTGATTCCCTCCACGTTTGTTGTCACCGCTTCGATGACTGCTCTCATTGGTATTATCATTTTGCCGACTGCTCTCTTTTGTTTGCGTTGACTCGTTATCGCGCTCCACTAACTGAGCCCTATTCACAATATCTGAATACAAACACAGTTTATGAGAAATAAGATGTTGACGTATCTCAAGTTTTAAACCTCGCAAAAACATTCGCGTCATTCGCTCTTCATTATCCACCAAGTGGGACGCAAACCGGAACAACTCAGCAAATTTAGCCTCATACTGCGACACGGTCATATTATTTTGCTCCAATTTGATGAACTCCACCTCCTTCATGTGACGAATATTTTCGGGAAAGTATTTGTCATTGAACAGCTCTTAGAACTTCTCCCAAGACATCTTCAGTGCGGCAGGTTGAGTACGCTTAATCGATTCTCACCAGTAATCTGCCTCTCCTCGCAACATAAAAGCGGCAAAGGGAACCTTTTGCTCCTCGGAGCATCCCAAGACATCAAATTTCTTGGTAATCTGCTTTATCCATATTTCCGCTATAAGTGGTTTTGGCTCTCCCTTAAACTTTGGTGGTCCCAGCTCCTTGAACTGTTTAGCGGTGACCGTCCGAGAGTTTTCAGTGTTTCCACCTATATTTTGGACAGGAGCTGCTCTCGCCTACTGTTGCATGAACTGCATAAAGTTTCTGAACATTCCATCATTCATCATCTGGTCAGTGTTGTTGTTTGCATGAGGATTGTCACCTTCCTGATGCACATTATCCTGATTATTGATATGTGGTGAATCAACAGTCGCCTGTGCTCCATTGCTATTCTCAACATTCTCAGATGCCATTTTCAGATACTGCCACAAAATAAAAGTTAATTGATATGTCATATATTATCCTTATATTATGACCGACCAATTAAATACCATGCAAATAAACTTAGGTAGGTCATACTAGCGAAGGAATTCCCCGTCTCTCCCCTCCTAGTTCTATTCTCACATCTTAGCCAGGGATCATATCCCTAAGCTCTGATACCAACTGTGACGCCCCCAAAATTAAGTATACATCACCCATCTTGGGTCGTCAGATACAAAGTACAGAATATAAATACAACTTACTAATACAACTGTCGTGTACAATACGACAAAACATAAACTGTGAGTTTGAATACAAATATTATCTTCTAGAGAGTATTCATGTAAGACCCCAAATTATTAATAAATGAAATTTAAATTCCCTCTATTTATTATTTTGAAATAGTAAGGGTTAAATTGATTAACGAGGTTAGTTATGGGTAAAATACGCAAATATTTCAAATAAGCAGGTGGTTATAAAATATTCATTCTTGTCGGGGAATATTCGTTTGGTCGTGGAATATTCTTTCTGTCAGGGAATATTCGTACGACGGCGCAGTCTTTTGTGGGCCCCATAACTAAAAGCGATTGGATGAAGAAAACGACAAGTATAAGTTATTTATAAATAACGGCGTAGTTGTTACCGTTAATACTGTTGGAATACCCGGTGGTTAAAACACAGTAATACGCGTTGTTGCATAGTAGCACACTGTATTGCACAAAATATTGATTCTTACGTAAGAAGGCACTACTCAATAATGGTTACAGTAATTACTGTTCAGTATTTTATTTTATTGATTCAATAATTGCTGCGTTAATATTTTATATTACCGTTGTTTCAATAATTGTCACTACACAGTATTTCCCATTATCAGATCAATAATTCATATTATTTGAATAATATTATTAGATAACATTATTGGAAATTTCTAGAAAGTTCTGTCTAAGGAGAGGTTTGGTCATCTAATTGGGCGCCAGTAAGGAGAAATCCTTATTGGAAAGCCCCCTCTTTCCTGAGAACGGCCTGGTTGCCAATACTGTGATTCTGTAATATTATTTGTGAATAATTAATTATTGATTTATATGATGAGAAAAATATTAATTTTATATGGATATAGATAGAGAAAATTTTTTAAGTGACAATTATTAAAAAATGATATTTTATCTTTTCTGATAAAATAATTTATTATTATATTTAATAATATAATAATGGTGATAGTTTTACAATGAATATGGGATATATGAGTATATGAGGAGGAAGAGTATTTTTTTGTTGTATTAAATGATTAACACATGTTTTGTGTGTCGGTGGACCCCATTTCTTGACTGAAATTTGATTATAGCCTGCAAAATCGCCCGTTTATAGATTTCGGTCAATTTCTTTTTGGAATTTATAAAAACTTTCTTCTGCAAAGTTGTAGAAAATTGAATTTCCTATAAAAAGTCGCGAGATTCGAATTTTCTGATAAAAGGGTTATTTTCTATGAATTATTGAAGTTTTAGAAAATAAAATGATTTTTATTAATTATGGGTGGGATCCACTTTTATTCTAACACATGTGGGATGCTAATTTGGGTCAAGGATGGTTGGTGGCTGAATTGGTCTTTAGGCATGCGTAGAAATGAGTTTTGTAATAATAATATTTTATTATTTAGTCTCCTTTGACGTTCTAGCATTTTTCTATAAATAGGTGCTTAAGTTAGAATTAAAAATCACACCAGAAACAAGTTTTCTCTCTTTCTCTCTCTAGATTATTGAGTGTATTTTGTGAGTATTTAGATACTTTGAGAGTTTCTATTCATCAGAGCAAGTTTCTTTCAGCCTTATACTGGTATTCCGACCAGAAGTACTGTCTTTACGAGGTAAGAGATGTTATTTTATTCAAAAATAATATTATTTCTTCAATATCATTATGCCAAAATATTGGTTGGAAATTTTTATCAAATTTGGAACTTTTCACGTCGGGGTTACTATTCATGAGTTACTATTCATCGAAAAATGAAATTTTCTTCTTTTCGTCCAAAATATCTATTCTGGGTACTAGCTTTGATTGTATCCATGTTTTTATCATTCTTGAATTTTACTTCACTATGAATAATTATAAGGTATTTTTGGACATGGATAAATCGAAATACGAATCCTTAATATTTGTTATTTTGTTTCACTGGATTCGTTTTCTTTAAGATATTTTTCATCATCCTCAGTCCTAAATGATGATATTACTGAATATCTTTGGCCTGTAGTGCAAAGATGAATGATTAACTGATGAATATCTTTGGCCCGTAGTGCAAAGATGAACAGGTATTGAGATGAACATGACCGACTGGTGATACAAATGAATATCTTTGGCCTGTAGTGCAAAGATGAATATTTGATTAAAGATGGTTATTGATTGTTGTTACAGGGATAAAATATTGATGATGGACTTTTAAATCTTAGAAGATAGTAGAACTCATTCTCTACTTGACTCTTCTAATGGTTTGTTGTTTCCGCTGCAGTTATTGATTTAAAACTTGTTGTCTATTGTATTCTATTAGATTTTTTCCTGTTGAAGACTAACGATAATTTGTTTTGTATTATCTTAGTCATAATGTTCTTTACTGGGCTAGTTGAGCTCACCCTTTTCCTTTTTGTTCCATTTTTCTCAGGAGGCGAGAATGTAACAAGTACTAGTCGGGGTATGGAATGATGATTCTAGAAGTTATTTTAGTAGTCCTCACCATTTTTGTGAAATAATGTATCAATAATTGTGATGAGGACTTATTTGAGTGTGGATATTGTCTAGATGACAATATTTGTATTTAAAGTCACAGTTCTTATGTTGTAACAGTAAAGATGTAGTTGTTTCTGTACCATGTATTTTGGCGACTCAGAATGGGTGTTGTATACCTATTTTGGGGGCGTCACAATTCATACTCAAAAGGAGTCCTCATTACATTTATTAACACACTATTACATAGAATAGTGAGGATTACTAACTAATACTATCATTCGAACCATCACTCCATTCCCCGACTTGTCCCAGCTACGTTCTCATTTTCTGAAGAGAACAGTGAAAGAAAGGGTGAGCTCAACTAGCCCAGTAAGAAATATTATGTCTAAGATAATGTAGAATAAATTATCATTAGCCTTCAACAATGTTAAACAGATAAAATATAATAGACATCAAGTTTAACTGCAGCGGAACAAACAATCCATTAAAAGAGTCAAGTAGAAAATAAACTCTACTATCTTTTATGATTTAAAAGGTTTTTCAACACTGTGATCGCTGGGACTCAGCTTAATAAAATAATCCACATCATCGAATCACCCCTGTACTACGGCCAAGGATATTCGTGTATTCATTAATGGTCATGATCATGCCAACAACTGTCCATCAACGCACTACGGGCCAATGAGGACTTTTATCACATCATTTGTAACATTACGGTCATGATTATACCGAATAATCCCCGGTCATAATCATACCAAGTCCATCTATGCACTACAGGCCACAGATGACTTTCAACATTTTATAAACATGAGGATGATGATAATGATATAAGAATTCAATAAAACAAGTTCAAGAATTAATTTATCCAAGAATTAACAACGTCCAAACTGTCAACATGATACTGCTTTGTGGAGTAAAATTCAAGAATGCTTAGAATAATATTTTCATGAAAAGATACTGGATGAAACGCAATTATCAAGGATATTCCACTAATTTCATGGAGTATAGAAGTTAAAACTTAACCAACTAAGTATAATAAAGAATAGAATAACAAAAGAAATGACCCGGCATGCGATAGACCGCACAGACATGTTATTCCAACAGAATAATAAATAATAGAACCAGGTCCGGCGTAAAACGCACAGACAGGATGTTCCAACAGAATAATAATAAAGACGGAACCAGGTCCGATGTAAAACACACAGATAGGATGTTCCAACAGAATAATAATAAAGACGGAACCAGGTCCGGTGTAAAACACACAGACAGGATGTTCTAACAGAATAATAATAAAGACGGAACCAGGTCCGGTGTAAAACACACAGACAGGATGTTCCAACAGAATAACAGAAGAATGTCACCAAGTATAGGGTAGACCGCGTATACAGGTTATTCTAACACAATAATAAGAAATGGAATAACAACAGTTCTCTTCATGAATAAGAAAGAATAACACCCCTTACCGTTTTAAAGAATAGCTAAAATAAGGAAGTAGTTAAGTAGCAGAATACTCTTCTTCTCTCTCTCTATAGTTTCTCTCTATAGTTTCTCTCTCTAGAGTTCAGTGAATTCGTAAGAAATAATGAAGGAATGAGCTGCTATTTATAGAAAAATAGAATGCATAGTAACTAATCCATGAACGGTCCAGATTGATTACTTTAATCTGACGGTCCATATATAAAGAAAAATCTTTTAAAAAAAATATAATATATTCTATTTATAGAATAACTTTAATAAAGTATTTTGTTTTATATAAAAAGATGTTTCTGTTTTATTACGTTAATAATACGAATAAAACAAAACGTCATTATCGCTAAATAATTCATATTATTAACTGACAATAATTGAATCAAACTGAGTGACTTCTCACATAAGCATTAATAATCAATACCGTGTACTACTATGCAACCACACGTATTATTATACTTTTACTACCGAGTAGTTCAACAGCATCAATGGTAAAACTTTCGCTGTTATTTTTAATAAAATATTTTTGTCGTTTTCTCAATCCGACAATAATTTTGTTGTGGGGTCCACCAATGATTGTGCCGTTGTACGAATATTCCCTGTTAAAACGAATATTCCCCGACCAATCGAATATTATATAACAACTTGCGTACTTTGCAAAATTTATAAATATTACCCACAACTATAACATTATATCAAATTTACTTCATAATATTCAAAAATGATATTTATAGAAAATTCATCTTTATTTATAAAAGTTGGGGTCTTACATAAAACTCCATTAGGTATTCCTTAGCAAGTCACGTTCAGTGAACTTATTCTCTAATAAGCACCTACATACTTGCTTTAGTGCCTCTACACAAATGATCATGAGATCAATCATCCTCATCCAATGAGCAAGCAACGTACGTACCAATCTATCCGGATTCACTAATCCCCTGTTTAGCAATCTATTGATTGGAAACATTTTAGTTTTAAGCTATCTAAGAATTTAGATCTCATTAGCATGATCTCATCATGATTCTAAAAGTATTGCTTAAAACTATGGGTTTATCACATATTATTAAAACAACACCATGTAGATAATTAATGTCTTTAATAATTAATTCTTTTATTAATAAATAAATAAGATTGATTACAAAGTATATGCTTTATCATCATACATGATTGGCTTGTATGTATACTACTTTCACTACGGCCAAGAAAATTCATTAGTATCACATCCACGAATTATTTATGCACTACGGGCCAAGGATAATCGTGTTATCACCTATGGTCATGATCATGCCAAGAAACTGTCCATCAATACACTACGGACTAATGAGGACTTTTTCCACATCATTTGTAACATTACAGGTCATGATTATATTGAATAATCCCTGGTCATAATCATACCAATCAACAGTCCATCTATGCACTACGAGCCAAAGATGACTTTCATCACAATATAAGCATGAGGATGATGACAATGATATAAAAATTCAATTAAATGAGAGAAAGGATAAATTTTAAAGATTTAAAATTTAATTTATCCAGAATTTAATAATGTCCAACTTGTCAACATGATACTTCTTTGTGAAGTAAAATTCAAGAATAATATTGTATCAAAAATGATTTGGACCGAAAAAAAATCAATTTTTGTCATGAATAGTACTTCAGGTGAATAATACTCGAGTGAATTGTACCACCTGAATAATACTTCAGGAATAGTACTCCGTGAATAGTACCTCAGCATGAAAAGATTAAAAATTATCAAGAATGCTCAGAATAATATTTCTTTAAAAAAATACTAGATGAAGCGTAAATTTTAAGGATATTCTACGATTTTCAAGGATTATAGAAGCCATACTTTAACAGAATAAGTGTAGAATTCAAAATCTGAAACGAAATAATATTACTTACATACTACAGAGTATGGAAGAAAAAATTATTTCTTACGAATATTGAACAAAAATAGCATCCCTTACCTTATAAGGAAAGTATTTTGACTGGTAGGGCATGGATATTCTTGAAGAAAACTTATACTGTTTTTTACGCTCAAAGCTTCCTTAAACTTTAAAGAAATACGCTCAATATTATAGAAGAAGAATTTTTTGATTCTGGTGTGATTTTCAGTTCTAAACTAAGCATCCTATTTATAGGAGAATGGAAGGATACTATTTAGAAAAAATCATGGACTGTACAGTGGGGGAAATCACAGGTGCAATGAAAATTCGACAGAAATTTTGATTTTCACTATGCAGTACAATGCAAATACTATGCAGGCACTATGCAAATACTATACATAATAAAAAATAATATATTCTATTTTCATAAAAAATAAAACTTATTATAATATAAATATAAATATATATATATATATATATATATATATATATATATATATATATATATATACAAAACTGAGATAACTTGTACCGACAGTTTTAAAAAATGGATAAGCGGGGGTCCATGTAATAAGCGAAAATTATAACAAATACATCATAAAAATTCCCTCAATATTTTTAACAACATTTATTCATCAATAATATAACTTGTAATATTAACAACCATATCATTCCCAGGAAAGAGGGGGATTTTCGATAAGGATTTCTTCCTATTGGCGCACAATTAGGTGACCAAACCCCTTTCCTCGACAGAACTTTCTAGAAATTATCAATAATGCAAATAATAAAATATTAATTTAATAATATAAAATATTATGACAATAATTGAATCAATAACGTGAGATACTATACAACAATTACTGTAGCAATAATTGAGTATAACTGAGTGACTTCTCACGTAAGCATCAATAATCAATACCGTGTACTACTATGCAACCATGCGTATTACTGTACTTTTATCACCAGGTATTTAATCAGTTAACAGTAAAACGTTCGCCGTTATTTTTATAAAAACATATTTCTGTCGTTTTCTAACTTCGACAATAATTTTGTTGTGGGGTCCACCAATGATTGTGCCGTCGTACGAATATTTCCTGATAAAACGAATATTCCCCGACCAATCGAATATTTTATGACAATTTGCTTATTTTATAAAATTTATAAATATTATCCACAACTATAATATTATAACAAATTCACACCTTAATATTAAAAAAATGATATTTAGAGAAAAAAAATTTATTTTTATTCACTAAAAGTTGGGGTCTTACATTATGCTTCTGGTCTCTTAACGAAAAGACGAAGCTAATGTCAGCGCATCAGCTGTCAGTGTGTGGGGGCTATGCGTCTGGTATAAAAAACAAAGGGCAGCGTACGCGGGATCCACGCGCCACCTTCTGGACATTTTTTTAAACAAAAATTTTACAAAAAAATTTGTTTCTATTTTCTGGTCACTTTAATTATTTTTTTAAATTTTTCCATCAATGAAAAATATTTTCAAAAATTGTTTGTAGCTATTTAAAGTGCTTTAAAAATTTTTAAAAATTGTCTAGAATTTTTTTTTAGGGCCAAAATTTTTCTTGTGATTTCAAAGGCATGTTTACAAGTTCTCCACTTATTGAGGTTGAGAATTGGATTGTATTAGTATCTTAAATTATTTTACTATCAATTATTATTTATTTGAAAAATAATTGCAATAAATAGTAAAATATTTTCAAAAAATCCAGAAAAATCACAATATTAAATTTTCTTGTATACATACTATTAGAAAAATAATTGGTCAATTTTGAGTAACATTGGATATTATTTCACATTTATTATTGTATATTTATGTATAAATATTATGTTTATTGCGCATATTTGTTGCGTTCGTCCCTTAGGACTTGACCAAATACATCCGACTTCCTAGTGGGAGCTGTGGTGGGTCCATTCATGCACATACCCCTTATTTGTTATTACATGGTGCTTTGGATGGACTAAAAATGGTTGATATTTAATTATTTTTAGAGACGGGCTCTCACTTTGTGATAGAGACCTGAGATAAAATAATTATGAGAAGATAAGTGCAACATTCTCATTTTTATTATTAGATTGATGTAGTAGGAATCTTTGATGTAAAATTTTGGTATTGATGTATTTATATTGAAGCCTTGTAAAGGAATGTAATTTTGCACATGTTCTTCAATTAATTGATTTTATCTCCCAAAGAACAATTAAATTACCAATATGGGTTTTTGTTTCATAAACTCGTCCTTGTTTTTGTTATAATGGGCTATTTGGATTTTGTCATATAAAATAAAATTAATCACAATTATTTATTTTATGACATGGAACGATGATTATGAGCTTAGCGATTTTTTGATTTCTCTCCGTAGACTAAATAATTGTGATTACATAAGATTTAATGACAAAATTATTATGTGTGCTAATATTCATATTTTGTGCAACCTTATTGTAGTGAAATGGCCTCTAAAAATGTGATTGCTGACCTTAACAAAGGTGAAAAATTGGATGATAAAAATTATTACCTTTGGTCGAAAAAAATTCAATATCTACTTAATGAGTTAGACGTGCTTGAAAGTTTAACTACCACTATGCAACTGCCTGAGGAGGGCACCACTGTTTAGCATCGTCGAGATAAACAAACCTACGATGAATGGGTCAAGAAGGATCATTGTGCGCGCTTTACCATGTTAAGCAGCATGCACAACGACCTTATTGGCTAATTTGAGTCCTGTAAAACTGCAATGGAAATGTGGGATATGCTTAAAAAGTTCTTTGGTGGGACTACTGCTACTAGGTTAGGCGAGCTTAATTATAAGTTGGACTGTTACAAGAAGGAGCCCAAACACACTATGGTGGAGCACCTTCGAGTAATGTTGGCAATGATCCGCGAGCTTAGTGCATTTGGCACAACCTTTGCTGAAGAGAAACAGATTCAAGTTGTGCTCAGGTCTTTTCCTGATGCTTAGGAGCCTTTCACGATGACTATGATACATAATGACAGTATCAAAACTCTTGTTGATCTCAAAAGGCATCTTGAGCTTGAATATGAGCGCTGTGGTGCTAAAGATGGCAGCTTTGTTTTCATGGCTCAAGCTGGTCCGCGTAATACAAAAGGAAAGCGCAAAAGGAAAACTAATGGTAACGATCAGGTTAAGACTAATGCACCAAAATAGAAGGGTAATGCTAAGTGCCGCAGGGGCAAAAGAGGAGAAAAGAATAAGATGACTTGCTATAACTGTCAGAAGGTTGGACAATTTGCTCGTGAGTGCACTGAGTGGAAAAAGGTACAATCTAAATTTCTTTATTGTGATGAATACTTTGTGTGTTCACATATTTTTCTTGCTCAAACTGATCCTTCATGGATTATTGACACAGGAGTAACCAAGCATGTAACTCGCAATAAGGAGGAATTCACTGAGTACCGACGCGTTTCTAAAGGGACTTAAAGTTTATTCATGGGGAACAGTTCAGAGGAGCAAGTGCTCGGTTTTGGCACTCATCAATTGACTTTGCGAAATGGTCGCACACTGATCCTTGAGGATACACTTTATGTACCAGGAATTTGACGGAACTTAATATCTGTTGTAGCTTTAGTTAGAATAGGGTATTCTTTTTCCTTCGACAGTAGTAGCATATCTATTTATTTTCATAATGATTTTGTAGGACATGGTATTTTATCAGATGGTTTTTATGTTTTGAATAAAGGTTAATCCCCTTTTTCTTACATTGTTTCTCATGATGATACTGTTAATGAATAATTGAAATTACATGCTAGATTAGGTCATATTGGCCAAGAAATGATGACTAGGCTAACTCGAGAAGGCCTTTTAGGCTCACTCGCTAAAGTAAACCTTCCAGTATGTGAACCTTATTTAGTAGGGAAGGCAAAAAGAAAACCTTTTGGGAAGGAAGTGAGGGCCACTAATCCTTTAGAGCTAATTCATTTTGACATTTGTGGTACAATGAATGTTAGAGCACGACATGGTGGTAAATATTTCATCACTTTTATAGATGATTATTCGCGATATGGATATGTCTATTTAATTTCATAAGTCAGAAGCATTAGATTACTTTAGACGTTTTGTTTGCTGAAGTTGAGAATCAAAGAGATAGATCCATAAAGGCTCTTAGAACCGATCATGGACGTTAATATTAATCTGAGCAATTTAAAGGACTCAGTGAGGAAAAAGGTATCATCAGATAGCTAACGATTCCTAGCACTTCACAACAAAATGGTGTTGCAGAAAGAAGGAATCATACGCTATTAGAGATGGTTAGGTCGACGATGGCACAAGCTGATCTTCCAATTAATTTTTGGGGAGATGCACTAATGACTGCAACCTACATCCTTAATCGTGTGCCTAGTAAGTCAGTTACTTCTACACCATATGAGTCTTGGGAAGGCAAAAAAACAACCCTTGATCATTTAAGACCATGGGGGTCGGCAGGATATGTGCGCATTCCTTCCCAATAACTTGGGAATTTAGACTCTTGAGGAAGGAAGAGTATCTTTATAAGATATCTTGAACACTCAAAGGGTTATGTGATGATATGCGAATAACCTGATGGAGTAATGACTGAGATTGAATCACGAGATGTGGAATTCATAGAGAATGAGTTTCCAAGTAGGGGTGACACGAGAAAAGATTTTGAGCTATATGAAATGGCCGAATCAGTGGGAGACGTTTCACCATCCCTTAGCGAAGGAAGGGAATTTAATTCTCATCGTTTTGTCACTAAGGATGGTGGGAATGATCTACCGCCTAAAGGGGCACCACATGATTCACAAAATCTTGAGCCACGTCGTAGCAAATGTGCAAAAGTACCTCGAATTTTTTTCAAAATTGAAGAGGATTCCCTTCTTGTACTTGAAGGAGAGGCCCTTATGTGCGCTCTAAAATATGATAATGAGCCTAATACATATAAGGGAGCTCTCACTTCACATGCTCGTAATGAATAGATAGATGCTATAAAGGATGAAATTGGTTCTATGGGAAGGAACCAAGTTTGGGAGTTGGTTGATCTATCGCCTGGTCGTAAGGCCATAGGAAACAAATGGGTTTTCAAAATTAAACGAAAGACGGATAGATTAATTGACAAGTATAAGGCTTGTCTTGTGGCGAAAGGGTTCACACAAAAGGAAGGTGTGTACTATGATGAGATATTTTTACCAGTTGTGAGAATTGGCTACATTCGCCTTATTCTAGGTATTGTTGCACGTTTAGATATAGAACTTTATCAGATGGACGTTAAAACTGCATTTCTATATGGAGAACTAGATGAGGAGATTTATATGAATCAACCAATTGGTTTTGAGGTTATGGGACAAGAGTGCAAAGTTTGCAAACTCAAACGTTCCATTTATGGCTTAAAGCAATCATCTAGACAATGGTATTTTCGATTTCATCGAGCCATCATTGCTGATGGGTTTATAATGATTGAGGAAGATCATTGTGTGTATGTTAAGTGGGTCGACAAAAGCTTTATGATCTTGTGTTTGTATGTTGATGACATCTTAATAGCTGGAAATGATATGGGATTGATTGTCGCCACTAAAAAGTGGTTTTCATCTAATTTTGAGATGAAAGACATGGGTAGGGCAGAATTTGTACTCAGAATTAAGATCTATAGGGATCGCTCTAAAAGATTTTTGGGTTTAAGTCAAGAGACTTATATAAAATCTATTTTAAATCATTTTTGTATGCATAATTCTAAACCAGTTAACACTCCCATTGAGAAGGGTCATAAACTAAGCCAAGATCTTTGCCCTAAGACTGATTAAGAAAAAGAGAAGATGGCTCATGTTCCTTATGCTAGTGCAGTTGGTAAGTTAATGTATGCAATGATGTGTACACGTCCTGATATAAGTTTCGCAATGGGGATGGTTAGTCGGTTTCAAAGTAATCCTAGATTTGCTCATTGGGTGGCAGTTAAGAGGATACTTCGATACTTGAGAGGCACCATGTACTATATGTTGTGTTATTGGGGTGGTGAGCTACACTTACAGGGGTATATCGACGCAGATTGGGCTAGAGACTTGGATGAGCGCAAGTCTACCACTGGGTATAACTTTTTGCTTTGTGGTGGAGCCATTAGTTGGTTGAGCAAGAAACAACCATGTGTTGCTTTATCCACTATGGAGTCAGTATACATTGTATGTTGCTTTGCAATATAGGAAGCAGTATGGTTACGGAGATTCTTCAAGCGCATGCATATTGGATCACATTCGAGTGACCCTATCACTATTCATTGTGATAATACGGCTGCTTTGTCTTACGTTAAGGATCCCAAGTACCATGGAAAGGCCAAGCATATTGAGACTAAATTTCACTACATTAGGGATATTGTGGCACGAAAAAAGGTGGTCCTCAAACATATCTCTACGAGCGACATGGTTGCTGATCCCTTGACTAAGCCCATTCCTAAGGATATTTTTCGAGCTCATGTTAGGAGCTTGGGACTTCGTAGGCCTTGATATGTTTTATGTTTGATAATGGACATCTTTTGGATATTGTTTACTATATTTTTATGCAATAAAAGTTATTACATAATGTTGATTTCTATTCAGTTCTATGTTTTAACTTGTTGTATATATATAAGCACACATAAAATATCATAAGGCAAAAAGGTTGATCTACTCACACGGATAACCTGCCTCGGTGCTTGTAATAGCGAGTGAGATGAGACTATTTTATGGTGGTCTAAATGGTTGGGCACTATTTTTGAGACACTATGATTTAGTCGCCCTGGCTGGGTCCAAGAAGCGGTATCATTACATACCGAACACTTGTAAGAGGTGTACCCTTGTTTTTGGCTGCCGAACATTAGATTCATACTAGATACTATTTGAAGTACCTAGAAATGTTTTCTAAGGCTAAACGCTAGAGAGCGATTAACTACTGTCTGTACGGTGTTATTTTAGCTAGAGCGACATTTTTTGGCACTCCACCGTAACATGAGAATTGTACCTCATGTGCAAAAGAAGCGACATATAGAAGAGTGATGTGGTGGATCCCTATCCAATCATTGTGTGAGCCCTTTACATTAATTATTGTCCTTAGTAACTTGAACCTATGTCATGAAACAAAGACTTTGTATTGCTACTCTAGTTTGTATTCCTAAGTTCATATAATGAGGTTCCATGGGTACTTGTATGGGAAATCAACAAAGTTAATGAAGATTGACATGAGAGTTTAGGGAAGACACTTATCTGGCATCATATTCAACTGTTGATTAAGCTATATGCGCGCTGTTGATGTCGGGATTTTTATTTGTCCCTTTTCTGTTATTGTCTTTTGGTGTTCTCAAGTTAGGTGAGATTTGTTTGAAAAAACAAGTTGTAAAAAGATCCGACATGTATATGTCGAAGAGCGGACCGTAAGAGTCGCCATTTGGTTTTTTAAATGGTTGTACCAACACAACCGAGAAAAGATTTACACATTGCCCAGTGATGTGACACTGCTTAACGGGTCTGTGAAACCGAGATTTGTTAGGGTCCAGGGACTTGGTTATGCGGAAGGAAGGTGTTAGGCACCCCCCAACATCCGTGTTGCCACGGTGACCGTCACTTTTCAATTAAACTGTTATATGAATATGTGTGTGGATCAATGTATAATTATCTAGAAGTAGTGCTATGCCTCGTTCGCACCTATATACAAAGTGTTTGAATTTCTGTATAAAAATTCAATTTTAACAAGATATAGGAATGATATTTTGTAAAAAAGAGATTTTTCAAACCTTTATGCTCAATAGTAATTTAGGCCTTTGATACTTTCATTGTTATTAAGTGTTCGGCTTGATTGCTTTTATTTTGGAGATGCAAACCATCTTGGAGAAAATAATATACATAGTAGTGCCAAACTCCTTATGGGCATGAGAGCCGTCTAAGGAAATTCAAACACCGTGAATAATTTACAAGCTGGTTACAGCTAAAAATATTTATCACGAGAACCGAATCTAGATTCAGAAAATTAAATTTGTGATCACATGATTCCTAGGCTTACATGATGCCGCAATTTATATGAAAGCTATAAGAAGTTATATATATATATATATATATAACTATATATATATATATATGGGGATCATAAATATATATAAAGCAATATAAACGATCAACTACCTCGAAGTAAATCCAGGGGGGACAAAATGTAAAAAAAGCAATAAAGCGATCAACCACCTCGAAGTAAACTCCAGGCGGGACAAAATATAAATATATATATATATATATATATATATATATATATATATATATATATATATATATATATATAGCTGTAAATGCACATGATATATATTAATCCCAGCTCAATTCGTCAACTCGAGGATATATATATATATATATATATATATATATATATATATATATATATATATATATAAGTAATATTTGACAACAGTTTATCTCAGGGCATTGTCTGGGCGCTGGTTTCAACAGACTCAGTCTCTCCATTTGTTGGATTATGAGGTGATGATGACGCCCATGGATTGGCGGTTCATCACCGATATGGAGTTTGGAGGGGCTCCAGTGCCATGTACGGCGAATATTACCCCGACTGCCGTCAGATCCTTGTTGGGAGTTCCGGCTGAGGCGCTCAAGGGTAGGATCGTCCGTACGGGTCCTTTGTGCGTAGATGCTATGCGTGGGCTGTTGAGTTAGCCCATGCCCATTGATGTGAGAGTCAGGGATCGCATTCTTTGGCAATTATTCTTGGTTATTATCAAGGGTTGTTTCGTAGCAGACAACTCTTTTACGGTGTCATTCGCTTTGATCAGCTCCACTCGGGAGGTGGACCGTATTGGAGAGTATAATTGGGGCTCCTATACCTTCGCCTATTTACTCAGGGGAATGCACATGCGTTCACAGGACTTGACAGAGGCTTGGCTAGGATTTTACTCATTTTTGCTGATGAGTATTTCTCTTTTGATTTCCCATGTACAGGTTAAGAGTGTTCACTGACAGCAAATGTTTGCCTTTGTGTTGGTAGTTTTGGTCCTATGAGAGGCTTCTATGTTTGCGTCCTGTGAGCGTGTTAGGTTTAGATACCTATCCACGAGGATGGCGATGGCATCACTCCATATTGGAGGAGGTTCCTGTAGCTGAGGGTTTCATCCATTGTCACTTACAGTTGGAGTTGTTGACAGCTGATGTCATCACTTGAATTCCCTACTCGGGGAAACATTTAACCATTGGATTTGAGGATGGATTCCTGACTGGTGTCGAATACGTAATATCCACCCATAGGATTCCTTTGTTCACAGATGGAGGATGGGAGCTCTATTTAGGAGAACATGCTATTAGGAGCACCACAGGAGAGATTTATGTACCGATCTTGCCTCATGCCAGGCGTTATTGCCCTGTGTTACAGTCGCCCGTCGATGACATCCCATTGATGGGTATTGACGACTTTACATTATCAGAGGGTCCACATACTCAGGATATGTTCTATCACTGGTGGTCCCCTCGTACCATCAGAGCCCAGACCCACGCCACTCAGTTTATAAGGGATATGGTTCCTGGATCCGTGATGATGATGGATTGGATGGCCTATGTCTGAGATCCGACTCATTTGACACAGATTGACAGTTTGACCCGACAGTTGGACTGGGCACATTTTTTCATCCGGCACTTGGGCAGAGATCCTTCAGAGGCAGATACTTTTGATCCTTCCAGATCAGGCGCTGGCCCCTCAGGTGACCCATATGGCTTTGCCAGTGCAGATCCTCTACTGTATAGGCCTGACATCCCTGTTGATAGAGATCCAGTAACTCAGGAGGAGTTACATCAGGTGGACATGATTGATGATGTAGATATTGATACCATTGTCTTCTTTTGATGTGTATTCTCGTTATCTCTTTTGATAGGCCTCTATTAGATATTGGGTGGTTGTGCCCCATTCTCGCTATATCTTTTGATAGGCCTCTGTTAGTAGTAGGGCGTCTGTGCCCCATTTCCCTGTATTTTTAGCTGTACAGAGATGATGTACATAGATGATGATGTACTTAGGAATGTATGTACTATTTTCCATTCCCTACATCATATTGTCATCTATTGGTTGTCATGCATGTATCATGTTATGCATATATATGTATGTCCAGAGATATTCAACATTGACCCATGGATGGTCTTATGATACGGCCTACACAGATGTCTTCATCGGCAGTCAGCCGCATTGAGCATACCCCACCAGTGTTGGTAGCATCTCGTCTGAGGTCGTGGTATGATAGCATGTCACCTCCAGATAGGGTGACCGTTGATCAGTTATTATAGTATTCTATGACCCTCTTGATGTTTTAGGTTCCCACAGGCTTTGTGGAGGGTATGCTGGAGCATTGGGTACCGGAGAGGTAGGTCTTCTGGTTTGGGACCCAGGAGTTGACTCCTACCTTAGAGGAGTATTAGCAATTGACGGCTTGCCCTTAGACATGCCTTGTGCTCGGATGGCTGTCAGTGATATGAGCTGAAAGTTCATGACCCTCACAGGGTTGCAGCGTAGAGTAGCACATGATGAGATTACATCCGGTCATGTGGTTTCTCAGCATTTTCTGATAGACACATTTGGCTTAGATGATAGTTATACACGTCACTCTGGGGATTTCACCACGCCAGAGGATCAGTGGCATTTGGCCAGAGTAGATGTACTCGTGATGTGCATAGTGGCGCATGTGTACATGCCACAGTATATGGATGAGATGAACATAGGTGTCATCATTGCAGTGAGAGCTCTCAGGGAGGGTCATACCATCATTCCGATGATCGTGGCATAGACGTTGAGGTCAGCCACGTTTTGTAGCACCTACCCTGTAGGGGTATTTACAGGCAGCTCGGTCATGTTATATGTGTGGTTTATGTCACACTTGAGACCGATTGGCAGTTTTCGACGACACGGGTACTGTTTTACCCATGATATAACTATGTCTTACTCCTTTCAGCCATCGGAGTGTACAGACGCTATGTCTTGGTCGGTATTCTTGGCAGGGATCAGAGATTCATTTGGCATCCTACCGTGTACAGGGCTCAGTTCACCCTATAGCTTCATTACTCACGCTCCTGGCATGGATTATCTCCCTCTGGCTGGTTTGAGGGGCATGACTACTTACCACCCACTAGCTATGATGTCACAGTTTGACTAGTTCTAGGACTTCCATCCTTTTAAGGGGGCGTTAGGTCATCATATGGCTTCTCGTCACTTATCAGCACCGATCCCAGGTGTATGCCTGTTGGGATCAGTGTGAGAGAGCTGATTTTTTTGTTAGCCATCTAGGCTGTTTGACGGAGTATTCTGCGTGGATGGAGACAGAGACTGCATCGGTTGCGGTAGTATCCATAGTACCGGGGATTGATTTAGATGATGGAGAGCCTATGGAGGACATTGATTCTCACACCGAGGAGGAGCCATTCACTGGGTTACCAATAGCTCTTGTAGATTCTCCCAGTACGAGTGCTACTGTGATCCAGTATTCAGCACAGTATTTTAAGCAGAGTCTCCATCTGATGACCTTCGAGAGAGATCAGGCTAGAGCCCTGATGTTGACAACTCTTGATGGGAGAGACGTCGCTCTGTTAGAGAGAGACGAGGCGTTATCACATAAAGATGCCGCTATTATTGAACGGGATGAGGCCAGATCAGCCAGAGATGTCGTGATAGTTGAGCGGGATGGCGCTATATCTTCCAAGATGTAGCCGTTACAAACAGTACCACAGTGAGGTCCCTTACTACTGGCATTATTGCAGAGATGAGCATGTATATTGATGAGCACACTGCCACTATGCAGATGGCTGTAGATCTGTTAGCTCGCGTAGAGACCCTTGTACAGGAGATCACAACGTTACCCCCTTCTTCTGAGAGAGATGCTATGTTGGACTTGATAGCTCGCATATACACTGATTTGTAAATGGGCTTGTATTTTCCTACACAGACTAGCTTAGCCATTTTTTCATGTACAGTTACACATTGTATATATCAAACAACATTATATATAGCAGGAAAACAAATTTTGATCACTTCCCTTTTAGCTATGCTTTGCTACTTGCTTGATATTTTCCTTTTTCTTCAGGGCTTGTGATCTTGATGTATTCTGAACTCCTCCTTAATGGATGGACATTGAGCTGTCTCAGGATATTTTAGAATGGATCGTTGATCTGTGTGTATTCCCTACCATCTTTGGTGTCTTACGACAGGTTTCTGTATATAGATGTGGAGAGGAGTGTGGCTTTCCCCTCTGAGGTTGACCACACCACATATGGTCGCCAATACTCCTATTTAAGAGGAGTCCAGTTAGTTCCATCTCTTATAGATTGGTGTTTCTCATTGAGGAATCAACCGCAGCTTAGATGGTCGCCGATTCTCCCATTTATGTGGGGAGGTCAGGTAGTTCCATCCCTTTGGTCTGAAGCCGATGAAATGTAGTGGATTGAAATGATGATCCCAGTACCGTTTGACAAGTGTTTTTGTTTTGGTAAGGGGTGAGACCGAACCATGAATGGCTGCCTACTTACTCCTATTGAAGAGGAGATCAGGTCTGCGTAGTTCGAACCTGGTATAAGAAGTTCAACGTCGTACGTGGCAAAGGGGTGTAGAGATGCTTTTGTTGTTTTTGTTTTTGTAATGAGAAGGGTGTAGAAATGTTTTTGTTGTTTTTATTTTATTGCAACCGGACCATATAAAATATGGCTGCCTACGTACTCCCGTGTATCAAGGAAATCAGGTCGACGTAGTTCGCCCCATGTTCAGGACGGTTTATAGCCAATGAAAATTTTGATCCCATGTTCAGGACAAACTGTGGGGGAGAAAGTTTAATCCCATGTATAGGACTAACTGCAGGTGTGAAAAGTCTTATCCCTAGTAGGGTAAAACTGCGGGTGTGAAAAGTTTTGAAGGAAAAGTTGTGTGAAGGATCTAATGATCCGGAACCAGGCTGCTGGTTGAAAAGTGTGTTTGTCCCTGATGGGGCAGATGAGTGTGATGAAAGGTTGTATGTATTGAAGGGTTAGAAAACTTGAAATGATTGGGGATCTGGTGATCCAAAAGCAGGATGTTTGCTTGATGGTAACCTCAGACATAGTACCGTTTCACGGTGTTCGAGTTGATAAGCTGTGGAAATTGATCGCCATCCATTTCCTATAATCTAAGAGCACCTCCTGTCAATACCTCCTTGACAATAAATGGGCCTTCCCAGTTCGGGGCGAATTTTTCATTGGACTGATCTTGGTTGTCAATGATCTTCTTCAAAACCAAGTCGTGTTATTTAAACTTCCGTAGCCGGACTTTTCGGTTGTAGGATCTGGCGATCCTCTGTTGATATAACTGACCGTGGAAGATAGCAGTGGCTCGCCTTTCGTCTATTAAAGATAATTGGTGATACCAAACTTGTACCCATTGGTCTTCATCCAGCTGAGCATCTATTAACACTCTGAGGAATTCCATTTCCACTTCTATGGGGAGCACTGCTTCCATCCCATAGGTTAATGCATAGGGGGTTGCCCCAGTAGAAGTACGCATTGATGTTCTGTAGGCTAACAAAGTCAGAGGCAACATGTTAGGCCATCCTTTGTGGTTGGCGGACATCTTTTGCATGATTTTCTTGATATTCTTGTTAGTTTCTTCAATAGCACCATTCATCTTTGGACGGTAGATGACGGAGTTGAGATGTTTGATATGGAATTTACTGCACAACTCCTCCATCATTTTGTTGTTGAGGTTCTTAGCATTGTCTGATACAATTACCTCTGGTTGTCCATATCGACAAATGACAATGTTTCTGATGAAAGCAATGATGACTTTTTTTATAACCCTGGGGAAGGAGGCTGCTTCTACCTACTTGGTGAAGTAGTCGATCATGGTGAAGATAAAGTGATGCCCATTATTGGCTTTGGGCTCAATGGGCCCGATAATGTCCATTCCCCACATTAAGCAGGGCCATGGTGAACTCATATTGTGGAGCTCCCTTAGAGGGGCGTGGATAGCATTCCTATGAATTTGGCATTGGTAACATCTCTTAACGTGATCATCACAGTCAGTTTTGAGAGAGAGCCAGTAATGCCCTGTTCTAAGGATCTTCTTTACAAGTAGAGGGATGCTCATGTGTGGGCCACATACTTCACCATGGATTTCATCCATTAGCCTCTGAGCTTGGTCCTTGTCCAGACATCTGAGGAGACCTAGTCCTGCATCTCTTTTATAGAGTGCATCTCCGCTCAGGTAGAATTTCATAGCCAGTCGATCGATCCACCTTCTTTCAGTCGGGCTCGCCTCAGCGGATGTAGGTCCATCTTGCAAGTACTCCTTAATATGCTGATACAAAGGGTGTTGGATGGGAGGTAGCTCATCCGATACTTCTCCAATGTAATTCCCATAGGCTGGTGCCTTTTGTTGGGCAAATGTGAGGGTTGGCATATTTTCCTTATCAAGTATGCTGATCAAGGAGGCAAAGGTTGCTAGTGCATCCGCAAAGTCATTCCTATTTCGAGGAATGTGGTGGAAGGATATTTCTTCAAACTCTGAAGTCATCTGTAGAATCTGTCGATGGTAAGGTAGCAAGTGTAGACCTTTGGTGTGATAGATTCCTATGGTTTATCTGATTACCAACTCTGAATCTCTAAAGATAGTTAACTACCTGATGCCCATTGATTGATTAAGTTTTAGCCCCATGATACAACCTTCATACTCAGTTGTATTGTTGGTGTTGGCAAACTGCAATTTAACGACGACGGGATAATACTCCCCCATAACGAACAGTAGAACTGCTCCAGCCCTAGAACCTTCCATATTTATAGCTCTATCAAAATACATCTTCCATGTTTGGTGCGAATCATACTGATGGTGTTGCTGAAATGTCATTACCCCTTCATCGGGGAAGTATGTTTCCAAGGGTTTAAAATCCCCTGAAGGTGCGGCGACCAGTTGATCCGTAATTCCTGGACCTTTAATGGACTTTTGCGTCACGTAGACGATGTCAAATTACTGTAGGATCAACCTCCATCTAGACAGTCGACAATTTAACATGGGTTTACTGAACACGTACTTGAGAGGATCCACATGGGATATGAGATGGGTCGTGTGACCATGGAGGTAATGCTGTAACCTCATGGAAGCCTATGCTAAAGCACAACAAGTCTTCTCAATCAGAGTGTACTTGTGTTCACTCCTGCTGAATCTTTTGCTGAGGTAATAGATAGCTCGCTCTTGGTCTCTATCGTCTTTCTGTCCCAGCATGCTTCCCATAGCATTGTCATTTATGGACAAGATCATGAACAGGGGAACATCATCCCTGGGTGGTACCAAAATAGGAGCTTTAAGTAGTTGCTATTTGATTTTAAGGAAGGCATTCTGGCACCCATCATTCCACTTCATGGAGGAGTTCTTTCTTAACAACTTGAAAATAGGCTCACAGGTTACTGTGAGTTGGGAGATGAATATGCTAATGAAGTTGATTCTTTCCAAAAATCCCCATATTTCCTTCTCTGTCTGAGGAATGGGCATTTCCGTAATGGCCTAGATTTTGGTGGGATCCAGTTCAATCCCCTTGCGGCTGACTAGGAATCCTTGCAACTTGCCTGATTTGACTTCAAGTTGTACTTACACAACCTGTTGAAGAGTCTTTTGAGATGGTCTAAATGGTCTTCATCCCTTCAGGACTTGACAATGATGTCATCCACATAGATCTCTTTCTCCTTGTGCATTAAATCATGGAAAAGAGCCATCATGGCCCGCTAGTAGGTAGATCCGGCATTGATGAGGCCGAAAGACAACCGTCTATAGCAAAAGGTTCCCCAAGGAGTGATGAATGCAGTTTTCTCACGATCCTCTCCAGCAACTATGATTTGATGATACCCCGCGAAGCAATCAATAAAGGAGTACATGTCGTATTGAGCAGTATTGTCAATGAGAATGTGGATAAATGGCCCGTGAAAGCTATCTTTAAGGCAGGCTTTATTCATATCCTAGTAATCCACGTAAACTCGCACCTTTCCTCCTAGTTTAGGCACATGGACTATGTTAGATAGCCATTCAGGGTATGTGGACACCATGATGATGCTTGCTTGAAATTGTTTCATAATTTCTTCTTTAACTTTTAAACTCTACTCTGGCTTCAATTGCCTGAGTTTCTGCCTGACTGGATTGAATCCCTCTTTGATGGGGAGCTAATGAATGATAATGTCAGTGGACAAACCCACCATGTCTTCATGAGACCATGTAAACACATCCTGGAATTGAGTTAATAGTGTAACCATGTCATTCCTTTGGTTTGGAGTGAGGTCTGTACCAATCTGGATTAGTTTAAGGCTTTCTAAGGTTCTGAGATTGAATGAGGTGGTTTGATCAAGGTTTGGTTTGGATTTGTCTTCGGCCCATTCTTTGATCTCCTAAGGTATCTCAATGTCCTCTTATATTTTCATCAAGTCTGAGTCTAACTTTTCATCAAAGTTACAGTCCTTGTGGAGAAAAGGCACCTCACCAGCAAGTATATGCACATCTAAGTTCAGAGTCCTGAAACAAAATATGCTTTCACTTAATATATGAAACTGTTCAATCATACAAAGTGTTAGCATGTACTGACAAAACAACTACTAATAATGTACAGAAAAGTAAGCAGTTTTTGTTATATACAGGACAGAGGGAGTTTCTGCCCGTTTTACCCTTGTCGACTAATGAAAGGAGTGCTGCTCCAATTGTTAAGGGCGAAGTCCTAATGGACTGCATTGATGGAGGGGCTGTCATCGTCTTCCTTCTCCCGAATGATGACCATTATGTCTGGACAATCATCATCTAGGGTGTTTCTATTTGTGTGATCATCATGGATAATGATGCGTATGTTTGACATCATCCTGGCGATGTCTTATTTACGTTTTCGTTCCTTTTCTTCCACTTCGGGATTTAAAACCAAGACTTCTTTCCCCTTGACCAGTATCGGTTTAGGAAATAACATAGCCATTACATGGGCAGGCACCTTTACCAAAGACCGTACAGGCTCAGTAACTGTAGGTGGAGATAATCGTCATGTGGCTGAAGCTGCAGGAATCTGTTTGTGCTTATGAGGATTCCTACGTCTGGAACTAGCAGTATAGCCTAGTCCGGTTGTCCTTGTTTGATTGGGAATTTGAATTGGGCGCTTAATGCCCTGATGATCTTTGCCCAACCCTTGTCTAGGTTGATAACCCAATGACATCATTTCTTGAGTGGCCGACATTACTTCGGCAGAAATTTGGGGTATGAGAGATGGCGCCCCAACAGGATGGTAGTGAGTGTTGCTCACCTCCAGGGCATGAAAACTGACCGGCTCAACTTCTGAATTGAAGTTGATGAGTGGTATGTCACCTTGTTTAGGACATTCCGGCTCATCATTGACAGTGACTAGGCTATTATTGATAATGTATTTAAGTTGCTGGTGAAGGGTGGAGGGGACGGCTCCGACCATATGAATCCATGGTCTTCCCAGGATTAGGTTGTATCCTGTATTTATTTTTAGCACGTGAAAAGATATGCAGAATGTATGTGGACCAATCTCCATTGGCAGTTCAATATCTCCGACAGAATTTCGTCGGGATCCGTCAAAAGCTTTGATAACCGTATGGCTGCTTCGGATTCTATTGAGATTGATGTTTATCTTCACCAAAGTGGCATAATGATAGATATTCAAAGATGATCCTCCATCTATCAATACTCCTGCGACCACGTATCCGGAGGACATTATCTCTATGTGCAACGGCTTGCATTGGCCCGTCCCTTTGGGAGGTATATCGTCATCAGTGAAAGATGTCACATTGTTGTTAAAAATGTGATCAACTAGATGCTGAAATTTTTCAACATCCACTGATTTCAGTAGTTGGGCTTCTTCCAACACCCTGAGCAAGACCTTTCTGTGATCTTCAGAAGAGAAAACCAAGTCCAGTATGGAAATTTGTTGTAGAGCTTCTCTCAAGCTTAGAACCACCTTGGTTTCATTATGACCCATAGTACGGAGGAACTCTTCGATTTTCTCCATGGGAAATTTCCCCTTTGTCTTGATGGTAGGGTTCATCACCCATTGGGGAAGATACAATGGATTATCCTTCAACATTGCAGCAGTTATATGAGATGTGGATCCTTCAACCTCTCCATAATTCTCTGGCACTTTTTGTAGGCTGACAACAAGATATTGTGGTCTGAATGGCAAGATAATTGGCTTTGGCCCAGCCACTTGTAAAGGATTGTCAACAACTTTGAGTTGAATTGCTTGTATTGTGAGTGGTCTGACAGCCAAATCATCCTCAACAGATATAACTGCTACGACTTCCTTACATTTTATAGGAAATGTGTCCCCACTCTCAAGTAACACAGTGTCATCATCTGCCAGCTGCAGGACACCGCTGTCAATTAAGTTCTGAATAAGGTGGCAGAGTGCTCAGCATTCTTCCGTGTTGTGACCGCGAGAGTGGGAGTGATACTGACATACTCCATTAGAATTGAACCGCCCTGAACGAGGGTTAATTAGAGGCAATAGTGTTGTGATTCTTCCTTCATTGATCAGCATCTGAAATATTTCCTCCATTGGTTGGCCAAGGTATGTAAATTCCCTCTTGTTGGCAAAATCTCGGTGGGCCTTGGCATATGCTCTTTTTGCAATTTTATCCTCCAGTGTTTCATATTCTGGAGATAATGATGGAGTATTCATAACAAAAGAAAGGAGACTAGCATGCTCCTGGTTGAATAATTGGTGTGTGACTTGGTGTTGATGGACCACCAGTTCTGCCAATTATTCGACTTGCTCACAAAGAGTCTTCATTTTCCGTTCCATCGTAATCTAGAACTGTGCAAAATCCCATTTGTCAGCACTATCCTTGCTGGTTTGTGAGGATTTAACATTGTAATGGGAAGTCTAACCATTCTTCTTCTTTATGTTGAGGAAGAGGGTTGTCTTGCACATGGGGTTGGTCGGGTTTAGCTACCACGATCTCGCCATTATCAATCAAATCATGGATCTTATGTTTCAAGGCCCAACAATCTTGAGTATCATGTCCTGGAGCTCTAGCATGATAAGCACATTTTCGACTAGCATTGAAACCCTTCCCATTCGGGTTGGCTGGTGGAAGCAGATGAGTAATTTTCTTCTGAGTGGTCAGAAGATTGAGAATGTTCTCGAGTGAGTCCCCTAAGGGTGTGAACACTCGAGTGCGTCTGACTTCTCCACCCTTTGGCAATGGAGGGTTTGAAGACTGAGCTGTAAAAGGGGAGTAGTTTTTGCTCTGGATAGGCATATTCTGACTGCCTTTCTGACCTTGTAGTATCAAGGAAACATCCTCTTTTTTCTTTTTATGGACCCTCTGGGGGTTGTTTCCATAATTTTCAGACCAGATGTGCTCAGGAACAGCTTTAAGGGCAGCTGGGTCTTGAATCTTTCCTGACTTCAATCCTATCTCAGCCATCTCCCCATGCTTAATCATTTTAGAGAATGGTTTGTCAATACCAGCTAAGACTCTCTCGTAGAAAGGAGCTTCTTGTATGTCTATGAAGGTCATCACCATCTCAGACTCATTCATAAAAGGAACAACTTGAGCAGCAAGGCGCCTCCACCTTTGAGCATACTCTTTGAAAGATTCATTGGTTTGTTTCTTGACTTTAGTAATTTAGTACCTGTCAGGGGCCATCTGAGACTAGAAGTTGTACTAACTGAGGAAGGCATGAGCTAGCTTCTCCTAGCTATGGATCTTGGAGTTATCTAATCTGGTATACCACGACCGGGCTTCCCCAGTCAGATTTTTCTAGAACAGCTGCATTCTGAGCTTCTCATCCTCGGCATAAGATCCAAGTTCTCCAATGAATACCTTCAAATGTGTGTAAGGATCTCATAACCCGTCACTCTTTTCAAAGTTAGGAGTTTTGAACTTCTCTGGATAATGCACACCAAGGAATATACAAAGGTCACCATATGAAACACTCCCATGTGCTCCAATCCCTTTGATAGAACAGATGGTCTCTTCCATTTGAAGGACTTTCTTTCTGATATCACCGGTGGCTAGATCTTCTTTGAGATGGGTGGAGTCAGGAATTTTGTTGGTTATATCCAACTCATGTGCGAGAATTTCTTTATCCGGACCATGATTTCCTCCATGTGCAGAGGATTCTGTATGTACGGGCATTCGTGGACCCTGAGTAAATTGGTGTAGTTCTTTAAGAAAAACAGCCAAATCTGTGATTTGTTTACTTAATTCGTCAAATTCTTCACGAGAGACAGGATTAAGATTAGTCTGGTCAGATGAAGACATAATTTTTTGTAGGCTCATGGCCTTTTTGGACTTTGAACGGGTAATAGGTCCAATTGTTTCCCTGCAAAAAACTGACGTAGTTTAGTTTTAGGGAATGTATAAATGTTTACATGCTATATGATGTATCCGTTTTAGGAGTATTATCCTGCAAAACGGATGTTAGTTGTTTGTAATACAGGATAGCATGTTAATATTTGTAAATATGCGTGTACACATATTTCTTCATATTTCCCATTACATGGAGATCAATATGGAATGAAATTACAAGTAATTGATTTTACGAGTAATTTGAAATGGGAAAGCATGAAGAGACTTCCCTTCGCATTTGGTTTATCAGAGACTGACCTATCTTAAGCTACTCTCGCGACTTTTTGGCATGAAGGTTCCCAGATCATCGTAATTTACTCGACGAAAAGTTAATCCGGTCTTTCAACTGGAGCGAATCTGGGTGGTGTCTTTCTTGAGCCTCGTTGGGGTTAGTCTCCCTACGAGTCCAATAATCAAACACCGATATGATAGCTTCCTGATGGAGGAACCACACAACATACATTCACATACAACGTGTCTCACCGTGTGAAAATGATGGCATGTGCGAAGCACTAATATCACAAGCAGATATAGTGTAAAACATTAAGTATAGTAAGTAAATGCATTCGTACACATCCATCAAATGTAAATGCAACATCTACACACAAGCATATAACAGTTTTAAAAAGCTTGTAATAGCGGCTTAAGTCCTCTTACTATCCCCAGCAGAATCGCCACCTGTCGACGTCGGGATTTTTATTTGTCCCTTTTCTGTTCTTGTCTTTTGGTGTTCTCTTGTTAGGTGAGATTTGTTTGAAAAAATAAGTTGTGAAAAGGTCTGACATGTATATGTCGACGAGCGGAATGTAAGAGTCGCCAGTTGGTTTTTTAAATGATTGTACCAACACAACCGATAAAAGATTTGCACATTGACCCAGTGATGTAACACTGCTTAACGGGTTTGTGAAACCGAGATTCGTTAGGGTCCAGGGACTTGGTTTTACGAAGGGAAGGTGTTAGGCACCCCCCGACATCCGTGTTGCCACGGTGACCGCCACTTTTCAATTAAACTGTTATATGAATGTGTGGGTGTGTGTGTGTGTGTAGATCAATGTGCAATTATCTGGAAGTAGTGCTATGCCTCATTCGCACCTATATACAAAGGGTTTGAATTTCTGTATAAAAATTCAGTTTTAACAAGATATAGCAATGATGTTTTGTAAAAAAGAGGTTTTTCAAACCCTTATGCTCAATAGTAATTGAGGCCTTTGATACTTCTATTTTTATTAAGTGTTCGGCTTGATTGCTTTTATTTTCGAGATGCGAAGCATCTTCGAGAAAATAATATACATAGCAGTGCCAAACTCCTTATGGGCATGAAAGTCGTATAAGGAAATTCAAACACCGTGAATAATTTACAAGCTGGTTACAGCTGAAAATGTCCATCACGGGAACCGAATCTAGATTCAGAAAATTGAATCTGTGATCACATGATTCCTAGGCTCACATGATGTCGCAATTTATGTGAAAGCAGTAAGTAGTTATATATATATATATATATATATATATATATATATATATATATATATATATATACAAGCTATAAATATATATATAAACGATCAACATATATATACAAGCTATAAATATATATATATAAACGATCAACCACCACGAAGGAGTAAAAATATATATTGGAGAAATGCCACGGACCGAAGTTCGGGCATACACACGCGACACGACTCTCAACGTGAATAACAGTGTGTGCACAGTAGTGAAGAAAGGCTTAAGAAAAGTAAGAAGGCTTACAGTGGACTGCCAAAGAAGACTTCAATAGCTTTAAATGGATGAACACTCGGCTCTCGCTAGTAAAATATAGCAAAGTATAAGCTCACAAGGGTTTAGAAATGAGAAATCACTCAGTTTATAGTGTGTGCATAGCAAATTGGATAGGGCTTCCTCGCCTTTTCTCCCCTCAAAATGGTTGTCCTAAGCCCTCTATTTATAGAGGGGGGAGCCGCAGGTGTACCTGTGGCTACTCGGGGTGCCTCGGGCTCCGCGAGTCCTGCCGTCTAGAAGTACGTGCACGCGTGCAATGTGTTATCCGCTCAAACTTTCAGAACTTCAATCCAGGCATCCGATCGAGGCGTATAAGACCTTTCACGGCATGATGTTGTCAAGAGCTACACAATGACATGGGAATAGAGGTTGTACAAAATCAAGAAGATGGGACCATGCCCTTGGTCTTCAGGCTTCAAATTCTATCCGGTGTGCAATCTTGTGTAGTAGTCACTCGGGATTGGAGCTCTTTAGTTCATGTAAAACATTTCTATGTAGAATGTATGTCTGAATGTTGTTGAGACGGCGCAATGTGGGATCGAGATGGCAAAATGACGATTCTGCCCCTCATCGGGGTTATCTCCGGTTTGAGCTGATTTAGCGGTCGTTGCTCAGGGTTATCTCTGAGATTGGACTGCTGCAGGTGTTGATCGTCCTCAGGGTTATCTCTGAGGTGTACCTGACCTCCCGGGGTTATCTCCGGGCTTGGAGAGTGAGTGTCTCGGGGATATCGCCGAGTGTTGAAGCTGATTGTTGGGAGTGGAAAAGAGCATTTTTGGGGTTATCTCCGAAACTGCAATTGCATTCCTCGGGATTGTCTCCGAGGTTGGTTTGAAGATCTCGGGGTTGTCTCCGGGACTATGATTGAATATCTCGGGGTTATCTCCGTGATGGAAAATTTCTCCGGTGTTGTCTCTAGAACTGTAACTGCATTCCTCGGTGTTGGCTACGAGGTTGAAACTGAAGATCCCGGGGTTGTCTCCGGGACTTTGATGAAATATCTCGGGGTTGTCTCTGAGATGGCAAAGAGTGGGTATCCTGGGGTTGTCTCCAGGACTGACGATTCTGCCCTGTTGCAATGTTAGTAATAGGAATACAAAATTTCGAGTGTCTACACGCGCATATGTATTTCCAAGCTTCCATCAATAGGCTTGGGTGTACTTGGTGTGAACATTTAAATAGTTCGTTTGCATTGATTGCTTGTAACAACTATATATTGACGAGAAGTAAGAAGGATCGTAGTAGCTGTGTTTGTGGCGTCGCTTATAGATTTGACATTCGGTTCAACCGCTTCCGCTTCGTGGATACTTACAGATTCATATGTAAGTATTATTTATGTGTTAGTTTCCACCTAAAATTCTAACAATTATCAACATCAATAATCTCTTAATTACAATATTAGAAAATTTCATATTTTATGGGTGAGAATATTAGTCTCACAAATAAATATAAAAAAACTGTCTCACAATAAAGGAAAAAATAAATCTTACATAAAGAGAAGATTCAAACCAACATATCACCTCTTAGAGGGTATATAAGTAGTATATCTCATGGGATTAATAAGTTAATTTTTAACGGATATAAAGAACGAATAAAAATATATGAACGTATGAATTTTCATATAGTTTGGTGATATCTATCAACGACTTTGTATTAAAAAAATTAATAAATCTAAGTTGTAAAAAATATACTTATTTTACAATATTATAAAATAATGTTACACAACTTCAAATTAAATAAAAATTTATAATATTTTACATTTTTACATGATTTTTCTATCTTTATAATTAAATTTTAATAAAAAATTATTATGAAATTATTTTATAAAATTAAGGTATATAGCTTATACACCCTAGATGGTAGCTCGTGCAAACCCATATCTATATTATAAAGTGGAAGTAAAGTTTGCGTAAACAGAAAAGTAAAACTTTTTTACTTTCGTTTTTTTACCCTTAAAAACTAAAAACAAAATAAAATATAAATCCCTCATGTTTTCTTCTCTCCAACTCCAAGTAATAGTAGTTACTTTTTAAAACTCAAAAACTAGCCTTTTCTCTCTCCTCACTCCTTTATTATCTATATTATCTCTCCAATATTTTTTTTATTAATTCTACACACGTAGTATAGTGTGTTACAGGATACTAGTATTAAAACCTCTCTCTAGAAAATATTAAAAGAGTTTTATTCACATATTGGTTTTTTCTTTAGTACTATTATGAGTGACAAATTTAAAGATATTTTGTTATTTTATATATTTATGAAATGAAAAATGATAAATGACTCTTTTGTGTGACAAAAGGAATAGTAACCACAAAAGATGTTAAAAATACAAAAACAATTTATCTTCTTAAAAATATTTAAAGTACAAAATTCAAAATTAAAATGTTATATAAAAATTATTTAGCCCTTAAATATACTTGAATAGTGTAAGACCCCAACTTATTAATGAATAAAATCAAATTTTCTCTAAATATTATTGTGAATAATAAGGGGTTAATTTGATATAATACTTTGGTTATGGGTGAAATGTGCAAATTTTGTAAAATAAGCAAGTGGTTATAAAATATTTATTTTGTCGAGGAATATTCATTTGGTCGTGGAATATTCTTGCTGTCGGGGAATATTCGTACGACGGCGCAGCCTTGTGTGGGCCCCATAACGGAAAGCGATTGGATGAAAAAAACGATAAGTATAAGTTGTTTATAAATAACGGCGTAGTTGTTACCGTTAATACTGTTGGAATACTCGGTGGTTAAAATACAGTAGCACACGGTATTGCACCAATTATTGATTCTTACGTAAGAAGGCACTACTCAATAATTGTTACAGTAGTTACTGTTTAATATTTTATTTTATTGATTCAATAATTGTTGCGTTGATATTTTATATTATTGTTGTTTCAATAATTGTTGCTGCACAGTATTTTCTATTATCAGATCAATAATTCATATTATTTGAATAATATTATTAGATAACATTATTGGCAATGTCTAGAAAGTTCTGTCTAAGGAGAGGTTTGTTCATCTAATTGCGCGCCAGTAAGGAGAAATCCTTATTGGAAAGCCCCATATTTCCTGGGAACGGCCTGGTTGTCATAAATGTGATTCTGTAATATTATTTGTGAATAATTAATTATTGATTCATATGATAAGGAAATATTTATTTTATGTGGATATAAATGAGGGATATATTTTTGTGGTTAAAAATGAAGGAGTTAATGTTGAGGTTTTTATCAGTATTTTTGTCGGAATTGAGGTATTAAAAATCAGGGTTTTTGAGATATTTTGTGGGGGTTATAATTTTTAATCCGACCGTTGGATCGTGGTGATTTTTGGATATGTTATACATATATAAGTTGAGTATATGTCCACAAATTTTGAACCGTTAAAAATGAACGTATGATTTATTATGAATTTTACGAGATGACTGGTTCAAAAATTATTAAATTTTCGGAGTTTATCATTTTGATGGAAAATTCTAGAATTGGTGGGCCCCACTCTTGGTTGGTGAAGAAATGTGCTGAGATTTTTATTCAAATGTGGTGGGTGGAAATAGTAGCAGGTAAAGCCATCAGGTTGCAGGTTAAGTCTGCTTCGGCGTGCTAACATTTTCCTATAAATAGAGGGCTAAGTTAGAATTGAAAATCACACCAGAAACAAGTTTTCTCTCTTTCTCTCTCTAGATTATTGAGTGTATTTTGTGATTATTTAGATACTTTGAGAGTTTTTTTCATTAGAGCAAGTTTCTTTCAGCCTTATACCGGTATTCCGACCAGAAGTACTGATATCTTAAGGTAAGGGATATTATTTTCTTCTTAATGATATTATTTTCTTCAATATCATTATGCTGAAATATTGATATGAGTTTTTATCAAATTTAAAACTTTTTGTGTCGGGATTACTATTCACGTATACGGCACTATTCACGTATACGGTACTATTCACGAATACGGCACTATTCACCGAAAAATAAAATTTTTCCTTTTTGTCCAAGATGTCTATTATGGTTACTATCTTTGATTGTATCCATGTTTTGATCTTTATTTTTGAATTCTGCTTCACAATTGATTATTATGAAGTATTATTGATCTTGGATAAACTGTTATACGAATCCCTAATATTTGTCCTTCTGTCTCACTGGATTCGTTTCCTTTAAAATATTTTTCATCATCCTCAGTCCTAAATGATGATACTACTGAATATCTTTGGCCTGTAGTACAAAGATGAATGATTAACTGATAAATATCTTTGGCCCGTAGTGCAAAGATGAACAGGTGTTGAGATGAACATGACCGACTGGTGATACAAATGAATATCTTTGGCCTGTAGTGCAAAGATGAATATTTGGTTAAAGATGATTATTAATCGATGTTACAGGGATAAAATATTGATGATGGACTTTTAAATCTTAGAAGATAGTAGAATTCTTTCTCTACTTGACTCTTCTAATGGTTTGTTTTTTCCGCTGCAGTTGTTGATCTAAAACTTGTTGTCGATTATATTCTATCAGATTTTTCACTGTTGAAGACTAACGATAATTTGTTGTATATTATCTTAGTCATAATATTCTTTACTGGGCTAGTTGAGCTCACCCTTTTCCTTTTTGTTCTATTTTTCTTCTCAGGAGGTGAGAACATAGCAGGATCTAGTCAGGGTATGGAGTGATGGTTCTAGAAAGATGTTTTAGCAGTCCTCATTATTTCTGTAAAATAGTGTTTGAATAATTGTAATGAGGATTTATTTGAGTGTGGATATTGTCCAGAAGACAATATTTGTATTTAAACTCACAGTATGTGTTGTCGTATTTTGCACGACAATTGTATTATTGAAGTTGTAGTTTGCTTTCTGTACCATGTATTTGGCGACTTAGAATGGGTGTTGTATACCTATTTTGGGGGCGTCACAGTTGGTATCAGAGTTTAGGGATATGATCCCTGGCTGAGATGTGAGACAAGAACTAGGAGGGGAGAGACGGGGAATTCCTTCGCTAGTATGACCTGACTAAGTTTATTTGGTGTTTATTTGGTCGATCAGAGTATAGAGATAATATATGACATGAATATTAACCCTTGTTTTATGGGAGTATTTAAGAATGGTAGCTGAGAACGTTAATAATGGAGTAAATCAGACCGTGGAGACACCTTTGATCACCACCCAGGGGAACGTGCAACAGGAAGGCAATATTTCTCCTGTAAACAACGTTACCGAGCAAACGATGAATGATGGAATGTTTAGGAGCTTTTTACAGTTCATGCAAAATCAGACGAGGGAGACTCGTGTGCAGAATACGGGTGGAAATGATAACAACGCGCGGTTTGTCACAGCTAAGCAGTTCAAAGAATTGGGACCACCAGAATTTAAGGGAAAACAGGATCCGATCATGGCGGAAACGTGGGTCAAGCAAATTACCAAGATATTCGATGTCTTGGGATGCACGGAGGAACAGAAGGTTCCATTCACCACTTTTATGTTCCGCGGTGAGGCAGACTACTGGTGGGAGTCTGTGAAGCGTACCCAGCCTGACGCACTCAACATGTCCTGGAAAATATTTCAAAAACTGTTCAATGACAAGTACTTTCCTGAAAGTATTCGTCATATGAAGGAGGTGGAGTTTATCAGACTGGAACAAAACAACATGACGGTGTCCCAGTACGAGGCGAAGTTTGCAGAGTTATCCAGGTTTACACCTCATTTGGTCAAAAATGAGGAACGAATGACAAGGATGTTTCTGAGAGGTCTAAAACCCGAGATTCGGCAATATCTTATCTCTCATAAATTTTCTTTATATTCAGATGTTGTAAACATGGCTCAATTATTAGAGCGAGATAATGAGTATGTGCAACCGAGGGACCACAACCAGGGTCATACCGGTGGCGGCAGTCATCGAAGCAATGAAAACCAGCAGGGAGGAAAATATTCGGACAAAAGCGGTATCCACTCTGGTGGTAATCGTGGTCGTGATAATAGAAGGAGCGAGTCGGGAGGAGATTTCAAGAAGAGAAGGTACAACAATGATAACGTGAAGACGTCAGCACAAACATCAACTGTTTTTAGGGGAGGAGAACGACCACCGGTCGTATGTTACAAATGTGGAAAAAAGGGACATATCAGCCCAAACTGCCCACAACAATCCAAGGTATGTTATAACTGTGGAAAGGAGGGTCATATAGCTCGAGAGTGTTCTGTAGCAAAACCAAGTTCAGCGGGGATGGTGACTCCAAAAGTTGTCCAGGATAAGTCGAAATCAGCGGTTCCTGGAAGGGCATTTGTCGTGACTGGCCAAAACGCGAGAAACCCGAACGAGGTGATCACGGGTAAGCTAATCTTGAATTCTTGCGAAGTTTATACTTTACTAGATACCGGTTCTACCCATTCTTTTATCTCTCTTGCTTGTGCTCAACGTTTAAACTTGACTCCAAAGAAATTGGACTTTAACTTATATGTTGAAATTCCATTGGGTGAAACCTTCATTACATCTACAGTTTATAAATCTTACATGATCCAAG
The DNA here is from genome assembly GCA_016801055.1 of Panax notoginseng. NCBI lineage: Eukaryota > Viridiplantae > Streptophyta > Magnoliopsida > Apiales > Araliaceae > Panax > Panax notoginseng. The sequence goes on from CM029014.1 coordinate 194,542,105, forward strand.
TTGGCACTATCACATTACCTGTTGATCTTATCTCTTTAAAGATACTTTCTTTTGATGTGATTTTAGGAATTGATTGGTTAACCACTCATCATGCTAAAATTGATTGTTTTCGTAAGGTTGTTAGTTTTCATATTCCTAACCAACCTGTCATACGAATTCAAACTACTAAACCACTAAAATCAGTCATTGTCATATCAAGCCATAAAGCTATTCGTTTATTGAAAAACGGATGTCAAGCTTTCTTAGCCCATGTTATGGATTTGAACAAAGACAAGTCAGATTTGAATAATATTTCTATTGTTAGAGAATTTCCCGATGTATTTCCTGAAGAACTTCCTGGTCTACCCCCAGAACGTAAAGTTGAATTCTTTATTGACCTTGAACCCGGTACAAAGCCCATTTCTAAAACTCCATATCGAATGGCTCCTATTGAACTTCAGGAGTTAAAAGTCCAACTACAGGAGTTGTTGGACATCGGTTTTATTCGTCCTAGTACGTCTCCTTGGGGTGCTCCTATTTTATTCGTAAAGAAGAAAGACGGGAGTATGCGACTTTGTATCGACTATCGAGAATTGAATCATGTCACTATCAAGAATAGGTATCCGCTACCTCGCATTGATGACCTGTTTGACCAGTTGCAAGGAGCACAATTCTTTTCAAAGATCGATCTTTATTCTGGATATCATCAGCTGAAGATTAAAACTGAGGATATTCCAAAGACTGCCTTCAGAACTCGGTACGGGCATTATGAATTCTTAGTCATGTCTTTTGGATTGACTAATGCTCCTACTGCCTTCATGGATATGATGAACCGTGTATTCAAAGAATATTTAGATCAGTTCGTTGTTGTCTTTATTGATGACATCCTCATCTATTCCAAAAGCCGTGAAGATCATGAGCACCATTTGAAGCTGGTACTACAAAGGCTTCGTGAAAATAAGCTATATGCCAAATTGAAAAAATGCGAGTTCTGGCTTGAGGAAGTAGCATTCCTTGGGCACGTGGTGTCAAAATATGGAGTATCTGTCGACCCGGTGAAGATTGAAGCCATACAAAGTTGGGAGCAACCGAAGTCGGTAACCGAAGTACGTAGCTTTTTGGGCTTAGCTGGTTATTATCGGAGATTTGTGGAAGGATTTTCTCGAATCACTACTCCATTAACTCAGCTGACTCGGAAAGATACAAAATTCGTATGGAGTGAGGAATGTGAGAAGAGTTTTCAAGAACTCAAGAGGAGACTCATTTCGGCGCCTGTTCTGACAATACCATCTGGTTCGGATGGATTTGTTATCTACAGCGATGCTTCAGGCAAAGGGTTAGGATGTGTTCTCATGCAACATGGGAAAGTCATAGCCTATGCCTCGCGACAACTCAAAGAATATGAGAGGAATTATCCTACTCATGATTTGGAGTTGGCAGCAGTCATTTTCGCGTTGAAGATCTGGAGACACTACCTGTATGGGGAGAAAGTGGAGATCTATACAGATCATAAAAGCCTCAAATATTTCTTCACCCAAAAGGAACTCAACATGCGGCAGCGACGTTGGCTCAAGCTGTTGAAAGATTACGATCATACCATCCAATATCATCCTGGAAAAGCAAACGTAGTAGCTGACGCATTGAGTAGAAGATCATATGCGGGTACGAGTGCAATGTTGTTAACACAAAGGCCCATTTTGTATGACTTGCAAAGGATGGAGATAGAGATGAAGGCTCCAAGTACCAACATGATAATATCAAATATACGAGTAGAACCGACTTTAATCGATAAAGTTAAAGCTGCTCAAGCTACGGACATAGAGATGATGCGTATGAAGAAGAAAGTGCAAGAAGGTGCTATTCCAGAAGCAAGAATCGATGAAGAAGGAATACTTCGAGTCAACTCCAGACTTTGTGTTCCTAACGATTTTGACTTGAAGCATAGAATAATGATGGAGGCACACAACACACCGTTTGCAATCCATCCTGGGAGTACCAAAATGTATCACGATCTTCGACATACATTTTGGTGGAGCAATATGAAAAGAGAGATCGCGGAGTTTATCTCGAGATGTTTAACTTGTCAACGTGTAAAAGCGGAGCATCAAGTACCAAAGGGTCCATTGCAACCACTTGAGATTCTGAAATGGAAGTGAGAACATATTACTATGGATTTTGTAACAGGTCTTTCCAAGGTTTCTCAAGGCATAGATGGGATTTGGGTTATTGTTGATAGATTAACCAAGTCCGCTCATTTCTTACCAATACGTGAGACTTATTCCCTTGAACGTCTTGCTAGTATGTACGTGAACGAGATTGTGAGATTGCATGGCATGCCAGTATCCATAGTTTCGGATCGTGACCCAAGATTCACTTCACGATTTTGGGTTAGCTTGCAGAAAGCTATGGGCACAGATTTACGATTCAGTTCGGCATACCATCCTCAAACGGACGGACAATCAGTGAGGACTATTCAAACTCTTGAAAATCTATTAAGACTTTGTGTCCTAGATCTCAAAGGGAGTTGGGATAAGTACCTACCATTGGTGGAATTCTCCTACAACAACAGTTATCAGGCGAGCATAGGTGTGGCTCCATTCGAGGCGTTGTATGGAAGAAAATGTCGTTCTCCAGTATGCTGGGACGAGGTGGGTGAAGCAACATTATTGGGACCAGAGTTGGTACGCATTACTACAGAGAAGATCCAAACGATTCGACAACGTATACAAACGGCACATGATCGACAAAAGAGTTATGCGGATCTTCATCGGAAGGACGTGGAATTTAATATTGGGGATCATGTATTGTTACGTGTTGCACCATGGAAGGGAGTTACAAGATTTGGGAAGAGAGGAAAGCTCAATCCAAGATTTGTTGGTCCATTTGAGATTCTTGAGCGAATAGGAAATGTGGCATATAGACTCGCATTACCTCCAAGCATGTCTCGTGTTCATAATATTTTTCACATATCTATACTTCGTAAATATGTTAAAGACCCGAACCACATTATTGAGTTAGAACCAGACGAGATAGCTGAAGATTTAACGTACGAGGAGGTACCTGTTAAGATCTTGGATAGGAAAGAGCATGTCCTACGCACGAAGGTTATACCACAAGTTAAGGTTTTGTGGAGAAACCATGCTATTGAAGAAATGACCTGGGAGTTGGAATCAGAAATGAAAGCGAGGTATCCTCACCTTTTTGAAACATCAGGTACGTACGTCAATTTTGAGGACGAAATTTCATAAGGAGGGGAAGTTGTAAGACCCCAACTTATTAATGAATAAAATCAAATTTTCTCTAAATATTATTGTGAATAATAAGGGGTTAATTTGATAAAATACTTTGGTTATAGGTGAAATGTGCAAATTTTACAAAATAAGCAAGTGGTTATAAAATATTCATTTTGTCGGGAAATATTCATTTGGTCGTAGAATATTCTTGCTGTCGGAGAATATTTGTACGACGACGCAGCCTTGTGTGGGCCCCATAACGGAAAGCGATTGGATGAAAAAAATGACAAGTATAAGTTATTTATAAATAACGGCGTAGTTGTTACCGTTAATACTATTGGAATACCCGGTGGTTAAAATACAGTAGCACACGGTATTGCACCAATTATTGATTCTTACGTAAGAAGGCACTACTCAATAATTGTTACAGTAGTTACTGTTTAATATTTTATTTTATTGATTCAATAATTGTTGCGTTGATATTTTATATTATTGTTATTTCAATAATTGTTGCTGCACAGTATTTTCCATTATCAGATCAATAATTCATATTATTTGAATAATATTATTAGATAACATTATTGGCAATGTCTAGAAAGTTCTGTCTAAGGAGAGGTTTGGTCATCTAATTGCGCGCCAGTAAGGAAAAATTCTTATTGGAAAGCCCCCTCTTTCCTGGGAACGGCCTGGTTGTCATAAATGTGATTCTGTAATATTATTTGTGAATAATTAATTATTTATTCATATGATAAGGAAATATTTATTTTATGTGGATATAAATGAGGGATATATTTTTGTGGTTAAAAATGAAGGAGTTAATGTTGAGGTTTTTATCATTATTTTTGTCGGAATGGAGGTATTAAAAATCAGGGTTTTTGAGATATTTTGTGGGGGTTATAATTTTTAATCCGACCGTTGGATCGTGGTAATTTTTGGATATGTTATACATATATAAGTTGAGTATATGTCCACAAATTTTGAACCGTTAAAAATGAACGTATGATTTATTATGAATTTTACGAGATGACTGGTTCAGAAATTGTTGAATTTTCGGAGTTTATTATTTTGATAGAAAATTCTAAAATTGGTGGGCCCCACTCTTGATTGGTGAAGAAATGTACTAAGATTTTTATTCAAATGTGGTGGGTGGAAATAGTAGCAGGTAAAGCCATCAGGTTGCAGGTTAAGTTTGCTTCGACGTGCTAACATTTTCCTATAAATAGAGGGCTAAGTTAGAATTGAAAATCACACCAGAAACAAGTTTTCTCTCTAGATTATTGAGTGTATTTTGTGAGTATTTAGATACTTTGAGAGTTTCTATTCATCAGAGCAAGTTTCTTTCAGCCTTATACCGGTATTCCGACCAGAAGTACTGATATCTTGAGGTAAGGGATATTATTTTCTTCTTAATGATATTATTTTCTTCAATATCATTATGCTGAAATATTGATATGAGTTTTTATCAAATTTAGAATATTTTGTGTCGGAATTACTATTCACGTATACGGCACTATTCAGGTATACGGTACTATTCACGAATACGGCACTATTCACCGAAAAATAAAATTTTCTCTTTTTGCCCAAGATGTCTATTATGGTTACTATCTTTGATTGTATCCATGTTTTGATCTTTATTTTTGAATTCTGCTTCACAATTGATTATTATGAAGTATTATTGATCTTGGATAAACTGTTATACGAATCCCTAATATTTGTCCTTCTGTCTCACTGGATTCGTTTCCTTTAAAATATTTTTCATCATCCTTAGTCCTAAATGATGATACTACTGAATATCTTTGGCCTGTAGTGCAAAGATGAATGATTAACTGATAAATATCTTTGGCCCGTAGTGCAAAGATGAACAGGTGTTGAGATGAACATGACCGACTGGTGATACAAATGAATATCTTTGGCCTGTAGTGCAAAGATGAATATTTGGTTAAAGATGATTATTAATCGATGTTACAGGGATAAAATATTGATGATGGACTTTTAAATCTTAGAAGATAGTAGAATTCTTTCTCTACTTGACTCTTCTAATGGTTTGCTGTTTCCGCTGCAGTTGTTGTAAAACTTGTTGTCGATTATATTCTATCAGATTTTTCACTGTTGAAGACTAACGATAATTTGTTGTATATTATCTTAGTCATAATATTCTTTACTGGGCTAGTTGAGCTCACCCTTTTCCTTTTTGTTTCATTTTTTTTCTTAGGAGGTGAGAACATATCAGGATCTAGTCGGGGTATGGAGTGATGGTTCTAGAAAGATGTTTTAGTAGTCCTCACTATTTCTGTAAAATAGTGTTTGAATAATTGTAATGAGGATTTATTTGAGTGTGGATATTGTCCAGAAGATAATATTTATATTTAAACTCACAGTATGTGTTGTCGTATTTTGCACAACAATTGTATTATTGAAGTTGTAGTTTGTTTTCTGTACCATGTATTTGGCGACTCAGAATGGGTGTTGTATACCTATTTTGGAGGCGTCACAAATAGCGTTCACAATTTTTTTTGTTAAAAAGAAAGAATCGTTGTATACTTATTTGAGATGGACAGAGGTGGAACCGAGGGGGCACCTACCCCTGGTAGGTTGGTTATTATTATTATACCTGTTATTATTATTCTTTGATTTCATATGTTTTTTGTAATTTTTTTATAGGTCCTACATCTCAATGCGAGTGAGAAACGTAAATTTAAATTGTCTAAATAATGACAAAATATTTGCAAATAAAAATCATAAAGAGGCAATTTTGTTTTGTTCAATATAAAATTATTATGAACTTTTTAAAATCAAATTAAGATATTTTTAAACTCTAAAGTAATATAATTTTTTTAATTTTAAAAATTCTGAGGCACATGTTCTCAATAGTCAAAATCAATTAAAAGTCGCATGAAAATACTATTCCTTTCTTATTTGATGCATTAGAAACTCTAAATTAGCCTTTGATTTAATTAATGGGTGATATAATAAGCATCTCAATTTTTAAATCCATTCTTCACCGTAGAAACTCCAACTTAACCTTTAGTTAATATATAATCAAGAAATCTTTGTGAAGAGATTCAATCAAATATGCTCATTTCTATATTCCCACAATTTTTACAAACATATTGAATTATTATATTTTTTCAACAATTGAAAACGAACAAATTTTGAGACGTTTTCAAACTATACAGATTCGTAGAATACAGTTGCCTCTTCTTAGTCGTACAACCGAAAGAAGCACTTCAAGTGTCAATAAATAAAAAAATTTTACTGATGTATTTTGACCCCCCTATGAAAACCTTCTGATTCCGCCGCAGGAGATGGATAATGTATTTTGTGTAAGCTTTTATTTTGGTCAATAAAATAAGAGCTAGGTAACTACCGTAAGCCAGTAAGATATGTCATAGGACACATTCCATTTACAACAACTATAAAGTTCAAAAGAAACTTTTACCACACTTAACTTGGAGAGAAATTCAAAATCTTCCATAAATAACGTATATGATATAAAATTTAAAATTTGAGCATGATAAACGATCCACTTACCATTAAATCAACGAGTAATTGTGTAAAATATATATATTTAAAAATATTTTTTATGGGACAGATTAAGACCTGAATGACTTAAAAATACGCAACCACTAGGTGGAGGTGGTGTGAGTCAGAATGAAATATGGTTGAATTTTGTAATTGATGGTAGTAGATACTTCACGGGCAAAAGCTCTGTCCCTATATTAATGCCCGGGCTCTGTGAAAAAGTGGACTTGGTGGTAAAGGAAGAGAAACATACCTACCTATCAATTCTGCTGTAATTTGTTAACCTAAAATCACAACTATTCATATGGGGGTTGGGGGAAGGAAATGAAGTGTTGTTCTCACACCAGCTGGTTTTTCAAATTTCTTGTGCTTTCACCCGTGCACCCTCAACTTCTTAATATGTAGTCCAGGTTCTGCCATGTGACACTACATTGGCTTGCCAATTGGCACGACCTTGGTGATTCTTAATTATGATATTTATTTATATATTGTATGAAAAAAATTATTATCCTATACTGCCTCTATCCTCAAAAAAATTATTATTTTAGGTTATGGTGACGGTTCAGATCCTATAACAATGGTTTAATCTGTCACTAAAGGTGGTCCGCATACGGACCACCCGCATAGCTAGGAAGCTCTATGTATAAGACACAACACTTTTATAATTTTGTGGGGCTATTAGCTAAGGATTAACTTGAAGTTTTTTTTACTTTCTTTCCTTTACCTTAGTTTTGGATTAATTAATATTTTGATTAATGTACTAGGGGTCGATTTTTATTATGATTATTGAATATTTTTTTGTTACAAAAATATTATTATGCTAAAAAATATTACAAATTAGTCATTACTTAACATTTCGTCCAAAAAATTAACGGAAGTGCTGAATAAACTAACGTTTAACAACTGTCATGTGAGATACTTGAATATATAGTAGATGGGTCCTTGTTACGTGGAGGGTTAATTGATATTTTGGTTACTGTGTTAGGGGTCAATTTTTATTTTGGTTAGTGAATTTTTTTTTGTTATAAAGACATTACTACACTAAAAAAATGTTACAAACTAATCATTACTAGACATTAATTAATTGACGTGTGAGTTAGTTATTGGTGATTAAACACATTATATTATTGTAGAAATCAGAAAAGGGGAAAATTAGAAAATGAAAAAAAAATTAGAGCACGATTTTGCTTCGATTAATCTTGGCCACAAATAATTTGTTCGTTTCTTCTTGGCCGGTGACAATACACATGATATACACATCATATCAAAACGTGTCACATTATTAATAACTAACTCACACAGTAGCTTATTTGGCTCACGTGATATGCACAGTTCAGCACTTCCGTTAATTTTTAGATAAAATTTTAAGTAATGACTAGTTTGTAACATTTTTTAAGTATAGTAATATTTTTGTAACAAAAAAAAAAGATTTATTAATCAAAATGAAAATCGACCATTAGTACAATAATCAAAATATCAATTAACCCTCCACGTAACATGGTCTCAACTTTCACATATTCGAGTTGTAACACTCCAACTTTTCTTAATAATTAAAACTTAATTTTCTTTATAAATATTATTCTAAATAATAAGGTGTTAAATTGATAAAAATATTAAAGTTAAGGATGATATGTACAAATTATAAAAAGAAAAAAAAATCGGAGAATATACGATATGTTAGGGAATATTCGGTAAAGCAAGATAGTGTCGAAACAACCACTCATTGGTGGACCCCAAAACGAAATAATTGTCGGATACAAAAAACGTTAGAAATAACCTTTTTAAAAAAATTATTGGTGGAATTGTTACCTTTAATTGTTAAAAAACCTTGTGATAAAGGAATAATAGCACGCAGTACTCTACAGTAGCACACGATATTCCACAGTAACACACGGTATTGCACAATATTTCATATTTTTGAACCAATAATTGTCACAAGAGCAAATATTTCATATTATTGAACAAATAATTATCACTGTCAACGTCAGAATTTTCTTTTACTATTTTTGGAATTTCTCTTTTAGTCTTTCTACCCTTTATATTCTCTATATGTGTTTTGAATTTTATTTGAAAGGGCGAGTTTGAAAAAAGGGTCTGACATACAATGTCGACGATTTAAAATTTCAAAATCGCTAGTTGGTAGTAATGAAATTGCTGTACCAAGTCAACCGAGTTTGAAAAGTTTTATAAAAATGCATAATTATTAGACTCTGTTTAACAGGCCTTGAAAACCGAGATTCATAGAGTTCGAGAGCTTGCTTAAGTGGGGGGGAAGGTGTAAGACCCCAACTTTTATGAATAAAGATTAATTTTTCTCGAAATATATTTTTTGAATATTATGTTGTGGATTTGATATAATGTAATAGTTGTAGGTAATATTTACAAATTTTGCAAAGTAAGCAAGTGATTATAAAATATTCGATTGGTCGGGGAATATTCGTTTTAACATGGAATATTCTTACGACGGCACAATCATTGGTGAACCCCACAAAAGGAATTATTGTCGGAGTTAGAAAACGACAGAATTATCTTTTTATAAAAATAACGACGAAAGTTTTACCGTTAAACTGTTAAATACCCGGTGGTAAAAGAATAATAATACGCGTGGTTGCATAGTAGCACACGGTATTGATTATTGATGCTTACGTGAGAAGTCACTCAGTTATACTCAATTATTGCTACAATAATTACTGCATAATATCTCTCATATTATTGATTCAATTATTGTCACAGTATCAACTGCATAATATTTTATATTATTAAATCAATAATTGAGACGACAAAGTTATTTATATTATTATTTGCAATATTGACAATGTCTAGAAAGTTCTGTCAAGGAGAGGTTTGGTCACCTAATTGCGCGCCAATAGGGAGAAATCCTTATCGAAAAGCTTCCTCTTTCCTGGGAATGATCTGGTTGTTAAATATTGTGAGTTATAATATTAATGATGAATAAGTTTGTGTTGATTAAAGATGAAATTGATATTTCTATTGTGTTGGGATTATTAGTGTTAGTGAAAATCGACATTTATTTACATAATAATTGATTTCTTGAGGTTATATTGACCAATCGGGTAATTAATCGGATAAATAAACAATTAATTGTTATTAATTCACATGTTTATAACTATTGATTCGCATGCATATACTATTAGGGGAGGTGGTACAAGATTGATAATACTTGCATGACTAAATTAAAAATAGAGGTATAGATAAATGTACTATTGTGACGCACCCAAAATAAGTATACATCACCCATTCTGAGTCGCCAAATACATAATACAAAATTCAAATACAACTTAATTATACAATTGTCATGTAAAATACGACAAAATATAAGCTGAGAGTTTTAATACGAATATTATCTTCTAGACAATATTCAAACTCAAATGGAGTACTCATTACATTTATTATCACACTATTTCACTGAATAGTGACGACTACTAATGTAAATATCTGGACCGTCACTCTGTTCTCCGACTAGACCCTGCTATATTTTTATTTCCTGAAGAGAACAATGAAAGCAAAGGGTGAGCTCAACTAGCCTAGTAAGAAATATTATGACTAAGATAATGCAGAATAATTTATCGATAGCCTTCAACAGTGTTAAACTGATAAAATATAATAAATTTCAAGTTTAACTGCAGCGGAACAAGCAATTCATTAGAAGAGTCAAGTAGAGCATGATATCTGCTATCTTCTATGATTTAAAAAGTTTATCATCAATTTTATCGCTGAGACTTAGCTTAATAAATAATCCACATCATCGAATCACTCATGCACTACAGCCAAGGATATTCATTAGTATCATAACCACGAATTATCCATGCACTACGGGCCAAGGATATTTGAGTTTTCATCAATGGTCATGATCATGCCAACAATTGTCCATCAATGTACTACGGGCCAATAAGGACTTTTACCACATCATTTATAACATTACGGTCTTGATTATACCGAATAATCCCTGGTCATAATCATACCAAGTCCATCTATGCACTACGGGCCACAGATGACTTTTATCATAATATAAGCATAAGGATGATGACAATTATATAAGAATTCAATTAAAAGAAAGCAAAGGATAAATTTTTAAAGATTTATAATTAAATTTATCTAAAATTCAATAATGTCCAAATTGTCAACATGATACTGCTTTGTGAAGTAAAATTCAAGAATAATATTGTATCAAAAATGATTTGAACCGACAAGAAATCAATTTTTGTCATGAATAGTATCCCGGGTGAATAGTAATCGAGTGAATAATACTCTGTGAATAGTAATTCGAGAATAGTACCCCGTGAATAGTACTCCAACATAAAAAGGTTAAAACTTATCAAGAATGCTCAGAATAATATTTTCATGAAAAGATACTTGATGAAGTGCAAATATCAAGGATATTCTACTAATTTCAAGGAGTATAGAAGTCAAAACTTAACAAAATGAGTATAGAATTCGAAATCTGAAACGAAATAATATTACTTACATACTACAGAGTATGGAAGAAAATATTATTTCATACGAATACTGAACAAAAATAATATCTGTAGCATCCCCAAATCTCGGTCCTAATCACCAAGGATCTGGTATACTATTTCTATAACTATTGCGGAAGATATAAACATAAATTGTTTATACATTAAACTTTTTCACATCATTCCCAAGGTCTACAACCTTAACTTAATACATACATTCAATATCTTAAATGTTTACAATGTTATTTTCGTCAGAAAATTTAATAGATCTAACTGCACCATAATTTAATCTTGCACTTTGTTTTCGCTTCTGTCTTTACTCAAGCTTTCACCTTAATCTAAAAATTTTATCATGATATAGCAAGGGTGAGCATCAAATTTGCCCAGCAAGTTTAAATTTATTTGAGGATATATCATGATTGAAAGAATTTAACAATAAGCTAGCTAACTTTCAACAATATAAACATTGTGAAAGAGCATGAACAAATTTTCTTAGCTGAACGACCAAATCAATAAAAATGAATGGTCAATAATGAACATGAACAGATTAACTGAACCAAATGATAATGAAGGTGATCAGCCTTTCATACCTGATGAACATTTACAATATGCACAACGTGCGAATCAATAATCAATATAGACGTGAATAATCAACAACAATTATTCATTAACATGCTTTGAACATACAACTCATGTTTGAGTTAAGGAAAAACTTGCCTAAACCGCTGATTACCGCTAAGCAATATAATATAATCTCTTATGAAAGACCTATCAATTATAAGATTGATCTTTGAATTAGCATAACATACTTATTAACTCATAATACTATTACTTAATCAATCAATTATCTAACACTTAATCACATAATTAAATAACACCTTAACCCATCAGCATTATTATCATCCTTTGATAACTCCTTAATCACTATATCATATACATTATGATTTAACACTCTAATAAGTCAAATACCAAACTAGTAACCTGAATTTCAAATGCAGCAAGCTGGATTCCAAATCCAGTAACCTAGATGGTCAATTCACAAACCCAACTGCAATCCAACAAACTGGATTTCAAATCCAGCAAACTAGATCGCAATCCAACAAACTAGATTCAACAAATTTTTAATCCAGTAAACTATTTTTCAATCCAGCAAGCTGGATTCATCAGATTTTCTAATCCAGCAAGCTGGATTCCATATCCTTTTTTACGAAAATACCAAAACAACTTATTATTTTTCTATCTTTTGTCCATGCTTATATACATATATTTCATACACAAAAAGTATTTTTTCATAATTTTCCATCTTCCTTTGGTATTTTTCAAAAATTATTTTTAGTCATTTCCTTAAGAAATTAGCTGCCTCGTGCTTAACTCCAGAAATTCCCATCTCTTGACACAATCTTATACGTCTTAACGTGAGCCCACAGTTTAAATTTCGTGGCCATCGGAGTTATAGAACTCCGGTTATAGCGATTTTCGTCAGAAAATCTCAGAAATTGAAATGGTCATAACTTGGTCATTTTAAGTCGGAATTAGCTCATTTTTGGACAGGAGGTACTTAATACTATATATTTTCATGTCCCAAAAGGCCAGAATTTTTCTCACAATTTAAGTGGCCGAAACTTCCATTTTAAATTTTGGGCAGAAGCTATTTGGCGTTTTGCAGTTTTGGAGTCCTTTGGTAAAACTTATATAAAATGAGATCTATAACTCCAATTAATGATCCGTCAATTTTGTTGGATTCGTATCTTTCCGATATACAATTTTCATCTATCACAATCCATATTTGGACATGTTAAGCTCCCGAAAATTAGCCCGGTAGTGGCTGGTAAAAACTGTTGTTCTAACAGTTTTCTTAGCTTTGTGTAGTTTGGGATAACTTCCATAACTTGCTCATTTTTCAACCTAATTGAGTGATTCCAAAGGGGTTTTATCCTTAATACATATATCTAGCATCCCAAGAAAATAATCACAAATATCCATCATAGATTTCAAACATCAAAAGCTAGATCACACTTTCAAGTTTAAGCTTTCCGGAAAAATCCTATTTTTCCATTCCTTTTGATTTCAACCAAATCAACACCCAATATGAGTAGATCTAAACATGAAATACTCATAAACATATAGATCTAAGGTTTTAAACCTCAAGATCATAACTTCATATTATCAAAAATCAAATCAAACAAAATAAAAAGGTTTAAGCTAGTTTAAGTTTTCACCTTGATTTTTGGGCTACTCTTCTTTCTCTTCCAAAGTAGAAGATGAATTTATGAAGCATCAATGGTGTAGCTCCTTCCTCTCTCTCTCCTCCTCTCCACCGAATCTCTCTCCCTCTCTCTCTCTCTCTTATGCTTTTGCTTTGTTAGACTAAGAGAAAGTAAGAGGAAGTAAAATAAAAAATGAAAGAGAATGATGTTAGATTTTGTTGGAGGATTTTGTATAGATATAAGATATGTATATAATAGATATTTCCCCAACATCTTCTTATCTCTTTCTCTCACTTAATCATCACATGGTTGCTTGCACTCTTTGCTTAATGTGTTGGTTAAATAAACAAGTGACACATGGAATGAGTTGTCACCAACTAAAGTGAAATAATCATCACATTCATCTCCCCTCCTTTTCCTTCTCTACACATCCGGCCATGTGGCCTTATCCAACCAATCTTGGCTTTCCTTTTATGCTTTAATTGATTTACTAAATGTCTAAAAAGTCCCTCCTCCATTGGGCTAAGTTTTGGGCTTCCAATTAATTCTTTTGGGCTTCAAAATTAAAATGTTTGGCTTACTAATTAACATGAACTTGGGCCTCCACAATTAAATACTTGTGCTACTAGCATACTTGCCCACTAAATTTAATATTGGGCTAGCTTAACAATCAAATTATCTATAAGTCCAATGTTTAAATAAATTATTGGGCTAGTTTAAATTACTTTCCATCCTTAACAATATTAACCCTATTAGACTAGCTATAATTAGGTTATGAAATTAATTAGTTGAGATATATAAATTAAATCTCTTAGAATTAGTATATGTTTTATATACTAACATTCTCACCTATTATAACCTCTTAGGTTATTTACTTAACACACCTAATATATATATATATATATATATATATATATATATATATATATATATATATATATTAGGTTACATAACTTAATTCTAAATTCACTTACTCACATATTCATACAAAATAATTTCGTCCACAACTCTTAGATTAGGTCACTAGTATATATTTAAAATACTAGAACCATAAACACATAATCTTATGAACAAATACACTAAACATATACCTCATTATCAGACTATCACTTATAGTCTATTAAATCATTCAAGTTCTTCTCCAAAAATTTTGAAATCCTTAAAATTCCTTTACAGAAATATCAAATCCATACACTTATTTTCTGTCTAGGTTCATCTTATAACCTTTATTCAATCTTTTAAGATTTTATAAAATTGTCCAAATTTCCGGGTTGTCACAATATCCCTTACCTTAAAAAGAAGAGTATTCCAACTAGTATAGCGGGGATATCCTTGAAGAAAACTTGAACTGTTTTATATGCTCAAAGCTTCTTAAAACTCTAAAGAAATACGCTCAATATTATAGAAGAAGAATTCTCTGATTCTGGTGTTATTTTCAATTCTAACTAAGCATCCTATTTATAAGAGAATGGAAATGATACTATTTGAATTTTAGAATCACGGACTGCACAATGTTTTTTTTCCCCTCTTCACGGGCGCCTTATACAAGGTCACGGATGAAAGAATTTCCATGTAAAACAAAAAACTAAATTAATATATATATATATATATATATATATATATATATATATATATATATATATATATATCTAATCCTTCCATTACCTGCAACACAAACAAAATCCCGTAAACCATCCCATTATTCCACCAACATGTGGGTCCCCACCAATATTATATATATATATACACTGAATAACGTTCTACCTATTATTTTGAAAAATGGGTAAATGGGGGTCCATATAATAAGTAAAATTTACAACAAATACTTCATAAAAATTCCCTCAATATTTTTAACAGCATTTATCATCATTATTATAATTTGTAATATTTAACAACCAGATCGTTCTCAGGAAAGAGGGGGCTTTCCGATAAGAATTTCTCCCTATTGGCACACAATTAGGTGACCAAACCTCTCCTCGACAGAACTTTTTAGACATCGTCAATATTGCAAATAATAATATGAATAATTTTGTCGTCTCAATTATTGATTTAATAATATATAAAATATCGACAATAATTGAATCAAATAACGTGAGATACTATGCATCAATTACTATAGCATTAATTGAACAAAACTGAGTGATTTCTGATGTAAGCATCAATAATCAATACCGTGTGTTACTATGCAACTACGCGTATTACTGTACTTTTCATCACCGGGTATTTCAACAGTTAACGGTAAAACTTCTGCCGTTACTTTTATAAAAAGATATTTCTGTCGTTTTTTAACTCCGACAATAATTCTGCTGTGGGGTCCACCAGTATGAATATTCCCTGTTAAAATGAATATTCCCCGACCAATCGAATATAATATAACAACTTACGTACTTTGTAAAATTTATAAATATTACCCATAACTATAACATTATATTAAATTCACTCCTTAATATTCAAAAATGATATTTATAAAAAATTTATCTTTATTCATAAAAGTTGGGGTCTTACAACTTTTCCTTCTTATGAAATTTCTCTCTCGAAATTAGGGTACATACCTGGTATGTCGAAGAAGTGAGGATACCTTGATCTCATTTCAAATTCTAACTCCTAAGTCATTTCCTCAACATCGTGATTTCTCCACAAAAATTTGACTTGAGGTATAACCTTAGAGTGTAGAATATGTTCCTTCTTATCCAAGATTTTAACAGGTACCTCTTCGTACATTAAATCTTCCGCTATTTCGTCTAGTTCTAACTCAATAATGTGGTTCGGGTCTTCCACATATTTACGTAACATGGATATGTGAAAAATGTTATGAACACGAGACATACTTGGCGGTAAGGCGAGTCTATAAGCCACAGTTCCTACTCGATCGAGGATTTCAAATGGGCCGATGAATCGAGGATTAAGCTTTCCTCTCTTTCCAAATCTCGTAACTCCCTTTCACAGAGTAACACGTAACAACACATGTTCTCGAACATTGAATTCCACGTCTTTCCGATGAAGATCAACATAACTCTTTTGTCGATCTTGTGAGGTTTTTATACGTTTCCAGATCATTTGAATCTTTTTCGTTGTCATACGTACCAATTTCGGTCCCAACAACATTGCTTCACCCACCTCATCCCAGCATACTAGAGAACGAAACTTGCGTCCATACAACGCCTCAAATGGAGCCATGTCGATACTTGCTTGATAACTGTTGTTGTAGAAAAATTCCACCAATGGCAAGAACTTGTCCCAACTTCTCTTGAAGTCAAGGACACAGAGTCTTAATAGATCCTCAAGAGTTTGAATAGTCCTATATGACTACCCGTCCGTTTGAGGATGATATGCCGAACTAAATCGTAAATTCGTGCCCATAGCTTTTTGCAAACTAACCCAAAATCGTGAAGTGAATCTTGGGTCTCGATTAGAAACTATGGATACTAGCATACCATGCAGTCTTACAATCTCATTTATGTACATACGAGCAAGAAGTTCAAGTGTATAAGTTTCTCGTATAGGTAAGAAATGAGCAAACTTGGTCAATTTATCAACAATGACCCAAATTGCATCTATGCCTTGAGAAACCTTGGGAAGACCAGTAACGAAATCTATGGTAATGTGCTCCCACTTCCATTCTGGAATTTTAAGTGGTTGCAATGGACCTTTTGGAACTTGATGCTCCGCCTTGACACGTTGACAAGTTAAACACTTTGAGATAAACTTTACGATCTCTCTTTTCATATTGCTCCACCAAAATGTATGTCAAATATCACGATACATTTTGGTACTCCCAAGATGGATTGCAAACGGTGTGTTGTGCTCCTCCATTATGATTTTATACTTTAAATCAGGGTCATTAGGAACACAAAGTCTAGAGTTGACTCGTAGTATTCTTTTTTCATCTATTCTTGCTTCTTGAATAACACCTTCTTGCACTTTCTTCTTTATACGTATCAGCTCTGAGTCTGCACGTTGAGCATCTTTAACTTTATCGATTAAAGTCGATTCTACTCGTATATTTGCCATCATCATGTGGGTCCATGGAGTCTTTAACTCTATCTCCATCCTTTGTAAGTCATACAAAATGGGTCTTTGCATTGACAATATCGCACTCGTACCCGCATATGATCTTCTACTCAATGCGTCAGCTACCACGTTCTCTTTTCCAGGATGGTATTGGATGGTATGATCATAATCTTTAAACAGTTCAAGCCAACGTCGTTGTCGCATGTTGAGTTCCTTTTGGGTGAAGAAATATTTGAGGCTTTTATGATCCGTATAGATCTCCACTTTCTCCCCATACAGGTAATGCCTCCAGATTTTAAGTGCAAAGACAACAGCTGCCAACTCCAGATCATGAGTAGGATAATTTATCTCATATTCTTTGAGTTGTCGTGAGGCATATGCTATTACTTTCCCATGTTGTATGAGAACATATCCTAACCCTTTGCCTGAAGCATCGCTGTAGATGACAAATTCCTCCAAACCAGATGGTATTGTCAGAACAGGTGCTAAAATGAGTCTCTTCTTGAGTTCTTGAAAACTCTTCTCATATTCATCGCTCCAACCGAATTTTGTATCTTTCCGAGTTAGCTGAGTTAATGGAGTAGCGATTCGAGAAAATCCTTCCACGAATCTCCGATAATAACCATCTATGCTGAGAAAGCTACGTACTTTGGTCACTGACTTAGGTTGCTCCCAGCTTTGTATTGCTTCAATCTTCGCTGGGTCAACAGATATTCTGTGATTTGATATCACGTGCCCAAGAAATGCTATTTCCTCAAGCCAGAACTCGCAATTCTTCAACTTGGTATAAAGCTTGTTTTCACGAAGTTTTTGGAGTATCAGCCTCAAGTGTTGCTCATGATCTTCATGAGTTTTAGAGTATATGAGGATGTCATCAATAAAGACGACTACAAAGTGATCCAAATATTTTTTGAATACTCGGTTCATCATATCCATGAAGGCAGCAGGAGCATTAGTTAATCCAAAAGACATGACTAGGAATTCGTACTGACCGTACCGAGTTCTGAAAGCAGTCTTTGGAATGTCATCAGTTTTAATCATTAACTGGTGATATCCAGAATGAAGATTGATCTTTAAAAAGAATTTGGCACCTTGCAACTAGTCAAATAAGTTATCAATGCGAGGTAACGGATACCTATTTTTGATTGTGACATGATTCAACTCCTGATAATCAATACAAAGTCGCATACTTCTATCTTTCTTCTTCAAGAATAGAACATGAGCACCCCAAGGAGAAGTACTAGGGCAAATAAAACCAATGTCTAACAACTCCTGCAGTTGGGTTTTTAACTTCTGAAGTTCAATAGGAGCCATTTGATATGAGACTTTAGAAATAGATTTTGTTTCGGGTTCAAGGTCAATACCAAACTCAATTTCACGCTCTGGGGTTAGACCAGGAAGTTCTTTAGGGAATACGTCAGAAAATTTATTAACAATAAAAATATCAATCAAATCTGGCGTATTTTTGTTTAAATCTGTGACATGGGCTAAGAAAGCTTGACATCCATATTTTAATAAACGAATAGCTTTATATCTTGATATGACAGTGATTGACTTTAGTGGTTTGGTTGCTTGAATTCGCATAATAGGTTGGTTAGGAATATGAAAGCTAATAACCTTACAAAAACAACCAATTTTTGCATGATGAGTAGTTAACCAATCAATCCTTAAAATCACATCAAATGTAAGTATTTTTAAGGAAATAAGATCGACAGGTAATATGTGAGTACTGATTTGAACTAAACAAGACTTATAAATAGTGGATGTAATGAAGGTTTCTCCCAACGTAGTTTCAATAGATAAGTCAAAGTCTAATTTCTCCGGAGTTAAATTTAAACGTTGAGCGCAAGTAGGAGAAATAAAATAATGGGTAGAATCAGTATCAAATAAGGTATAGAATTCGCTAGAATTTATGATTAGCTTACCCGTGATGACCTCGTTCGGGTTCCTTGCTTTTTGGGAGGTCACAACAAATGCTCTCCCTTGAACTACTGGTTTTGTCTTCTCTGGAACGGCCTTTGGTGCCTCTATCCCAGCTGGACTTGGCTTTACTACACGACAAAATCGAGCCAGGTGACCTTCTCTTCCATAATTATAACATATTTTGGACTGTTGCGTACAATTTGGACCAATATGTCCCTCCCCTCCGCATTTGTAGCATACGATCGATGATCGTTCTTCTTCTTTAACAACGGGTGCTGATGCTGACGTCTTTTCATCATTATTGAATCTCATCTTCTTAAAATTTCCACTCTTATTGTCTTGGCCATGATTACCACCGAAGTTGTTACCATTTCTGGCATGTTGATTCCCTCCACATTTGTTGTCACCGCTTCGATGACTGCTACCATTTGTATTATCATTTTGTTGGATGCTCTCTCTTGGTTGGGTTGACTCGTTATCGCGCTCCAATAACTGAGCCCTATTTACAACATCAGAATACAAACACAGTTTGTGAGGAATTAGGTATTGACGTATCTTGGGTTTTAAACCTTTTAGAAACATCCACGTCATTCTCTCCTCATTATCAACCAAGTGGGATGCAAACCGGGACAACTCGGCAAACTTAGCTTCATACTGCGACACGGTCATATTATTTTGCTCCAGTTTGATAAACTTCACCTCTTTCATGTGACGAATACTTTCGGGAAAGTACTTATCGTTGAACAATTCTTGGAACTTCTCCCAAGACATTTTCAATGCGGCAGGTTGGGTACGCTTTATAAATTTCCACCAGTGATATGCCTCTCCTCGCAACATGAAGGTGGCAAAGGGAACTTTTTACTCCTCGGAGCATCCCAAGACATCAAATATCCTGGTGATCTGCTTTATCCACGCCTCCGCCTTAAGTGGTTTTGGCTCTCCCAAAAACTCCGGTGGTCCAAGCTCCTTGAACTGCTTAGCGGTGACCATCCGAGAGTTGCCAGTGTTTCCACCTACATTTTCAACAGGAGTCGTTCTCGCCTGATGTTGCATGAATTGCATAAAGCCTCTGAACATCCCATCGTTCATCATCTGGTCGGTGTTGTTTACCTGAGGATTATTACATTCCTGATGCACATTATCCTGGGTATTGATCTCGGTGACTCAACGGTCTCATGTGTTCCATTGCTTATCTCAACATTCTCGGATGTCATTTTCAAACACTGCCACAAAACAAGGGTTAATTGACATGCCACATATTATCCCTATATTCTGACCGACTAATTAAATAATAAATAAACTTAGGTATGTCATACTAGCGAAGGAATTATCCGCCTCTCCCCTCCTAGTTCTAGTCTCACATCTTAGCCAGGGATCATATCCCTAAGCTTTGATACCAACTGTGACACCCCTAAAATAGGTATACATCACCCATTCTGAGTCGCCAAATACATGGTACAAAATTCAAATACAACTTAATTATACAACTATCGTGTAAAATACGACAAAATATAAGCTGAGAGTTTTAATACGAATATTGTCTTCTAGACAGTATTCAAACTCAAATGGAGTCCTCATTACATTTATTATCACACTATTTCACTGAATAGTGAGGAATACTAATACAAATATCTAGACCGTCACTCCGTTCCCCGACTAGTCCCTGCTATATTCTTATTTCCTGAAGAGAACAATGAAAGCAAAGGGTGAGCTCAACTAGCCCAGTAATAAATATTATGACTAAGATAATGCAGAATAATTTACCGTTAGTCTTCAACAGTGTTAATGTAAGACCCCAAATTTTATGAAATAAAAGTATTCAATTTTTCTTATAATTACTATTCAGTAAATGGTTAAATTGATAAATGTTAAAGTTAAGGGTGATATATGAATTTTTTTTCAAAATACACAAGTGATTATAAAATATTCATTGTTGTCGGGGAATATTCGTTTGGTCGTGAAATATTCTTTCTGTCGGGGAATATTCGTACGACGGCGCAGACATTTATGGACCCCATAACAGAATAACGGTCGAATGAAGAAAACGATAAATTTGAGTTTTTATAAATAACGGCGTAATTGTTACCGTTAACACTGTTGGAATACCCGGTGGTTAAAATACAGTAATACGCGTTATTGTATAGTAGCACACGGTATTGCACCGTATTTTTGAAATTATTGATTCTTACGTAAGAAGGCACTACTGAATAATTGCCACAGTAATTACTGTTCAATATTTTATTTTATTGATTCAATAATTGCTGCATTGATATTTTATATTATTGTTGTTTCAATAATTATCACTACACAGTATTTTTTATTATCAGATCAATAATTCATATTATTTAAATAATATTATTAGATAACATTATTGGTAATGTCTAGAATATTCTGTCTAAGGAGAGGTTTGGTCATCTAATTGCGCACTAGTAAGGAAAAATCCTTATTGGAAAGCCTCCTCTTTCCTGGGAACGGTCTGGTTGTCATACATGTGATTCTGTAATATTATTTGTGAATAATTAATTATTGATTCATATGATAAGGAAATATTTATTTTATGTGGATATAAATGAGAGATATATTTTTGTGGTTAAAAATGAAGGAGTTAATGTTGAGGTGTTTTATCTGTATTTTTGTCGGAACGGAGGTATTGAAAATTAAATTAGGGTTTTTGAGATATTTTGCGAGGGTTATAGTTTTTAATCCGACCGTTGGATTGTGGTAATATTTTGATATGTTATACATATATAAGTTGAGTATATGTCCACAAATTTTGAACCGTTAAAAATGAACGTATGATTTGTTATGAATTTTACGAGATGACTGGTTCAGAAATTGTTGAATTTTCGAAGTTAATCATTTTGGTAGAAAATTCTAGAATTTGTGGGCCCCACTCTTGGTTGGTGAAAAAATGTGCTGAGATTTTTATTCAAATGTGGTGGGTGGGAATAGTAGCAGGTAAAGCCATCAAGTTACAGGTTAAGTCTGCTTTGGCGTGATAACATTTTCCTATAAATAGAGGGCTAAGTTAGAATTGAAAATCACACCAGAAACAAGTTTTCTCTCTTTCTCTCTCTAGATTATTGAGTGTATTTTGTGAGTATTTAGATACTTGGTGAGTTGTTATTCATCAGTGCGAGTTTCCTTCAGCGTATCCGATATCCAGTCTGAAGTGCTGCTCTTTTGAGGTAAGGGATAATAAGGGATAGTAAGGGATATTAAGGGATGTTATATTCTTCATAATGATGTTATTCTTTCAATATCATTATACTGAAATATTGGTATGGATTTTATTGTGGAATTTTTACCTTTTTGAGTCGGGGTTACTATTCACATATACGGCACTATTCACGTATACGACACTATTCATGTGTATGACACTATTTACGTATATGACATTATTTACGTATACGGTACTATGTACGAATACGAAGTACTATTCATGAGTTACTATTCACAAGTTACTATTCACTAGTTACTATTCACGGGTACTATTCATGACAAAATTGGTTTCTTTTTCTAACCAAATTATAGTTGATTTATGAATATTACTCTTGAAATTAAATCCATATTTTGATCATATTGTTTTTATTATCATATATAACATTTTTATAACCCTGATGTTAAATTTCTCTTTCACTTGAGTGTAAAGATGGGTAAATTATTGGTATGATCGTGACTGAGGAATATTTTTGGCCTGTAGTGCAAAGATGATTTGTTAACTGGTATGATCATGACCATTGAATTTATAATTGAATATCTTTAGTTTAAGTGTAAAGATGAATTGATTAACATGGTTATAATTATTGTTTATATAAATTCTGAAATGATTATATATTTCTTTGAGATATGAATATCTTTGGCCTGTAGTGCAAAGATGAACTGTTGACGAATATCTTTGGCCCGTAGTGCAAAGATGAATTATTGATGAATATCTTTGGCTCGTAATGTAAAGATGACTTGTTGTTGAATATCTTTGGCCTGTAGTGCAAAGATGAGTTGTTGATGAATATCTTTGGGCTGTAGTGCAAAGATGAATTTATTAGTATGATTATGAACAGGAACTGTGATTTGGTATAACCATGATCATTGATGTTTCAGGTAAAAACAGGTGATGAAAATATTCTTCGTCCTAGGTGCGAAGAAAATTTAGAATCACAATTATGATTATGAGTTATTCATATGATTGTGGAAAGGAACTGTTGAGTGATGTTACAGGGATAACATATTGTTGGTGGATTTTTAACATGGAGAAGATAATAGACTTTATAGTCTATTTGACTCTTCTAATGGATTGCTCGTTCCGCTGCAACTATGGTTAAAATTTTTATCATCTACCATATGTTCTAAATCTCTGATTTATTACTGATGAAGACTGTTGATAATTTATTTATCTTTAGTCATGATATTCTTTACTGGGCTAGTTGTGCTCACCCTTTTGTTTCACAATTCCTTTCAGGTAATAAGAGTGTAGCTGGGTCAAGCGGGGGTAACAGGGGAATAGAACGGTGGTCATCATTTAGTAGTTATATTTGGTGAATCATCTAGGGTGAAGCGAACCCAACATTGGAAGGGTGTTTTATCACTATCATACAAGATGTCTAATGACATACAATCTCGTGTCATCATAAGACATGATTGTGCTCATCCACTTGCTGAGTATATTTACGAGCACTACCTATATAATCTTGGTGTTTGTTTGAAGTATAATTCTCAATTAGAGACAGTGGAGATAATGATAAGTCAAGAGAGGACTCACCATTGGGAAGAATATGATAGTAATCTTCTCGTTTTTCTTTGGGACATATTGGGTCAACCAAAGATAATTCTATGGCCATATAATATTTATCACAACCTACAAGCATGGCCTCCCATGTACAAAGGTTTCCTTGTGCACTTCCTAAAGATTCTCATTTCTAAAACAGTTTTTGACTATACCTTTATATAAGGTGTCATTGTGAGGTGTTGTCCACGGTTTAGACATGAGTCACATTTGATATATATTTGTATCCAAACTCACATCATATGTGTTGTTGTATTTTGCACGACAATTATTGTAATAAAGTTGTAGTTATTTTCTGTACCATGTATTTGGCGACTCAGAATAGGTTGGATGAAATAGACCTGTTTTGGGGTTGTCACAGTTAAACTGATAAAATATAATAAACATCAAGTTTAACTGTAGCGAACAAGCAATCCATTAGAAGAGTCAAGTAGAGCATGATATCTACTATCTTCTATGATTTAAAAAGTTTATCATTAATTTTATCGCTGAGACTCAGCTTAAAAAATAATCCACATCATCGAATTACCCCTACACTACGGCCAAGAATATTCATTAGTATCATAACCACAAATTATCCAAGCACTACGGGCCAAGGATATTTGTGTTTTCATCAATGGTCATGATCATGCCAACAACTGTCCATCAATGCACTACTGGCCAATGAGAACTTTTACCACATCATTTGTAACATTACGGTCATGATTATACCGAATAATCCCTGGTCATAATCATACCAAGTCCATCTATACACTACGGGCCAGAGATGACTTTCATCATAATATAAGCATGAGGATGATGACAATGATATAAGAATTCAATTAAAAGAAAGCAAAGGATAAATTTTTAAAGATTTATAATTAAATTTATCCAGAATTCAATAATGTCCAAATTGTCAACATGATACTATTTTGTGGAGTAAAATTCAAGAATAATATTGTATCAAAAATTATTTGGACCGAAAAGAAATTAATTTTTATCATGAATAGTACCCCGGGTGAATAGTAATCGAGTGAATAATACTCTGTGAATAGTAATTCGAGAATAGTACCCCGTGAATAGTAATCTGACATAAAAAGGTTAAAACTTATCAAGAATGCTCAGAATAATATTTTCATAAAAAGATACTGGATGAAGCGCAAATATCAAGGATATTCTACTAATTTCATGGAGTATATAAGTCAAAACTTAACAAAATGAGTATAGAATTCAAAATCTGAAATGAAATAATATTACTTACATACTACAGAGTATGGAAGAAAATATTATTTCATATGAATACTGAACAAAAATAATATCCCTTATCTTAAAAAGAAGAATATTCTAACTAGTATAGCGGGGATATCCTTGAAAAAAACTTGAATTGTTTTATACGCTCAAAGCTTCTTAAAACTCTAAAGAAACACGCTCAATATTATAGAAGAAGAATTCTCTGATTTTGGTGCGATTTTCAATTATAACTAAGCATCCTATTTATAGGATAATGGAAAGGATACTATTTGAATTTTAGAATCATGGACTACACAGTGTTTTTTTTCCCTCTTCACGGGTGCCTTATACAAGGTCACGGATGAAAGAATTTCCATGTAAAACAAAAAACTAATATATATATATATATATATATATATATATATTTAATTACTTACAACACAACAAAATCCGTGAACCATTCCACCAATATACCAATATATATATATATATATATATATATATATATATATATATATATATATATATATATATATATATATATACACACACTGAATAACTTTCTACCTATTATTTTGAAAAATGGGTAAATGGGGGTCCATATAATAAGCAAAATTTACAACAAATACTTTATAAAAATCCCCTCAATATTTTTAACAACATTTATCATCATTATTATAATTTGCAATATTTAACAACTAGATCATTCCTAGGAAAGAGGGGACTTTTCGATAAGGATTTCTCCCTATTGGCGCGCAATTAGGTGACCAAACCTCTCCTCGACAGAACTTTCTAGACATCGTCAATATTGCAAAAAATAATATGAATAACTTCGTCGTCTCAATTATTGATTTAATAATATATAAAATATCGACAATAATTGATTCAAATAACGTGAGATACTATGCAGCAATTATTATAGCAATAATTGAACAAAACTGAGTGACTTCTCACGTAAGCATCAATAATCAATACTGTGTGCTACTATGCAACTACGCATTTTAGTGTACTTTTCATCACCGGGTATTTCAACAGTTAACGGTAAAACTTCCGCCGTTACTTTTATAAAAAGATATTTCTGTCATTTTCTAACTCCGACAATAATTCTGCTGTGGGGTCCACCAATGATTGTGCCGTCGTACGAATATTTCCGGTTAAAACGAATATTCCCCGACTAATCGAATATAATATAACAACTTGCGTACTTTGTAAAATTTATAAATATTACCTACAACTATAACATTATATCAAATTCACTCCTTAATATTTAAAAATGATATTTATAGAAAATTTATCTTTATTCATAAAAGTTGGGGTCTTACAACTATACCGTAACTATTTTTTTTATATGTATAAAACTATTTATTCACATGAATGTACTACTGATTCACATTCATGTACTATTAGGGGAGGTGGTGCAAGTTTGATAATACTTGCAGGACTAAATTAAAAATAAAAGAAAAGATGAATGTATTATACTGTAATATTTCGAGCCCCAAAATGTACAATTATCGAAACTTTATTTTCCTATAAATAGAAGCTCATTTTTCTTTCATTATCACCAATTCACTAAGACTTATAATAGCAATTATAGAGAGAGAAGCTGTAGAGAGAGAAGCTATAGAGAGAAAGAAGAAGAGAAGTATGCTACATCACTATTTCAGTATCCAGTCTTCTTCTGAGGTAAGTGTAGACACTCAAAATTTTCTGCACACCTGTTACTGACATTGCAGGAGGGCAGATTCGTCTTTCAGAGATTACCATGGAAGACAACTCATATCCAGTCCGGATACTACCGAAAGTTCAGTCGCAACCCCAGAACACACATCGGGAGTCTCAATTTCAACCTCGGAGATAACCCCGAGACATGCCATTCCAATACCGAAAATTCCACCGGAGAAGGCCGATTCATCTCGAAGATAACCCCGAGATATTCAGTCTCAGTCCCAACATTGGAAGTAGCAGTTACCAACCTTGGAGATAACCCCGAGGAAGGAAGTTGCAGTTCCAGAGATGACCCCAGAAATGCTTGTTTCAAATGCATGCAATCAGCTTCAAACTCGACACTCACACCAAGGCACTCCGTATAAGACCCGAAGATAACACCGGGAAGACATGCACACCTCAGAGATGACACTGAGGACCTTCAACACTTTTAGCAGTCCAATCTCAGAGATAATCCTAAGCAACGTCTGCTTTATCAGTCTAAACCGGAGATAACCCCGGTAAGGTGCAAAGTCGTCATCTTGCCACCTTGACGCCACATCACACCGTCTCAACACTTCATACATACATTTCTACACAACAATATCCCACAAAAACCAAGGAAGTTTAATCCCGAGTGACTATTACGCATGGTAACCGATAGAATTTGAAGCTTGAAGACCGGAGGGCATGGTCCCATCTTCCTGACTTTGTACAACCTCTAATCCCATGTCATTATGTAACTCTCGACAACGGTGGTCCGAAATAGGTCTTACATACCTCAGTCGGATGCCCGGATTGCAATTCTGAAAGTTCAAGCGGACTTTACAGTGTATGCGTGCACGTACTTCGAGACGACGGGACCCACAAAGCCCGGGGCACCCCAGGCAGCCCTAGGTACACCTGCGGCTCCCCCCTCTATAAATAGAGGGCTTGGGGTGGCCATTTAGAAGAGAAAAAAAGGCGAGAAAGCCCTGTCAAATTTGCTCCGTACTCACCCTAAACTGAGTGCTTTCTCATTTTAAACACTTGTAAGCTCACATATAGCTACTCTTTTGTACCGGCGGGAGCCGAGTGTTCATCCACTTCAAGTTATAGAAGTCTTCTTTGGCAGCCCACTGTAAGCCTTCTTACACACTTTAAAGCATTTCTCTTCATCTTTGCACACATCATTCTTCACGTTGAGAGTCGTGTTGCGTATATTTGCCTGGACTTCAGTCCATGGTTTATTTTAGTTTGTATATACATATATATGCTTATACATATATTTTTATATATGGACTAACATTATCGAGTTATGCCTCGATTGAGCCTAGACTTATGTCTGGAGCGTTTATTTGCTTTTGCATATATATATATATATATATATATATATATATATATATATATATATATATATATATATATACATTTTGTCCCTCCTGGAGTTTACTTCGTGGCGGTTGATCGCTTTTACAACTTTCTTTACATTTCGTCCCGCCTAGAGTGTACTTCGTGGCGGTTGATGGTTTTTATAGCTTTATTTATATTTCGGATCCCCCATGGAGGTACTTTGTGGTGGTTGATCATATATATATATATATATATATATATATATATATATATATATATTGTGATGCCCCCAAAATAGGTATACAACACCCATTCTGAGTCGCCAAAATACATGGTACAGAAACAACTACATCTTTACTGTTACAACATAAGAACTGTGAGTTTAAATACAAATATTGTCATCTAGACAATATCCATACTCAAATAAGTCCTCATCACAATTATTGATACATTATTTCATAAAAATGGTGAGAACTACTAAAATAACTTCTAGAACCATCATTCCATACCCCGACTAGTACTTGCTACATTCTCGCCTCCTGAGAAAAATGGAACAAAAAGAAAAGGGTGAGCTCAACTAGCCCAGTAAAGAACATTATGACTAAGATAATACAGAACAAATTATCGTTAATCTTCAACAGGGAAAAATCTATTAGAATACAATAGACAACAAGTTTTAAATCAATAACTGCAGCGGAAACAACAAATCATTAGAAGAGTCAAGTAGAGAATGAGTTCTACTATCTTCTAAGATTTAAAAGTCCATCATCAATATTTTATCCCTGTAAAAACAATCAATAACCATCTTTAATCAAATATTCATCTTTGCACTACAGACCAAAAATATTCATTTGTATCACCAGTCAGTCATGTTCATCTCAACACCTGTTCATCTTTGCACTACGGGCCAAAGATATTCATCAGTTAATCATTCATCTTTGCACTACAGGCCAAAGATATTCAGTAATATCATCATTTAGGACTGAGGATGATGAAAAATATCTTAAAGAAAACGAATCCAGTGAAACAAAATAACAAATATTAAGGATTCGTATTTCGATTTATCCATGTCCAAAAATACCTTATAATTATTCATAGTGAAGTAAAATTCAAGAATGATTAAAACATGGATACAATCAAAGCTAGTACCCAGAATAGATATTTTGGACGCAAAGAAGAAAATTTCATTTTTCGGTGGATAGTAACTCGTGAATAGTAACTCATGAATAGTAACCCCGACGTGAAAAGTTCTAAATTTGATAAAAATTTCCAACCAATATTTCGGCATAATGATATTGAAGAAATAATATCATTTTCGAATAAAATAACATCCCTTACCTCATAAAGACAGTACTTCTGGTCGGAATACCGGTATAAGGCTGAAAGAAACTTGCTCTGATGAATAGAAACTCTCAAAGTATCAAATACTCACAAAATACACTCAATAATCTAGAGAGAGAAAGAGAGAAAACTTGTTTCTGGTGTGATTTTCAATTCTAACTTAAGCACCTATTTATAGGAAAATGCTAGAACGCCAAAGGAGACTAAATAATAAAATATTATTATTACAAAACTCATTTCTACGCATGCCTAAAGACCAACTCAGCCACCAACCATCCTTGACCCAAATTAGCAGCCCACATGTGTTAGAATAAAAGTGGGTCCCACCCATAATTAATAAAAATCATTTTATTTTTCAAAACTTCAATAATTCATAGAAAATAACCCTTTTATCAAAAAATTTGAATCTCTCGTTTTTTTATAGGAAATTCAATTCTCTACAACTTTACAGAAGAAAATTTTTCCAAATTCCAAACAGAAATTGACCGAAATCCATAAACGGGCGATTTTACAGGCTATAATCAAATTTCAGTCAAGAAATGGGGTCCACCGACACACAAAACATGTGTTAATCATTTAATACAACGAAAAAAATACTCTTCCTCCTCATATACTCATATATCCCACATTCATTGTAAAACTATCACCATTATTATATTATTAAATATAATAATAAATTATTTTATCAGAAAAAATAAAATATCATTTTTTAATAATTGTCACTTAAAAAATTTTCTCCATCTATATCCACATAAAATTAATATTTTCCTCATCATATAAATCAATAATTAATTATTCACAAATAATATTACAGAATCACAGTACTGGCAACCAGGCCGTTCCCAGGAAAGATGGGGCTTTCCATTAAGGATTTCTCCTTACTGGCGCACAATTAGATGACCAAACCTCTCATTAGACAGAACTTTCTAGACATTGCCAATAATGTTATCTAATAATATTATTTAAATAATATGAATTATTAATCTGATAATGGAAATACTGTGTAGTGACAATTATTGAAACAACAGTAATATAAAATATCAACGCAGCAATTATTGAATCAATAAAATAAAATACTGAACAGTAATTATTGTAACCATTATTGAGTAGTGCCTTCTTACGTAAAAAACAATAATTGGTGCAATACAGTGTGCTACTGTGCAACAACGCGTATTACTGTGTTTTAACCACCGGGTATTCTAACAGTATTAACGGTAACAACTACGCCGTTATTTATAAACAACTTATACTTGTCGTTTTCTTCATCCAATCGCTCTCAGTTATGGGGCTCACAAAAGACTGCGCCGTCGTACGAATATTCCACGACCAAATGAATATTTCCCGATAACAATGAATATTTTATAACCACCTGCTTATTTAAAATATTTGCGTATTTTACCCATAACTAACCTCGTTAATCAATTTAACCCTTACTATTTCAAAATAATAAATAGAGGGAATTTAAATTTTATTTATTAATAATTTGGGGTCTTACATATATATACAATTTTTATATATTTACCTGCTTACTTCTTTCATATCTATTGCGGCATCATGTGAGCCTAGGAATCATGTGATCACAGATTCAGCTTACTGGGTCTAGATTCGATTCCCGTGATGGACATTTTCAGCTGTAAGCAGCTTGTAAATTTATTCATGGTGTTTGGATTTCCTCAGATGACTTTCATGCCCACGAGGAGTTCGACACTTCTTTGTACATTATTTTCTCGAAGATGCTTCGCATCTCGAAAATAAAAGCAATCAAGACGAACACTTAATAAAATGGAAGTTTAAAAGGTCTCAATTACTATTGAGCACAATGGTTTGAAAAACCTCTTTTATAAAATATCACTGTCATATCTTGTTTAAAACTGAATTTTTACACAAATTCAAACCCTGTGTATATAGGTGCGAACGAGGCCTCACACTACTTTCAAATAACAGCACATTGACCCCCCCACACACATTCATATAACACTTTCTTAAAAAGTGGCGGTCACCATGGTAACACAGATGTCGGAGGGTGCCTAACACCTTCCCTCTGTATAAGCAAGTCCCCGGACCCTAATGAATCTCGGTTTCACAAACCCGTTTAGCAGTGTCACATCTCTGGATCAATGTGCAAACCTTTTCTCGGTTGTGTTGGTACAACTATATAAAAAACCAACTGGCGACTCTTAACAATCCATCGTCGACATGATACATGTCAGACCTTTTTCACTTATTTTTTCAAACAAATCTCACCTAACATGAGAACACCAAAGAACAAGAAACGAAAAGGGACAAATACAAATTCAGACGTCGACAGGTGGCGACTCTTCTGGGGACTCCAGTAAGAGGACTCAAGCCGTTATTACAAACTTTTCAAAATTGTTATATGCTTGTGTGTGGATATTGCATTTACATTTATGATGAATGTGTAAGAATGCATATATTTTACTACGCTTAATGCTTTACACTATATCTACTTGTTATATTAGTGCTTCGCACATGTTATCATTTTCATAAACGGTGAGACACGTTGTATGTGAATGTATGTTGTGTGGTTCCTCCACCAGGAGGCTATCTTATCGGTGTTTGATTACTGGACTCGTAGGAAGACTAATTCCAATTAGGCTCAGGAAAGGCACCACCCAAATTCGCTCCAGTTGAAAGACCGGATTAACTTTCTGTTGAGTAAATTGCGATGATTTGGGAACCTTCATGCCAAAAAGCCGCGAGAGTAACCTAAGATAGGTCAGCCTCTGATAAACCAAACGCAGAAGAAAGTCTCTTCATGCTTTCTCATTTCAAAATTACTCGTAAAGTCAATTACTTGTAATTACATTCCATATTCATCTCCATATAATGAGAAATATGAAGAAATGTGTGTACATACATATTTAAATTAACATGCTATCTTGTATTACAAACAGCTAACATCCGTTTTGCAGGACAAAATTCCTAAAACGGATACATCACATAGCATGTAAACATTTACATATTCCCTAAAGACTAAACTATGCAAGTCTTTTGCAGGGAAACAATCAGACCTACTATCCGGTCAAAATCCAAAAAGGTCGCGAGCCTACAACCAATTATGTCATCATCAAACCAGACTGACCTTAATCCAATTTCTCACAAAGAATTTGACGGATTAAGTAAATAAATCACAGATTTGGCTGTTCTGCTTAAAGAACTACACCAGTCTACTCAGAGTATAAGGATACCCGTACATGCTGAATCCTCTACACAAGGAGGAACCCAAGGTTCTGATAAAGCCATTACAGTACCTGAGCTTCAGTTGGATACGACCAACAAAATTCATGATGCCACCCATCT
The DNA here is from genome assembly GCA_016801055.1 of Panax notoginseng. Lineage (NCBI taxonomy): Eukaryota > Viridiplantae > Streptophyta > Magnoliopsida > Apiales > Araliaceae > Panax > Panax notoginseng. The sequence continues at coordinate 194,575,145 of CM029014.1, forward strand.
CAAAGGAGATCCAGACACCGGTGACATCAGGAAGAAAGTCCTTCAAATGGAAGAAACCCTTCGTGCTATCAAAGGAATTGGAGCACACGAGAGTGTCTCATATGCTGACCTTTATATTTTCCCTTGAGTTCATTATCCAGAAAACTTCAAAGCTCCTGACTTCGAAAAGTATGATGGGTTAGGAGATCCTTACACACATTTGAAAGTGTTCATTGGAGAACTTGGATCTTATGCAGAGGACGAGAAGCTCAGAATGCAGCTGTTCCAAAAGAGTCTGACTGGAGAAGCCCGTTCGTGGTATACCAGATTAGACAACTCAAAGATCCATAGCTGGGAAGAGCTAGCTCACGCCTTCCTCACATAATATAGCTTCCAGTCTTAGACGGCTCCTGACAGGTACCATATTACCAAGGTCAAGAAATAGTCTAATGAGTCTTTTAGAGAGTATGCTCAAAGGTGGAGGCGCCTAGCTGCTCAAGTTATTCCTTCCATGACAGAGTCAGAAATGGTCATGACCTTCATAGACATACAAGAAGCTCCTTTCTATGAAAGAGTCTTAGCTGGCATTGGTAAACCATTTTTTGAAATGATTAAACACGAGGAGATGGCTGAGATGGGATTGAAGTCAGGAAAGATTCAAGACCTAGCTGCCCTTAAAGCTGTTACTGAGCACATACAATCCAGAACTTATGGAAACAACCCCCGGAGGGTCCATAAAAAGAAAGAGGGGGATGTTTCCTTGATACTACAAGGTCAGAAAGGCTATCAGAATATGCCGATTTAGAGGAGAAATTACACTCCCTTTCAAGCTCAGTCTTTAAGCCCTCCATTGCCAAAGGGTGGAGAAGTTAAACGCCCTTGAGTGTTCACACCCTTAGGGAACTCCCTCGAGAACATTCTCACTCTTTTGATGACTCAGAAGAAAATTACGCATCTTCTTCCACTAGCCAACCCTAATGGGAGGGGTTTTAATGCTGTTCAGAAATGTGCTTATCATGTCGGGGCACCTGGACATGATAATCAAGATTGTTGGGCCTTGAAACAAAAGATCCAAGATTTGATAGACAACGGTGAGATTGTGGTCACCAAACCAGATCAACCTCACGTGCAAGACAACCCTCTTCCTCAACACAAAGAGGAAGAGATCAACATGATTAATTGGAGCAGTGGACAGAGTTCCAATTTTAACGGTGAATCATCCCAGACCATCAAAGACAGTGTTGACAAATGGGATTATGCTAAGTTCCAGTTTGTAATGGAACGAAAGATGAAAGCTTTGTGTAAGCAGATTGAGCAATTGGCCGAACTGGTGACCTATCAACATCAAGTCACACGCCAATTAGTCAGCCAGGAGCATGCTAGTCTCCTCTCTTTTGTTATGAATACTCCCTCGTCACCTTCAGGAAATGAAACACTGGAGGACAAAGTGACGAAGAGAGCAAATGCCAAAGCCCTTCAGGATTTTTCTAATAGAAGGGAATTTACATACCTGGGCCAACCTATGGAGGAAATCCTTCAAATGCTAATCAATGAAGGAAGGATCACTTCCCTTCTACCTCCAATTAATCCCCGTTTAGGAAAGTTCAATTCTGATGGAGTATGTTAATATCACTCCCATTCTCGTGGTCACAGCACAGAAGAATGCTGGGCACTCCGCCACCTTATTCAGAATCTAATTGACAGCGGTGTCCTGCAACTGGCAGATGACGATACTATATTGTTTGAGAGTGAGAATACCTGTCCTACTAAATGGAGGGGACTGGTAGCAGTTATATCCGCTAAGGCTGATGGGACTATCAAACCATTCACAATACAAGTAATTTAACTCAAGGGAGTTGACAATCCTTTGAAAATGGCTGCTCTAGAGCCAATCCGCTTACCATTCAGAGCACAATATCCTATTATCAGCTTACAAAAAGTTCCATGAAATTATGGAGAAGCTGAAGGATCCACCTCTCATACAACTGCTGTAGTGTCGAAGAAAAATCCACTGTATCTTCCCCAAAGGGTGATGAAGCTTGCCATCAAATCAAAGGGGAAGATTCTCATGAAGAAAATTGAAAAGTTCCTCTGCACTATGGGTCATAATGAAGCCAAGGTGGTTTTAAGCTTAAAAGAAGCTCCACATCAAATTTCAATATTGGACTTGGTATTAACTTCCGAGGATCATAGGAAGATTTTATTAAAGGTTTTGGAAGAAGCCTACTTACCGAAATTAGTGGATGTGAAAAAAATTCAACACTTGGTTGATCACATTTTTAACAACAATGTGATATCCTTCACTGATGATGACATAACGCCCGAAGGTATCAATCATTGCAAGCCATTGCACATTGCGGTTTTGTCCTTCGGGTACATGATAGCTGGAGTTTTGATAGATGGAGGTTCGTCTCTGAATATCTGTCCTTACGCTACATTGCTGAAGATGAATGTCAATCTCACCCAGATCCGAAGCAGCCATACGGTTATTAAAGCTTTTAACGGAGCTCGCCGGAATTCAGTCAGAGAGATTGGGCTGCTAATCAAGATTGGTCCCCATACATTCTGTGTATCTTTTCACGTGCTCAAGATAGATTCAGGATACAACCTGCTCTTGGGAAGACCGTGGATTCATATGGTTGGGGCAGTCCCCTCCACCCTTCATCAGTAACTTAAATACATTATCAATAATAGCCTAGTCACGATTAACGCTAAACTGGAATGTCCTCAATATGGTGACATACCATTCATCAACGTCAATTCAGATGTTGAGCCAGTCAGTTTTCATGCCTTGAAAATGAGCAACACTCAATACCATGCTATTGGAATGCCATTTCCCGTACCTAAGATTTCTGCCGAAGTAATGTCGGCTACCTAAGAGATGATGTCATTGGGTCATCAGCCAGGATAAGGGCTGGGTAATGATCACCAGGGTATTAAGCACCCAATTCAAGTGTTCAGTCAAACTGGGACAGCTGGACTAGGCTATTCTGCCAGTTCTAGTCACAAGAATCCTTATAAGCATCAGCAGATTCCTCCAGCTTCAGCCACACGACGCTTATCTTCACCTGCAAATCCTGAGCCCGTACAATCTCCAGTAAAGGTGCCAGCCAACGTAATGACTATGTTATTTCCCAAGCCGATACTGGTGAAGGAGAATGAAGTATTTGTTCTAGATCCCGCAGTGGAAGAAGAGGAACAAAGAATTAAACAAGACATCGTCAGAATGATGTCAGGCATATGCATCATTGTCCATGATGAACATACAAATAGATACACCCCAGACGATGATTGCCCATATATAATGGTTATCATTCGGGAAAAAGAGGACGATGACAGCCCCTCCATCACTATAGTTGTAAGACCCCAACTTTTATAAATAAAGATGAATTTTCTATAAATATTATTTTTGAATATTATGGAATTAATTTAATATAATGTTATAGTTGTGGGTAATATTTATAAATTTTGCAAAGTACGCAAGTTGTTATATAATATTCGATTGGTCGGAGAATATTCGTTTTAACAGGGAATATTTGTACAACGACACAATCATTGATGGACCCCACAACGGAATTATTGTCGGATTGAGAAAACGACAAAAATATTTTATTAAAAATAACGGCGGAAGTTTTACCATTGTTACTGTTGAACTACTCGGTAGTAAAAGTACAGTAATACGTGTGGTTGCATAGTAGCACACGGTATTGATTATTAATGCTTATGTGAGAAGTCACTCAGTTTGATTCAATTATTGTCAGTTAATAATATGAATTATTTAGCGATAATGACGTTTTGTTTTATTCGTATTATTAACGTAATAAAACAGAAACATCTTTTTATATAAAACAGAATACTTTATTAAAGTTATTCTATAAATAGAATATATTATATTTTATTTAAAAGATTTTTCTTTAAATATGGACCGTCAGATTAAAGTAATCAATCTGGACCGTTCATGGATTGGTTACTATGCATTCTATTTTTCTATAAATAGCAGCTCATTCCTTCATTATTTCTTACGAATTCACTGAACTCTAGAGAGAGAAACTATAGAGAGAAACTATAGAGAGGGAGAAGAAGAGTATTCTGCTACTTAACTACTTCCTTATTTCATCTCTTCTTTAAAACGGTAAGGGGTGTTATTCTTTCTTATTCATGAAGAGAACTGTTGTTATTCCATTTCTTATTATTCTGTTGGAATAACCTGTATACGCGGTCTACCCTATACTTGGTGACATTCTTCTATTATTCTGTTGGAACATCCTGTCTGTGTGTTTTACACCGGACCTGGTTCCGTTTTTATTATTATTCTGTTGGAACATCCTGTCTGTGTGTTTTACACCGGACCTGGTTCCGTCTTGTTATTATTCTGTTGGAACATCCTGTCTGTGTGTTTTACACCGGACCTGGTTCCATTATTTATTATTCTGTCGGAATATCCTGTCTGTGCGTTTACGCCGGACCTGGTTCCATTATTTATTATTCTGTCGGAATATCCTGTCCGTACGTTTATGCCGGACCTGGTTCCATTATTTATTATTCTGTTGGAATAACCTGTCTGTGCGGTCTATCGCATGCATGGTGATTTCTTTTGTTATTCCATTCTTTATTATACTCAGTTGGTTAAGTTTTAACTTCTATACTCCATGAAATTAGTGGAATATCCTTGATAATTGCGGTTCATCCAGTATCTTTTCATGAAAATATTCTTCTAAGCATTCTTGAATTTTACTCCACAAAGCAGTATCATGTTGACAATTTGGACGTTGTTAATTCTTGGATAAATTAATTCTTGAACTTGTTTTATTGAATTCTTATATCATTGTCATCATCCTCATGTTTATAAAATGTTGAAAGTCATCTGTGGCCTGTAGTGCATAGATGGACTTGGTATGATTATGACCAGGGATTATTCGGTATAATCATGACCGTAATGTTACAAATGATGTGGTAAAAGTCCTTATTGGCCCGTAGTGCATTGATGGACAGTTGTTGTCATGATCATGACCATTAATGAATACACGAATATCCTTGGCCGTAGTGCAGGGTGATTCGATGATGTGAATTATTTTATTAAGCTGAGTCCCAGCGATCACAGTGTTGAAAAACCTTTTAAATCATAAAAGATAGTAGAGTTTATTTTCTACTTGACTCTTTTAATGGATTGCTTGTTCCGCTGCAGTTAAACTTGATGTCTATTATATTTTATCAGTTTAACATTGTTAAAGGCTAATGATAATTTATTCTGCAATATCTTAGTCATAATATTTCTTACTGGGCTAGTTGAGCTCACCCTTTCTTTCACTGTTCTCTTCAGGAAATGAGAACGTAGCTGGGGCAAGTCGGGGAACGGAGTGATGGTCCGAATGATAGTATTAGTTAGTAGTCCTCACTATTCTATGTAATAGTGTGATAATAAATGTAATGAGGACTCCTTTTGAGTATGAATACTCTCTAGAAGATAATATTTGTATTCAAACTCACAGTTTATGTTTTGTCGTATTGTACACGACAGTTGTATTAATAAGTTGTATTTGTATTCTGTACTATGTATCTGACGACCCAAGATGGGTGATGTATACCTAATTTTGGGGGCGTCACAGTTGGTATCAGAGCTTAGGGATATGATCCCTGGCTAAGATGTGAGAATAGAACTAGGAGGGGAGAGACGGGGAATTCCTTCGCTAGTATGACCTACCTAAGTTTATTTGCATGGTATTTAATTGGTCGGTCATAATATAAGGATAATATATGACATATCAATTAACTTTTATTTTGTGGCAGTATCTGAAAATGGCATCTGAGAATGTTGAGAATAGCAATGGAGCACAGGCGACTGTTGATTCACCACATATCAATAATCAGGATAATGTGCATCAGGAAGGTGACAATCCTCATGCAAACAACAACACTGACCAGATGATGAATGATGGAATGTTCAGAAACTTTATGCAGTTCATGCAACAGCAGGCGAGAGCGGCTCCTGTCCAAAATATAGGTGGAAACACTGAAAACTCTCGGACGGTCACCGCTAAACAGTTCAAGGAGCTGGGACCACCAGAGTTTAAGGGAGAGCCAAAACCACTTATAGCGGAAACATGGATAAAGCAGATTACCAAGATATTTGATGTCTTGGGATGCTCCGAGGAGCAAAAGGTTCCCTTTGCCGCCTTTATGTTGCGAGGAGAGGCAGATTACTGGTGGAAATCGATTAAGCGTACTCAACCTGCCGCACTGAAGATGTCTTGGGAGAAGTTCCAAGAGCTGTTCAATGACAAATACTTTCCCGAAAGTGTTCGTCACATGAAGGAGGTGGAGTTCATCAAATTGGAGCAGAATAATATGACCGTGTCGCAGTATGAGGCTAAATTTGCTGAGTTGTCCCGGTTTGCGTCCCACTTGGTGGATAATGAAGAGCGAATGACGCGAATGTTTTTACGAGGTTTGAAACCTGAGATACGTCAACATCTTATTTCTCATAAACTGTGTTTGTATTCAGATGTTGTGAATAGGGCTCAGTTAGTGGAGCGCGATAACGAGTCAACGCAACCAAAAGAGAGCAGTCGACAAAATGATAATACCAGTGAGAGCAGTCATCGAAGCGGTGACAACAAGCGTGGAGGGAATCAACAGGCCAGAAATGGTAACCACTTCGGTGGTAATCAGGGCCAAAACAATAAGAATGGTCATTTCAAGAAGAGGAGATTCAACAATGATGGAAAGACGTCAGCACCAGCACCCGTTGTTAAGGAAGGAGAACGACCACCTATCATATGTTTCAAATGCGGAGGGGAGGGGCACATCAGTCCAAACTGCGCGATGCCGTCTAAAGCATGTTATAATTGTGGAAGAGAAGGTCATTTAGCTCGATTTTGTCGTTTACCAAAAACAAGTTCAGCCAAGATGGAGACACCAAAGGCCGTCCCAGAAAAGTCAAAACCGGTAGTGCAAGGGAGAGCGTTTGTTGTGACCTCCCAGAAAGCAAGGAACCCGAATGAGGTCATCACGGGTAAGCTTATCATAAACTCTAACGAAGTCTATACTTTATTTGATACCGGTTCTACCCATTCTTTTATTTCTCCTACTTGCGCTCATCGATTAAATTTGATTCCGGAGAAATTAGACTTTGACTTATCTGTTGAAACTCCATTGGGAAAAACCTTCATTACAGCCACGGTTTATAAGTCTTGTTTGGTTCAAGTTGGTACCCACACATTACCTGTCGATCTTATTTCATTAAAAATACTTGCATTTGACGTGATTCTAGGGATTGATTGGTTAACTACTCATCATGCAAAAATTGATTGTTTTCGTAAGGTTGTTAGCTTTCATATTCCTAATCGACCTATTATGCGAATTCAAGCAACCAAACCATTAAAATCAATCGCTGTCATCTCAAGCCATAAAGCTATTCGTTTATTGAAAAACGGATGTCAAGCTTTCTTAGCTCATGTCACGGATCTAAACAAAAATACGTCAGTTTTGAATGATATTTCTATTGTTAATAAATTCCCTGACGTATTCCCTGAAGAACTTCCTGGCCTACCCCCAGAGCGTGAAATTGAATTTTGTATCGACCTTGAACCCGGTACAAAACCCATTTCCAAAGCCCCATATCGAATGGCTCCTATTGAACTTCAGGAGTTAAAGATCCAACTGCAGGAATTGTTAGACATTGGCTTTATTCGTCCTAGTACTTCTCCTTGGGGTGCTCCTGTGCTATTCGTGAAGAAGAAAGATGGAAGTATGCGACTTTGTATTGATTATCGGGAGTTGAATCATGTCACCATCAAAAATAGGTACCCATTGCCACGTATTGATGACCTGTTTGACCAGTTGCAAGGAGCACAATTCTTTTCAAAGATCGATCTTCGTTCTGGATATCATCAGCTGAAGGTTAGAACTGAGGATATTCCAAAGACGGCTTTTAGAACTCGGTACGGGCATTATGAATTCCTAGTCATGTCCTTTGGATTGACTAATGCTCCTGCTGCCTTCATGGATATGATGAACCGGGTATTCAAGGAATATTTGGATCACTTTGTGGTCGTCTTTATTGATGACATCCTTATTTATTCCAAAAGCCGTGAAGATCATGAGCAACACTTGAGGCTGGTACTCCAAAAGCTTCGTGAATACAAGCTTTATGCCAAGTTGAAGAAATGCGAGTTCTGGCTGGAGGAGGTAGCATTCCTTGGGCACGTAGTATCAAGTCGTGGAATATCTGTTGACCCGGCAAAGATTGAAGCTATTCAAAGCTGGGAGCAACCTAAATCAGTGACCGAAGTACGTAGCTTTCTTGGTTTAGCTGGTTATTATCGGAGATTCGTGGAAGGATTTTCTCGAATCGCTACTCCATTAACTCAGCTGACTCGGAAAGATACAAAGTTTGGTTGGAGCGAAGAATGTGAGCAGAGTTTTCAAGAACTCAAGAGGAGACTCATTTCAGCACCTGTTCTAACAATACCATCTGGCTCGGAGGGATTTGTCATCTACAGTGATGCTTCGAGCAAAGGGTTGGGATGCGTTCTCATGCAACATGGAAAAGTCATAGCCTATGCATCAAGACAACTCAAGGAATATGAGAGGAATTATCCTACTCATGATCTAGAGTTGGCAGCTGTTGTCTTTGCACTTAAAATTTGGAGGCATTACTTGTATGGGGAGAAGGTGGAGATCTTTACGGATCATAAAAGCCTCAAATATTTCTTCACTCAAAAGGAACTCAACATGCGACAACGACGTTGGCTTGAACTGTTGAAAGATTATGATCATACCATTCAATACCATCCTGGAAAAGCGAACGTGGTAGCTGACGCATTGAGTAGAAGATCATATGCAAGTACGAGTGCGATATTGTCAACACAAAGGCCCATTTTGTGTGATTTGCAAAGGATGGAGATAGAGTTAAAGACTCCAGGGACCCATGTGATGATGGCGAATATACGAGTAGAACCAACTTTAATCGATAAAGTTAAAGCTGCTCAAGCTACAGACCTGGAGCTGATGCGTATGAGGAAGAAAGTGCAAGAAGGTGCTATGCCGGAAGCAAGAATCGATGAAGAAGGAATACTTCGAGTCAACTCCAGACTTTGTGTTCCTAACAACCCTGATTTAAAGTATGAAATCATGATGGAGGCGCACAACACACCGTTTGCAATCCATCCTGGAAGTACCAAAATGTATCATGATCTTCGTCATACATTTTGGTGGAGCAATATGAAGAGAGAGATAGCGTTGTTTATCTCAAGGTGTCTAACTTGTCAACGAGTCAAAGCGGAGCATCAAGTACCAAAAGGTCCATTGCAACCACTTGAAATTCCAGAATGGAAGTGGGAGCACATTACCATGGATTTCGTTACCGGTCTTCCTAGGGTTTCTCAAGGTATTGATGCGATTTGGGTCATTGTTGATAGATTGACCAAGTCTGCTCATTTCTTACCGATACGAGAAACTTATACACTTGAACGTCTTGCTCGTATGTACATAAACGAGATTGTAAGACTGCATGGTATGCCAGTATCCATAGTTTCTGACCGAGACCCAAGATTCACTTCACGATTTTGGGTTAGTTTACAAAAAGCTATGGGCACGATTTACGATTTAGTTCGGCATATCATCCTCAGACGGACGGACAATCAGAGAGGACTATTCAAACTCTGAAGATTTATTAAGACTCTGTGTCTTTGACTTCAAGGGAAGTTGGGACAAGTTCTTACCATTGGTGGAGTTTTCCTACAACAACAGTTATCAAGCAAGTATTGGCATGGCTCCATTCGAAGCATTGTATGGAAGAAAATGTCGTTCTCCAGTATGCTGGGATGAGGTGGGTGAAGCAACGTTGTTGGGACCGGAGTTGGTACGTATGACTACAGAAAAGATTCAAACGATCCGACAACGTATAAAAACCTCACAAGATCGACAAAAGAGTTATGCTGATCTTCATCGAAAGGACGTGGAATTTGATATAGGAGATCATGTGTTCTTACGTGTTGCTCCATGGAAAGGAGTTACGAGATTTGGAAAGAGAGGAAAGCTCAATCCTCGATTCATCGGTCCATTTTTAATCCTCGATCGAGTAGGAACTGTGGCTTATAGACTCGCTTTACCGCCAAGTATGTCTCGTGTTCATAACGTTTTTCACATATCCATGTTACGCAAATATGTGGAAGACCCGAACCACATTATTGAGTTAGAACCGGACGAAATAGCGGAGAATTTGACGTATGAAGAAGTTCCTGTTCAAATCTTGGATAAGAAGGAACATATTCTACGCTCCAAGGTTATACCTCAAGTCAAAGTTTTGTGGAGAAACCACGATGTTGAGGAAATGACTTGGGAGTTAGAATCTGAAATGAAATCAAGGTATCCTTACCTCTTCGACATACCAGGTACGTACCCTAATTTCGAGGGCAAAATTTCATAAGAAGGGGAGGTTGTAAGACCCCAACTTTTATAAATAAAGATGAATTTTCTATAAATATCATTTTTGAATATTATGGAGTTAATTTGATATAATGTTATAGTTGTGGGTAATATTTATAAATTTTGCAAAGTACGCAAGTTGTTATATAATATTCGATTGGTCGGGGAATATTCGTTTTAACAGGGAATATTCGTACAACGGCACAATCATTGGTGGACCCCACAACAGAATTATTGTCGGATTGAGAAAACGACAAAAATATTTTATTAAAAATAACGGCGGAAGTTTTACCATTGTTACTGTTGAACTACTCGGTAGTAAAAGTACAGTAATACGTGTGGTTGCATAGTAGCACACGGTATTGATTATTAATGCTTATGTGAGAAGTCACTCAGTTTGATTCAATTATTGTCAGTTAATAATATGAATTATTTAGCGATAATGACGTTTTGTTTTATTCGTATTATTAACGTAATAAAACAGAAACATCTTTTTATATAAAACAGAATACTTTATTAAAGTTATTCTATAAATAGAATATATTATATTTTATTTAAAAGATTTTTCTTTAAATATGGACCGTCAGATTAAAGTAATCAATCTGGACCGTTCATGGATTAGTTACTATGCATTCTATTTTTCTATAAATAGCAGCTCATTCCTTCATTATTTCTTACGAATTCACTGAACTCTAGAGAGAGAAACTATAGAGAGAAACTATAGAGAGAGAGAAGAAGAGTATTCTGCTACTTAACTACTTCCTTATTTCAGCTCTTCTTTAAAACGGTAAGGGGTGTTATTCTTTCTTATTCATGAAGAGAACTGTTGTTATTCCATTTCTTATTATTCTGTTGGAATAACCTGTATACGCGGTCTACCCTATACTTGGTGACATTCTTCTATTATTCTGTTGGAACATCCTGTCTGTGTGTTTTACACCGGACCTGGTTCCGTTTTTATTATTATTCTGTTGGAACATCCTGTCTGTGTGTTTTACACCGGACCTGGTTCCGTCTTGTTATTATTCTGTTGGAACATCCTGTCTGTGTGTTTTACACCGGACCTGGTTCTATTATTTATTATTCTGTCGGAATATCCTGTCTGTGCGTTTACGCCGGACCTGGTTCCATTATTTATTATTCTGTCGGAATATCCTGTCTGTGCGTTTACGCCGGACCTGGTTCCATTATTTATTATTCTGTTGGAATAACCTGTCTGTGCGGTCTATCGCATGCATGGTGATTTCTTTTGTTATTCCATTCTTTATTATACTCAGTTGGTTAAGTTTTAACTTCTATACTCCATGAAATTAGTGGAATATCCTTGATAATTGCGGTTCATCCAGTATCTTTTCATGAAAATATTCTTCTAAGCATTCTTGAATTTTACTCCACAAAGCAGTATCATGTTGACAATTTGGACGTTGTTAATTCTTGGATAAATTAATTCTTGAACTTGTTTTATTGAATTCTTATATCATTGTCATCATCCTCATGTTTATAAAATGTTGAAAGTCATCTGTGGCCTGTAGTGCATAGATGGACTTGGTATGATTATGACCAGGGATTATTCGGTATAATCATGACCGTAATGTTACAAATGATGTGGTAAAAGTCCTCATTGGCCCGTAGTGCATTGATGGACAGTTGTTGGTATGATCATGACCATTAATGAATACACGAATATCCTTGGCCGTAGTGCAGGGGTGATTCGATGATGTGGATTATTTTATTAAACTGAGTCCCAGCGATCACAGTGTTGAAAAACCTTTTAAATCATAAAAGATAGTAGAGTTTATTTTCTACTTGACTCTTTTAATGGATTGCTTGTTCCGCTGCAGTTAAACTTGATGTCTATTATATTTTATCAGTTTAACATTGTTGAAGGCTAATGATAATTTATTCTGCATTATCTTAGTCATAATATTTCTTACTGGGCTAGTTGAGCTCACCCTTTCTTTCACTGTTCTCTTCAGGAAATGAGAACGTAGCTGGGGCAAGTCGGGAAACAGAGTGATGGTCCGAATGATAGTATTAGTTAGTAGTCCTCACTATTCTATGTAATAGTGTGATAATAAATGTAATGAAGACTCCTTTTGAGTATGAATACTCTCTAGAAGACAATATTTGTATTCAAACTCAAAGTTTATGTATTAATAAGTTGTATTTGTATTCTGTACTATGTATCTGACGACCCAAGATGGGTGATGTATACCTAATTTTGGGGGCGTCACAATAGTCAACCAGGACTTTGCCCTCGATAATTGGAGCATCACTCCTTGCATTGGCCGACGAGGGTTAAACCGGCAGGAATTATTTCTGCCCTGTAGATAATCAGAACTCCTTACTTTTATGTACAATATTAGCAGTCATTTTGTCATTATATGCTAACACCTTGTATGATTAAATAATTTTATATATACCAAGTGAAAGCATATTTTGTTTTAGGATTTTGAACTTAGATGTGCCTGTACTTGTTGGTAAGATGCCTCTTCTCCACAAGGATTGTAACTTTGATGAAAAATTAGACTCAGACTTGATGGAAATACAAGAGGACATTGAGGTGCCTCCAGAGATCAAAGAATGGGTCGAAGACAAACCTAAACCAACCTTGATCAAACCACCTCCTTTAATCTCGGAACCTTAAAAATCCTTAAGTTAATCCAGATTGGTTCAGACCTTACCCCAAACTAGAGGAATGACATGGTTACGCTACTAACCCAATTCCAGGATATGTTTGCATGGTCTCATTGTAAGACCCCGAATTTTATGAAATAAAATTATTCAATTTTTCTTATAATTACTATTCAGTAAATGGTTAAATTGATAAATATTAAAGTTAAGGGTGATATATGAATTTTTTTTCGAAATACACAAGTGATTATAAAATATTCATTGTTGTCGGGGAATATTCGTTTGGTCGTGGAATATTCTTTCTGTCGGGGAATATTCGTACGATGGCGCAGCCATTTGTGGGCCCCATAACAAAATAACTGTCGGGTGAAGAAAATGATAAATTTGAGTTTTTACAAATAACGACATAGTTGTTACCGTTAACACTGTTGGAATACCCGGTGGTTAAAATACAGTAATACGTGTTATTGCACAGTAGCACACGGTATTGCATAATATTTTTAAAATTATTGATTCTTACGTAAGAAGGCACTATTCATTAATTGTTACAGTAATTAATTTTTAATATTTTATTTTATTAATTCAATAATTGCTACGTTGAAATTTTATATTATTGTTGTTCAATAATTGTCACTGCACAGTATTTCCCATTATCAGATCAATAATTCATATTATTTGAATAATATTATTAGATAACATTATTGGCAATGTCTAGAAAGTTCTGTCTAAGGAGAGGTTTGGTCACCTAATTGCGCGCCAGTAAGGAGAAATTCTTATTGGAAAGCCCCCTCTTTCCTGGGAACGGTCTGGTTGTCATAAATGTGATTCTGTAATATTATTTGTGAATAATTAATTATTGATTCATATGATAAGAAAATATTTATTTTATGTGGATATAAATGAGGGATATATTTTTGTGGTTAAAAATGAAGGAGTTAATGTTGAGGTGTTTTATTTGTATTTTTATCGGAACGGATGTATTAAAAATCAAATTAGGGTTTTTAAGATATTTTGCGAGGGTTATAATTTTTAATCCGACCGTTGGATCGTGGTAATATTTGGATATGTTATACATATATAAGTTGAGTATATGTTCACAAATTTTGAACCGTTAAAAATGAACGAATGATTTGTTATGAATTTTACGAGATGACTGGTTCAGAAATTGTTAAATTTTTGGAGTTAATTATTTTGGTGGAAAATTCTAGAATTAGTGGGCCCCACTCTTGGTTGGTGAAGAAATGTGTTGAGATTTTTATTCAAATATGGTGGGTGAGAATAGTAGCAGGTAAAGCCATCAGGTTGCAGGTTAAGTCTGCTTCGGCGTGCTAACATTTTTCTATAAATAGAGGGCTAAGATAGAATTGAAAATCACACCAGAAACATAAGTTTTCTCTCTTTCTCTCTCTAGATTATTGAGTGTATTTTGTGAGTATTTAAATACTTTGTGAGTTTCTATTCATCAGTGCAAGTTTTCTTCAGCCTTATACCGATCAGAAGTACTGCTCTTTTGAGGTAAGGGATAGTAAGGGATTTTAAGAGTTGTTATATTTTTCAGTTTCGTAATTTTTCTGACCTTCAAAAATTCTGAAAAATTTTGAAATGATATTTTGATGAGTTTTCTTGATTGTGTCCAAAAATGGTGATTTTTGAATGTATAGATTAAGAGTTATTAATTTTATGAGAAAAGACTATTTTAAAAGTAACTGCTTATAACTTCTTGTGGTTAACTCCAAAATTGATGAAATTTTTATTGGGAGTACATGCATATGATAGGAGTATACTACGTGAATTTCAGAATTTTTGGATAAAAGTACAATTTATGATAAATGTGTAAATATTCGGCAGTTTTGGCCATATGAAAAATAGTAAATGAATTTTAAAAATTCTGAGAAAAATATATGTTCAATATGGGACTATATTCTGCTAAATCTCAGAAAAGAAATATTTTTGGAACTGATTTGGTATTTTTTATGAAAATAGATTAGTTATGAGTAAATAAATTAATTATGTTATGTGAAGTAAGAAAATGGAAAAATATAATTTTATGGCTTGAATATCATATATGAGTTACATGCAGATTTTTGATGAGGGTTTTGGCTATTGGTAATGAAATTTTATAAATTTGGTATTTTAGGATAATTAAATGTATTATTTAGTAAAGTGTAAACAATTAAAATAAATTGTTTATAAATTTAAAAAATATTATTCTTTCAATATCATTATACCGAAATATTGGTATAAATTTTATTGTGGAATTTTTACCTTTTTGTGTCGGGTTTACTATTCATGAGTTACTATTCACGACAAAATTGGTTTCTTTTTCTGACCAAATTATAGTTGATTTATGAATATTACTCTTAAAATTAAATCTATATGTTGATTATATTATTTTTATTATCATATATAATATTTTTATAACCCTGATGTTGAAGTTCTCTTTCACTTGAGTGTAAAGATGGGTAGATTGTTGGTATGATCATGACTAGGGTTCTCTTTGGCCAGTAGTGGAAAAGTTGAATTGTGACTGGTATGATCATGACCATTGAATTTATAATTGAATATCTTTAGCTTAAGTACAAAGGTGAATTGATCAACATGGTTATAATTATTTTTTATATAAATTCTGAAATGATTATATATTTCTTTGAGATATTAATATATTTGGCCTGTAGTGCAAATATGAACTGTTGAGGAATATCTTTGGCATGTAGTGCAAAGATGAATTGTTGATGAATATCTTTGGTTCGTAGTGCAAAGATGACATGTGGTTGAATATCTTTGGCCAGTAGTGCAAAGATGAATTGTTGATGAATATCTTTGGCCCGTAGTGCAAAGATGACATGTTGTTGAATATCTTTGACCGTAGTGCGAAGATGAAGTTATTAGTATGATTATGAACATGAAATGTGATTTGGTGTAATCATGATCTTCGATGTTTCAGGTAAAGATAGGTGATGAAAATTATCTTCGTCTTGGATGAGAAGAGAAATTTAGAACTACAATTATGATTATGAGTTATTCATATGTTTGTGGACTAGAACTGTTGATTGATGTTACAGGGATAAAATATTGTCGGTGGATTTTTAACATGGAGAAGATAATAGACTTTGTAGTCTATTTGACACTTCTAATGGATTGCTCGTTCCGCTGCAACTATGGTTGAAAATTTTTATTATCTACCATATGTTCTAAATCTCTGATTTATTACTGATGAAGACTATTGATAATTTATTTATCTTTAGTCATGATATTCTTTACTAGGCTAGTTGTGCTCACCCTTCTGTTTCACAATTCTTTTCAGGTAATAAGAGTGTAGCTAGGTCGAGTGGGGGTAACAGGGGAATAGAACGGTGGTCATCATTTAGGAGTTATATTTGGTGAATCATCTAGGGTGAAGCGAACCCAACGTTGGAAGGGTGTTTTGCCACTATCATACAAGATGTCTAATGACATACAACCTCGTGTCATCATAAGACAGGATTGTGCTCATCCACTTGCTGAGTATATTTACGAGCACTACCTATATAATCTTGGTGTTTGTTTGAAGTATAATTCTCAATTAGGGACAGTGGAGATAATGATAAGTCAAGAGAAGACTCACCATTGGGAAGAATATGATAGTAATCTTCTCGTTTTTCTTTGGGGTCTATTGGGTCAACCAAGGATAATTCTGTGGCCATATGATATCTATCATAACCTAGAAGCATGGCCTCCCATGTACGAAGGTTTCCTTGAGCACTTTCCAAAGATTCTAATTTCTAAAACAGTTTTTGACTATACCTTTATGTAAGGTGTTACTATGAGGTGCTGCCCACGGTTGGGACATGTGTCACATTTGGTATATATTTGTATTCAAACTCACAGCATATGTGTTGTTGTATTTTGTACGATAATTGTTGTAATAGAGTTGTAGTTATTTTCTGTACCATGTATTTGACGACTCAGAATAGGTTGAATGAAATGGACCTATTTTGGGGTCGTTACATTTGATATCAGAGCTATAAGTAAAGAGCCCCGAGCCTCTCGCTGGTGACTTCCTGTTGATAGGGGATGCACCGAAGCCAGGCTCTCCGTAGGGGACGCCGTTCTGCGGTGGCAAACTGATAGGTATCAATGTAAGGTGCTGACACATGATGGTGTCCAATGTTACATTTGGTATCAGAGCTTAGGGATATGATCTCTGGCGGAGATCGGGGAATACAACTAGGAGGGGAGAGATGAGTAAATCCTTTGCTAGTGTGTCCTACCTAAGCTTATTTGTTGGTCAGTCATAATATTGAGATATTATGTGATATGTTAATTTGTTTAATTAACCCTTATTTTATGGCAGTATTTGAGAATGGAAGCTGGGAATGCTAACAATAGAGTGAATGAGACTGTGGGGATACCTCTAATCCCTAACCGTGATAATGTGATGTCAGACGAAGAAGGAATTAGAGATATCCATGTGGTGAGTGAAGAATTGATAGTTGCACCTGAGATGGTCGCAGAGGTAACAGCTGAGACTGAGGAAGAAGAGGAAGAAGAAGTACCTGAGGAGAGTTTATTAGAGGTATTATATAATCAAAATGTAGAATTTCAAAATCGTATTCATGAGTTAGAAGAGCAGGCAGAAGAACGACAGGCGGTCATGGAACAAAAGGATGCAACAATTCAAGCTTGTGTTACCCTATATGTGATGCTTGAATAGAAGCATTCTTTGGCAGAGTATAAGATGATAAAATAGAATCTGAGCTGAAAGAAGAAAAAACTGAAAGAGTGAGAATAAGTGATGCATGGGCAAAAGTCGCACGACACGTGGATATTGTGGAAAGAGATGTTCGATCTAAGAAGGCTAAAATAGATGATATGAATTTCTCTTTTTGGAAAGCAATTGGGAGAACCCAACATCGAGTTTTGAATTACCCTGTACATAGCGGTCAACCTGAATCCGATATGGATCGAAGATTGATGATTCAGATCATGAATGAGGAGTACGAAGAGGCAGTTGAGGGAGGAATATGTCCTATAGAAATGTATATTCCAACGGTAATGATGACGCCAAATGCTGCTCCAGACAAGTCAAAGCTGAGTAGTTCGAGGGATGGCGGTTGTCATGACTTCCCAACAAATGAGGAACCCAAATGAATTTATCATGGGAGATGAGCAATGGAGAAATCATGATGATCTGAGAGATAGAATCTGAAATGGAAGCAAGGTATTCTCAACTCTTCGAAATACCAGGTACGTAAATTTTGGGGACGAAATTTCATAAGGAGGGGAGATTGTAAGACCCCGAATTTTATGAAATAAAAGTATTCAATTTTTCTTATAATTACTATTCAGTAAATGGTTAAATTGATAAATGTTAAAGTTAAGGGTGATATATGAATTTTTTTTCAAAATACACAAGTGATTATAAAATATTCATTGTTGTCGGGGAATATTTGTTTGGTCGTGGAATATTCTTTCTGTCGGGGAATATTCGTACGACGGCGCAACCATTTGTGGGCCCCATAACAAAATAACCGTCGGGTGAAGAAAACAATAAATTTAAGTTTTTACAAATAACGGCGTAGTTGTTACCGTTAACACTGTTGGAATACCCGATGGTTGAAATACAGTAATACGCGTTATTACACAGTAGCACACGGTATTGCATAATATTTTTGAAATTATTGATTCTTACGTAAGAAGGCACTATTCAATAATTGTTACAATAATTACTGTTCAATATTTTATTTTATTAATTCAATAATTACTACGTTGAAATTTTATATTATTGTTGTTCAATAATTGTCACTGCACAGTATTTCCCATTATCAGATCAATAATTCATATTATTTGAATAATATTATTAGATTATTGGTAATGTCTAGAAAGTTCTGTCTAAGGAGAGGTTTGGTCACCTAATTGCGCGCCAGTAAGGAGAAATTCTTATTGGAAAGCCCCCTCTTTCCTGGGAACGGTCTGATTGTCATAAATGTGATTCTGTAATATTATTTGTGAATAATTAATTATTAATTCATATGATAAGGAAATATTTATTTTATGTGGATATAAATGAGGGATATATTTTTGTGGTTAAAAATGAAGGAGTTAATGTTGAGGTGTTTTATCTGTATTTTTGTCGGAACGGATGTATTGAAAATCAAATTAGGGTTTTTAAGATATTTTGCGAGGGTTATAATTTTTAATCCGACCGTTGGATCGTTGTAATATTTGGATATGTTATACATATATAAGTATAATATATGTCCACAAATTTTGAACCGTTACAAATGAACGAATGATTTGTTACGAATTTTACGAGATGACTGGTTCAGAAATTGTTAAATTTTTGGAGTTAATTATTTTGGTAGAAAATTCTAGAATTGGTGGGCCCCACTCTTGGTTGGTGAAAAAATGTGTTGAGATTTTTATTCAAATGTGGTGGGTGGAAATAGTAGCAGGTAAAGCCATCAGATTGCAGGTTAAGTCTGCTTCGGCATGCTAACATTTTCCTATAAATAGAGGGCTAAGTTAAAATTGAAAATCACACCAGAAACATAAGTTTTCTCTCTTTCTCTCTCTAGATTATTGAGTGTATTTTGTGAGTATTTAAATACTTTGTGAGTTTCTATTCATCAGTGCAAGTTTTCTTCAGCCTTATACCGATCAGAAGTACTGCTCTTTTGAGGTAAGGGATAGTAAGGGATTTTAAGAGTTGTTATATTTTTCAGTTTCGTAATTTTTCTGACCTTCAAAAATTCTGAAAAATTTTGAAATGATATTTTGATGAGTTTTCTTGATTGTGTCCAAAAATGGTGATTTTTGAATGTATAGATTAAGAGTTATTAATTTTATGAGAAAAGACTATTTTAAAAGTAACTGCTTATAACTTCTTGTGGTTAACTCCAAAATTGATGAAATTTTTATTGGGAGTACATGTATATGATAGGAGTATACTATGTGAATTTCAGAATTTTTGGATAAAAGTACAATTTATGATAAATGTGTAAATATTCGGCAGTTTTGGCCATATGAAAAATAGTAAATGAATTTTAAAAATTCTGAGAAAAATATATGTTCAATATGGGACTATATTCTGCTAAATCTCAGAAAAGAAATATTTTTGGAACTGATTTGGTATTTTTATGAAAATAGATTAGTTATGAGTAAATAAATTAATTATGTTATGTGAAGTAAGAAAATGGAAAAATATGATTTTATGGCTTGAATATCATATATGAGTTATATGCAGATTTTTGATGAGGGTTTTGGTTATTGGTAATGAAATCTTATGAATTTGGCATTTTAGGATAATTAAATACATTATTTAGTAAAGTGTAAACAATTAAAATAAATTGTTTATAAATTTAAAAAATGTTATTCTTTCAATATCATTATACCGAAATATTGGTATAAATTTTATTGTGAAATTTCTACCTTTTTGTGTCGGGTTTACTATTCATGAGTTACTATTCACGAGTTACTATTCACGAGTTACTATTTACGACAAATTTGGTTTCTTTTTCTGACCAAATTATAGTTGATTTATGAATATTACTTTTAAAATTAAATCTATATGTTGATTATATTATTTTTATTATCATATATAATATTTTTTATAACCCAGATGTTGAAGTTCTCTTTCACTTGAGTGTAAAGATGGGTAGATTATTGGTATGATCATGACTAGGGTTCTCTTTGGCCAGTAGTGGAAAGTTGAATTGTGACTGGTATGATCATGACCATTGAATTTATAATTGAATATCTTTAGCTTAAGTGCAAATGTGAATTGATCAACATGGTTATAATTATTGTTTATATAAATTCTGAAATGATTATATATTTCTTTGAGATATTAATATATTTGGCCTGTAGTGCAAATATGAACTGTTGAGGAATATCTTTGGCATGTAGTGCAAAGATGAATGTTGATGAATATCTTTGGTTCGTAGTGCAAAGATGACCGTGGTTGAATATCTTTGGCCAGTAGTGCAAAGATGAATTGTTGATGAATATCTTTGGCCGTAGTACAAAGATGACATGTTGTTGAATATCTTTGACCGTAGTGCAAAGATGAAATTATTAGTATGATTATGAACATGAAATGTGATTTGGTGTAATCATGATCTTTGATGTTTCAGTAAAAGATAGGTGATGAAATTTATCTTCGTCCTGGATGAGAAGAGAAATTTAGAACTACAATTATGATTATGAGTTATTCATATGTTTGTGGACCAGAACTGTTGATTGATGTTATAGGGATAAAACATTGTTGGTGGATTTTTAACATGGAGAAGATAATAGACTTTGTAGTCCATTTGACTCTTCTAATGGATTGCTCGTTCCGCTGTAACTATGGTTGAAAATTTTTATCATTTACCATATGTTCTAAATCTCTGATTTATTACTGATGAAGACTATTGATAATTTATTTATCTTTAGTCATGATATTCTTTACTGGGCTAGTTGTGCTCACCCTTCTGTTTCACAATTTCTTTCAGGTAATAAGAGTGTAGCTGGGTCGAGTGGGGGGGTAACAGGGGAATAGAACGGTGGTCATCATTTAGGAGTTATATTTGGTGAATCATCTAGGGTGAAGCGAACCCAACGTTAGAAGGGTGTTTTGCCACTATCGTACAAGATGTCTAATGACATACAACCTCGTGTCATCATAAGACAGGATTGTGCTTATCCACTTGCTGAGTATATTTACTAGCACTACCTATATAATCTTGGTGTTTGTTTGAAGTATAATTCTCAATTAGAGACAGTGGAGATAATGATAAGTCAAGAGAAGACTCACCATAGTAATCTTCTCGTTTTTCTTTGGGTTCTATTGGGTCAACCAAGGATAATTCTGTGGCCATATGATATCTATCATAACCTAGAAGCATGGCCTCCCATGTACGAAGGTTTTCTTGAGCACTTCCCAAAGATTCTAATTTCTAAAACAGTTTTTGACTATACCTTTATGTAAGGTGTTACTGTGAGGTGCTGTCCACGGTTGGGACATGTGTCACATTTGGTATAATATTTGTATCCAAACTCACAGCATATGTGTTGTTGTATTTTGTACGACAATTGTTGTAATAGAGTTGTAGTTGTTTTCTGTACCATGTATTTGACGACTCAGAATGGGTTGGATGGAATGGACCTATTTTGGGGTCGTTACACTCATGAAGACATGGTGGGTTTGTCCATTGACATTGTCCTTCATCGCCTTCCCATTAAAGAGGGATTCAAGCCAGTCAAGCAGAAGCTCAGGCGATTGAAACCTGAGTGGAGTTTAAAGGTAAAAGAAGAAATTGTGAAACAATTTCAAAGCCGGTATTATCATGGTGTCCAATAATCCTGAGTGGATATCCAACAATGTTTCCATGCCTAAACCTAGAGGAAAGGTACGCGTTTGCGTGGATTACCGGGATTTGAACAAAGCTTGCCTTAAGGATAACTTTCCGTACCATTTATCCACATTC